>CM067492.1:16800250-16908881 GCA_034552555.1 Semaprochilodus insignis | reverse complement strand
CCCCCCCCCCCCCCCCCCGTCTTTTATTTCTCTCTTTTTTATTTAATTCTCTCTTTCTATCTTTGTCTGTCTCTATCTCTTTCTCCCTATATTTGTCAGTGGTTCATAAGTAGCACTTTATGCCTACACATTAATTCTGGTATTTACGTCCTCTCGAAATGAATTCAGGATCCTGTTTGCATCTCCTGCTGTCATGCTTCCAAGCGAGGTTTTGGCCACAAACATCTGGTTCAGTGGCTGACTGTGTATATGTGTGTGCTAATGGTATAACGTTTGTGTGATCTTAAATAGCTCTGCCTTTTTCTATTCACAGACTCCAGCTGCTGTATTTTTTGCTTCAGAGCTCATTGACAATGAGTGCAGAGCCAGCAGAGTGTATCAGACTCATTTTGTGGCTCTTTTCTCTCGATCAGTTTTATATCTATATCCATTTTCTCATTTATCTGTCATTGCTACAATCCAGAGTCCAGATTCCACACGGGCTCATCATTCCCATGCCCATGCGTTCCTTTGTGTAGTACTGGAGACTGTCAAAATAGTGACTGAATTTATGTTACGTTGTGGGTGAAGTTGTTTTACAGAGTTATTGATTAGATTCAGGATTCAGGTTTTTTTTTAGATTCAGGTTTTTTTAATCCAAGGTCATTCTGTTGTGAAAACATTTGCTCTTTGGAGCAGTGCCCTAGAAGGACCACTGTTTGTTCAGTGGGATCGTTTGAAAAGTTTTGACTTGAAAAGTCCAAAACTGGTTCTTCTATGGCGTCTTCTATGACTTCTGGCACCTTTATTTTTAATAGTGTTACGCGTTAGGCCTCCATATGACGTTGGAAGTGTAAAAACCTGGACGTTCACCCACATCCACTGGTAGTCATGACATGGTCACATCCTTAGCTGAACCTATGAACCCTCCATCTGGTTACGTTCAAATGTCCTACATCAGTGAGGATTAACTGAGTCATTTCTGCAGATAGCAATGAGCTATCAATGACTAATCAGCAAGCAGGCAACGTTAACTGCTCACTCTCGGTTCTTTGGTCTCCCTCCCATCCAGGCCCACTTTCCATCTGTCTGCCTGGTTGGAGGCGGTTAAGTTTTTCACTCTTCGTGTTTCCTGGGTCCATGTTTCTGCTTAAGGAGGCATTGTATCATTTGCTTCGTTTTATGTTAATGAGAATGTGTCGCTCTCATTCTCTATATTCCACTGTCATGTCGGCATGTCTACTAAACCTACATTTTATATTGTTAAGTTAAGGTGTTGTTAAAACACATACGGACTTCTGGTTAATTCATTGAACATGGGCTTCCAATGACATGTACCAACCATGTAGAGACATGGATTTCCTGCCAGCTGATGTATTAGTGCTCCACTCACAAATGCATTGTTTTATAGCTCCTGTTGCAAAAATTGTGTTTTTGTCAACATAATGGATAAATCATATATTTTTTTTTATATTGGTTATATTGGATATTTAAAATGCTAAGCTACCAAAGGTATTGCATACTGTTATAACTATTCAAAACTAGATGGGTGCCATTTTCTCAAAGTGTCTATGATAGTTGAAAGACAGACTATCATTTTGAACACAGTCTCTCCACAGTTACCATGGTGCTTAGCAATGCCTTCAGAAAGTGCAGTCCAGGTTGATTGGAAATAGCAGTTACCAATTTGCCACCATGCTAACTTTAACATCATTACTCATTTGATCTGTCATCACACTGACTATATTTAAAGAAACATATAATGGAAAACTCTATAGAATGGAAAACTCACACTTTAACACTCATTATTCAAGCATAACATCATCACACTTGAGTAAGGAGAGTTCAGTACATAGATATGACAAACTGGGAACCTCAAACAATGGCAAATGGCAGTTTTTACATGCAAAAATCTACTGTTTCTACTGTGAAGAGGATTTGGGCACTTCATACCCTTTCTAATCATCTCTCGGTGGCCATGGATAATATTCATCTTCAAACGAGGCTGAAATTAACTTCCTAAGCACCGGTTTCTTAATCAAATGTTCCATTCCGCCTTGAATGCCACAGCTTGTACAGGCGCTGACTGCATAGAAATGTACTATCCTGGCTGAGAAGGGGATGTCAACACTTTTCATACCCTTTTCAAGAAATTCTAAAGGGCATTGTTAATGTTCCTCTTTAAACAATGCTGAAATACCTCCTATTCACAATCTCCTTAATCAGATATTCCTTTCCACCTTAAAAGCCGTTGAACCATTTAAGGTGGATTGAAAAATTAGCAAAACAGTGTCCACATCTTTGGACCAAGATCCAACTTTAATATAATTATTGCTCTGCACATTTGGATAGTTTCTCAAACATTGGACAATGTTGAGGCTTTACGCAGTGCTGGCATGGACAAGATCCACAATTCACCCTAAATTACGGTCACAGCCCCAGCAGCAACCTGTAAGTAGCAGCCGTGCTGTGTGATTGTGTCAGGTTTTTGGTGGTTGAAAATTTCATAGTGGGTAACAACTTTAATTTTCTTTGCTTGGATGCTTAGATTCATTTTATTTTTCTGCCTGTGACTGTTTTAACATGCTGCTTCTAAAGCAGCCACTTAGAGCAGAACTAATCAAAAAGTTCATGTAAGGCGAAAAAGTAATCAGTGTATTTCATTCTAGGGTGTATTTCAAATCGTAGGGTTGTGAACGGGCTTACAAAACTGCATCTGGACATTTTTCACCCCAATCAAAATCGCATACCTTTTATGTAGACACCAGCATTAAAATTCTGAAAACAATGCTTTTAATAGCAACTTTCCAGTCAAAACAGCATTTGAGTAAATGCTCTTTTTTAGCGCCAAGAAAAAAATATTTTTCATACAAAGTTTTTAGTCTTAGAAGTTATTTGCATTTTCTACTCCTCACACACCACATGATCCAAATTAAGACTGGTCAGTCCATGAAACCATACTCAACTTCTCAATGTCCAGTTTCTGTATTTTAGTGCAGTGTCTTCTTTTTTGTCTATTTCCTTTTTTCCCTAAGGGGCCTCTAGACAGCTACACATACACATTGGAAAAACTACTGCAGAAAGGAATTACACATGCAAAGGTGAAACTAACTATGGCTAATGATGTGTTAATGAAAAAGCAGAGTAAATGCCTGATTCAGATCTATGCAGATCTCAGTTCTCCCAAATAGAAATTACTTACTAGAAGTACTTTTAGGAATTACTTACTAGAAGCTTTTTAGGAATAAAAGACTGCAAACTGCTGCTGGGGAAGGGGATACTTCAAAAATCTCTCCTGGCAGCTGGACCCCCTCCCTACCTCCCAGAATGAAAAACTTCACACGATTATTTTTTGTATTGTAATCCTTATGGTAATAGCAGTATGTTTTTTTGTAATGCAACCTGTAATCTGATTACTGTTGTTTACTGTAACTGTAACAGAATACAGTTATGTTTTCTTAGTACTGATTATGTAATGTTACTATTACCATTACCTGTTACTACCCTGTTTATTTCAAATCTGAAGTAGAATTGGACTTAGATTTCTGTTCTGTATCGCAGTGATTCACATGGATTGCGTTATGTCTAATACTCTTTAACTTAAATGAGACTTGTGATAGTGTTCAAAAAAGCTTGTCCAACTTGTGCAACAGTTACTATGAAAGAGTGCACTTGTGCACTTGTGAGCACGGACCGGCAAATGACCGATTTCTACAGCAAATGAAATGCCGGTTTGGAATATATTGACAAATGCCACTGGATCAACACAGACCTAACCTATTTCTGCCTCGATGGGAGTGCCCTATATCCTACGTGACATGTGCCCCAGTTTTTGTGGGTTGCCATTCCTGGAAAGTGCGTAGAGGATCGTCAGAAGTCTCTAGATACAGAACCACTGACTTCTCTTCACTGTGGTTTACGCTTATCTGCTTTTTCCTGAATGCGACTCAAGTGCCTTTAGCATTTGTATTTGCCGGCAGGTACAGCAGATAAAGGCATTCGAGGCTAGACACTGAGATAGGGTTGTTTTTTTGTGGGTAGCAGGTGTAGTGAGATTTCTAGTGATTGCGTAATTGTGAAGGTTGAAGGATCAAAGTGGTTCATTCTCTAATGGCCTACCGCAGGTTCCCCGAGCATCCATCTCCTCTCACTCTTCCAGTAAGCAGGCTGTGGTGAGAGGGGATTTTGGATACTCTTATCGGGAAAAGGCTGCTCTACCGGTTTACTCAGGCGAGGCCCATCAGATCGATACAAGGAGCTGTAACGAATTCATCTTCTCCCTTTTTCTGCAGCAAGGCCGCTGCAATACACAGAGAAGCGGAATGTCAGGCAGCTTGTCAGTGTTAGTTCCACTATGCCAACGTTAGCATGACTGCTGTTTTCCTGGCATGAGAATGTATAAATTTTGTAGCAGCAACCTGAGCATGCTGGTTTTCATTTGATGAACAAGCCTCACTTGGGGCTTTCCCAATAGGCAACATCGAGTACTAGATCAAGCCCAACCTAGTATGAAATAGGCTGAACTGATTTAAGTATAAGCCTATACAGAGTGCCGATAACGATACTAACCTATAAGTCTCCATATTTATACAATTCCATGAAAAAAAAAAAAGATTTTGGTAAAAGCTATGTTCTGTGTCCCAAATAAAAGTTTAAAATGTTATATTATGTACTGTAACCGAGATGCTTAAGAAGACTGTTAATTGACCATATATACACTCATCATCAAAAGAACAATTGCACCCAGAAGGAAGTGTCAGATTGCAATGCTATTGGGAAGGAAGATAAAGTTTACCAGGAACAATAGATGATGAGTTGCACATACATTAGGTGTGTCTCTCAGTATGGCGTTGAGCCACCATGTTTGCTAATGCAAGATACAAACGTCTCGGCATGGAGTTGTAGAGGTTCCTAATGGTGTCCTGCGATAATCCATCCCATGCAGCTTGAATATTCTCACACAGTTCCTGCAGATTGTGTGGTAGGGGTGGAGGTGGAGTGACGCCATTGGTCCATGATTCATTGGTCATCTCCACCAAGACAAAAACAGGACTCATCTTTGAAGATAATCGGCTACCATTTTGAGTCACTCCATGACAGTCTGGCACGACAACATTGCAGTCTTTTACCACATTAACATGGTGTTAAGGGCAGTCGTCGTAATGGTTAGCATGCATGTAATCCTGCGTCTTGCTGCCATCTGCCAATGGTGCTGGCACTAACAGGATGACTCATGGAGGGCATCACTTGTTGGGTCACTCAGGTACAGCCATACAGCCTGTCCTTGCTTACGTCACGTGCGGCAGAGTGTGAAGAATGAATCATTGGCACGTCTCACAGTGTCAAACCTACCCACCAAGTTTCATTTCTGTCGATTGATTTCTTCTGGGTTCAACTATTTGTGCAACTATACTTTTGACGATGAGTGTATTTAGTATTTACTATTACAAACTTAATAACAGCTCAGATCTAAATATCTTTATTGTGCAAAAATAGTAAAAAAAAAAAATGTAACTAAACAATACCTGAACAAAACTTCAATACTTCTCAACTACCTGAACAACAGCTTCTAAAAAGGGTGCTGAATAATGTTTCACGTATGAATTTCTCAAGTCATTTGTCTCCTATGTGCATCTCGTTCACTCATGCTTACTTCTCTGAACTTCAGACTTTGCCTGAGTTTAGCAGATATCACTGTAACTCATGTTGCCAGTAGCTGCAATATTCATAATTTTTTCCACCTTGGTTTAAGTACTGGCCAGAAGACTCCAGTGATGAGTGATACAGCTGACTGACGTAGGCACACTACAGGTGGGGCGAGTGTGCACACTAGCAAGCTGCTATACCAAAGGCTAAATCAAAGCTACAGTCTGTTATTTTTTTCCGCTTCCTCAATAATAATTTAGACTAACATTAACATAGACTGTAAGTGATTACACAGTGGAAGGTCAGTGATTGATGAGAGTAGCCATGAAATACTGCAGTTACAGGTTTTGCCATGAGCATTTTTACTGCTGCTTGATATGCCACACCACTGACATGTTGTTACATTTTGTCACCTGGAGCACAAGCATGCATCAGTGCATGTGTGCATGAGTAATTCTTTTATGGTGTCGATCATCGGTGTTGGTGTCCCCATCGCCAAAACAGATAAGTGCCAGCACTGGCACTAATTCTGATACAATATATACACTAATAAGCATATTAAAGTAGCAGAGTCCTGTGCACATTTTGCCCAAATAAATGCCAAAGGTCAGTCATTTTTCAAAGAGAAATTTGGTCAAATGTGTTACATTTTTGAGACTACAGCATAAAAGAAAGAGTGGTGAATGCTTTCTCTGCTTCATGTTTCTAACTTTCAGTGGCTTAAGCAAAACTAGGTTACATAGGCTCATATGTTTTAATAGGCTTCCTGTTTTGTTTCCCACGTACTTGCACAAGCTAATTAAATCATGCATATCACTTCATCAAAGTCATCATTTTGGTTCTAAGTTCAAATGGTAATTAGAAAACAATATATCCCCATTTTCATACTGTGGGAGGAACCAAGCTTCCTATAAACAGCAGCTATGAAGAGAACGTTTAAGTTGTTACCTGAAAAAAAACAGAGGCAGGCGTCAGGTTTTTTGGCACTCTTTTAGCCCTTGGTCATATTTTTTAAAAAATGAATTTTGAAGAAATATATAATGTGTTTATTTCATTTATATCAGGGTGTTGTACTGCATTACAGATACGTGTAAACAATTCCTACATCTAGATTAGAATTTCCACAAAGGTCCAACATTTAGTCCAACACATGGATCTAATGTATGTATAAAGGTATCAAAATATGACCAGGTATGGTATGGGACTTCAAGAGTTAAACGGGGCAAACAGGACATCTGCATTGCTTCATGAAAGTAAACTATATATTAAAAGTGACATCACTTCCAAAACTATGTCAGTGGCCTAGTTTGAGGGTGCACGCTAGGAGACTTTATGTACATCACCATAGTAAGGATGGCATTCATTAACTACAGTAAACTGTTAAGCACTGTAGTTTTCTTGTAGTTTTTTATTTCTCTACCAGGTTCAACTTTGCTGCTTACCTAGCTCATGACAGCCATGTAAATAGGAGGCTACATTAAGAACTGGCACACTGGCATCATGCCTCATCGACACCCGGGTGCTGCCATAAGCATGCAAAGGTTGGCAGTCACCTTTATTAGCTTAAGGTAAAAAATACAACCTTTAAATTTATCCATGATGTTCATGCCATAGAAGAAACAAATAGCAGAATGTCTCCTTGCAAAAGTTTCCCTTTTGCATTGTTGAGACTTTTACATACCTCAGAGTCGATTTTGGAAAAGCAGCCCTTTTAAAAGTAATTGTAATGCATTAAATTTAGCCTTCTATGTGTCCTCATTAACCTCGGTCATACTCCAGCAATTACGTTCTAATTTCTGTCCTCTGCATGTGAAATGTATCATTGCTGTCCTAAGACAACATGTAAAATACAATTGCAAGAAAACGCAAACTTGTTGGATTTTCATGGTTTTCTTTGATCGATCACTAATGAAATGTTATCTGAGTCACAATTACAGACTAATGTGGTTTCAGACTACAAAGGTGCTTCAGTTAAGGAAATGAGGAAGTGTGGGTTAGTGTGAAGTGTGGGTTAGTGTGAAAGGTTAGTGTGAACCATGGCAACTTTCAGAAGACCTTAGAAGATTATAGAGATGAATGAAGCTGGAAAAGACTACAAAAGCATTGCTAATGACCTGGGTGTAGATCAGTCCATGGTTAGGCAAACTGTCTGCAGATGGAGAAAAATACAATATGCTGCTACTTTCCCTGTAAGGTAAAAAGCCCAGGACATACAGAAGATACTACAAACTGCAAAAATGAAATGCAAAGAAATGCATTCATAAAAAAACCAAAAAAACCAAAAAAATAAACAAAAGCAAACAAACAAAAAACCAATTGCATCTCAAGTTTCTCAAGCCCAAGCCCATCTCATGCCCAAGACCATGGATGTTCAACATTGATTCTGGGAACATGTTCTATGGACAGATGAGACAAAAGTGTACTTTTTAACACAATTGGACAACAGGAGGAAAAGGACGCTGCACACCAACACCAAACCTCATCTCAACAGTGAAGCATGGTGGAGAGATCTTGCGATCATTGAGGGAACAATGAATTTAAAGGTGTATCAAAATAATTGTACAAGGGAATGTAAACACAGCAGGCTAGACCTCAATACGATGACCCAAAGCACACAAGTAAATCATCTAAAGAATAGGTGACAAGGAAGAAGACCTGACCAAGACCATTCAAGAGTCCTGACCCTAACCCTACTGATATGCTGTAGTATGACCTTAAGAGGGCTGTGCAAGAAAGACATCCCAGAAATACTGATGAACTAAACCATATTTGCATTTCCAAACTTCCTCAATGTTATGCAAATCCTCTGCTAAAGGCAACATTTGGTGAATGTTTGGTGGAGGTGATTACTGCTCTAGGAGGAATCTAGAGATAATTAAATTCACTTTTTCATGCCTGCACTATGCATATAAACACGACTGTTTGTATGTTATTATTTAGTTAGACTGTGTTTGTCTATAATTGTGACTTAGATAAAGGTCACAGCACAGTTTTATTAGCAGTCAAGGCAGAAATTCAGCTAATCCCAAAGGCAACTGTAGTGACTTTAGAGGAGCAAGCAAAAAGCTTCACATTTAATGTAATTGATTGTAACGAGCTTTTTTCCCCCAAGTGATTTTAGAGCATTTCTATTGGTCTATTCATCATTAAATTTTCACACAATGTAAAGGACAGACAACTGCCATGATTAATTAGTGTAGATAAGATAAATATTGCCTATATGGTTGATTACCATAGACAATAGGTTCAACATGCTTCTTTCTGTTTAATAAAAGAACAGAGAAATTGTTGATTATAAATATCCTCATATACAATCTAATTGGCATTAATGGCCATGTGCTTCAGCATCTGCAACATGTTTTCTTCTTTTTCATTTTATTCATTCAGTTCATTTACTAAGTACAGGGAAAACATTGTCTGTGATAATTGTAGGATACAAATGCAGCAGATAGAGATGAAGTTAAAAGGCACTGAATCTTTTAGTAATGTTTTTAACAGCACATTATATGACATCTATCTAACATCATTGTATAGAAAGTGTTCATGTACTCAGTTTGAATTGGTGTTTATTTAGCTTTGTCATGTTGGTATTAGCACGAGTTTGTGAAAGTTTGTTGACTCGTTTTGTATGATTTAGCATGAATATGGATGTATTTCGCGTAATATGAGTATATAATGAGGTTGTTGGTGGATAATTAGGAGAATTCTTAGTAACAGTGGTTGGCAGTTGATACTTGTAGCCATATTAGTGCCTGAAACAGGGATGAGAGGCAATATAAACGAGCAGTGCTAATGATCAGATGGTATTATGAGTTCATATCACTGTGCTGAAAATGATTCTGTAGGGAGAGTGAATAATAACATGTGGCTTAGCACTTGAGGAAACTAAAGGTGATAAATTAGAAACTTCACTGTAAGATACGAGATCTCCTCTCTCTGCCGCTTCCGTGACCATGTGAAATGTGTGCATGCTCGGCTCTTGAGCCTTTGCCCAGTGGAATTCTGAGAAAATTTGATGTATAATTTTGTTGATGGCTCAAGCACTGCAACAGTTTTCAGGAGACAATTGCATATGAGAATTATGTAAGTATGGTAATTATGATGAAATGAGACTCCTAACAACTATGGAAAACCCGGTGTACCATCAGTCCTGTCAGCATCAGATAAACAGCACCTACAGCTTTTTCTCTTAGAGAGAGGAGGACATCAAGCTCTACTTTGTTTCAGATGAGAAGAACAAGTGTTTCTGTTCAGCTCAACTCTATGGGTCTGAAGGGATGCCAAAAAGCTAAGAAAAGGAAGAAGAAGAAAAAGAAGGAAATTTGCACATCTAACGAAGAAGATGCTGGTGTTCTTAGAACGATAGACTGGCCACCTCAGAGTCCAGATCTCAAAACCCTACAACTCCGAACACTACCATCTTGGTTTTCATTTACCTTAAATGTGGCAAAAATAAATACTGTTTTTAGTTAGAATTAGAATTTAGAATCATTTGCAAATTGTGCTTACACACAGAGGAATATGCCTACCATGTTTGCCCCATTTGTTAAGTGAAACACCCACATACACGCACTTAAGGGCCGTGAGCACACTTGCCCAAAGTAGTGGCCAGCCTTATCCACAGTGCCCAGGGAGCATTTGGGGATTAGGTGCCTTGCTCAAGGCCACTTAAGTCATCTCTTGTTGGTTCAGGGAAGCAAACCGGCAACCCTCCAGTCATAAGACTGGTTCACTAACCTCCAGCCCACAACAAATGTCCATCTGGTTTTATATGACTTGCAGTTGCAGTTGGAGGTTGTTTTAATACATATTGTGAAGCTACTTTTAATTAACTATTTATGAACAATCATGATTTTTATCAATTATGTGGGAAATTGGTATATTGTTATATTTGTCTATGCAGTGCAAGGTTTGGTCTTTATATCAAGCAGCCTTAGAGCAGTCAATAAAGACTGTTATTTTATCAGTTCCAGAGTGTGCCATTTACAAAGTACCGCCAGGCACTGATCAATAGAACTTTCAGTACTTTCATGAATTATTATGTTCTTAAAATGATTGTACATGATTGACATGATTGTACAAAATGACATGGGGTCCATAAATCTCTGCCACACAAGGTTGTTTACAAGATAGACATGCAGCCAGTACATGGGAAAAATCAATAACAAAGTGAAGGAAGATTCTGCAGCACAACATAGAAAAATACATTCTATCCAATGTACTGTATATTTTGGGTGCAGGTCTTTTATGGTTCTACAATCATATATTTAGTTCAGTTTAATGTGGGTATCATAAGTGGTATATTGGCACAGTCAGTTCATAATAATTTGGTTGTATAAGGTAAGACCATATAAGACATTATGGGTCAGTCTACTTAAGTTGTTCAGTCAGCGATCAAGACATAGTTTGGACTTTTAATTAACTTGGACTCCTGAATGAATTCATTTTGCTTTGAATGGCTGTAGACTTTAATTCTGTTTCTTTTATTAAAACATTACAGTTTGTCACTAACAAAACAAGCATAGTTGTAACTGTGGGCATATCTTAAAAAAGCCAGTGTATGACAGCAAACACAGTTTTGAACAGTTGTACACACATACAATCATCATCGTTTTCATTAAAACACAGAATGTGTACAACATTGCAGAAAATACATGTTTTGTTAGTGACAGGTATTCAGGTTACACACTAATTTTCAGACTTTGGGACACATTTACTTGCTCACTGTGTGGCTATGAGGGCTGGGCATGCAATCTCAAATCCTGCAATGTGGCTAAAATAAGGCTTTTTTGATAGACTAAAACTCTTTGCATTTTTTGTTGACAACAAAATGTGGGACATCATGTTTTTAAGTAATTATTTCAAATAAATAAATAAAATGTAACTTGTGAGAATGAACAGAAAAACATACAGCAATTTCTAATTCATATTTTAAGTTGAAATGTACGGGTTAGGGCTTGGTACAACCACCTCCTAATAAAAATTCATTATAAATGATATAACATATACATTATAAACAGATAATAACATAGTCCAAATCTGAATAATGGATTGTTATATTTTGTTATATATATATATATATATATATCTTTTTTTTTGGTTTTTTTTTTATTTATTTATTTTTTTTATTTGCAGTATGATTCAGTATGATGGTTCATATATGTTTGTATACTGAAACATTTGTTCAACATTGATAAAGATTGATATTGATATTGATAAAGAAACTGTCTAGGAGCTTTTATTCTTTAAATGAAGGATAAAGTAGTCACATACAGCATACATACTATCTGACTCAACTTTCCACCACAACACAGCTTTACCTTCGAGCACCGACAGAGAAGACAAGCTAGTGTCCGTTCTTCTTGAAGCTGGTTACTAAGCGTAGCAAACATACCTAAGCTACAGCACCACTAATGGATGTCTTACACATGAGCTGTGTTGTCTTGAATTATCCTACCACACCCCTTGTTCTCCACACTTCCCCTTTTGATAATTCCTGGCACACACTACAGGATAATTGTATGTCAATTAAATGACAGATTCGCTCCTCCTGACAATGCAAAACATATCCTGTGCACATGTGCTCTTTTATATTTGACCAGTATAAATAATTATATTCTTATCAGTTTGACCTGTTTTTGGTTTAAGGAAATTCATGTTGGAAATTCTCCAGTTCACCTAAAAGTGTCTTGACCCACAGGTGTTCTTTTGTATGATATCAATGCCTGCAATTGTCTTATTTATCATGCAGCTGGTATGAAATTGTCACTGGTTTGATTGGCACCCAGTAAAGGCAATGTTTTTGGTTCTTGCACTTGTGACTGAGCTGCACTGAGCAGCCTGCTTCACAGCTATTGATACCACATAAAAAGAAATCATTTCTGGTGTAGCGTGGGTTGTGCCCCAGCGCCTTGTTATTCTGCCTGTCTTTGATCATAGCCCTGGTATAGTTCGCTGATCTGTTGTTCTGCTCATCCGTTTGTTCCCTCCTTTGTCCGAGCATCTGCTGTCTTGCTGCCAGTTACGTTGCAGAGGGAGGGAAGCAATAAAGGATGTGAGTGTGGGCTCAATAGGAGAAGACCAGTCTCTCAAAACAGAAGGACACAAGGTTACTGGTAGGGCTGGGCATTATTAACTGAAATGTTTAGCATAAAATCTTTGACTATCTGGGTAGAAAGAAAGAAAGAGAAAGAAAGAAACAATTAAACACACAGACAGACAGTCAGACAGATAAATAGATAGACTGTTTGTTAGACAAATAGATACATAGATAGGTTTGAATAAATTATATACCTTTTTAACTTCATAACATCAATAATGATGAGAAGGATCATTTCTGGATTTAAGAGGTAGCTTTGGGCCTCCACCAAGGGGTTTCTTTGAAAGGAGATATTTCCTTTAAAACAGAAATATTGACAGATAACAGATATATTCTAATATTTTATAATATTATTTAAAATATTATTATAAATTGTTGTAGAAAAAGCTCATTTAGTCAAGAGATTTGGATGTTTTAAGTACCACTTCTTCTTCTGTGCTTGCGTACCAAAGAATACAATAAGATGAGTGCGAGGCCCCCAGATAGGATGTTGCTTAGGGCCCCCAAATGTTCAGAAACAACATTGATTGTAAGGACATTTGGTGCATGCTACTTCTATTTGGTATAAAAGTCTATAGCAGATAACATGGTAGCATTTGTATCCATTTCTTTATGTTGGCTACTTTATATGCATATGCTATATATTGTGGTAAGATACTTTTTTTGGATTTACTACATCTACACAAGTTAAAGGTGATTACACCCCCCCCCCAATCAGTCCGTCCTCTATGATTTTCAGATGCCCCACACATGATGCCTGCCTGCTGCAACATTAAACAAATCAGTCTTAAAGAAAAGAACTGTGACTTTTAAAAAGTGTTTAGAAGCATTTATAGTGAAGTTACTGGTTGAATAAGGACAACGTGCACTATGAACTGAGACACTCCTGCTAGCATCTGCTTCCATCTCAAAAAGATAGGAGACTGTTCTGCTTTCCTCCTGGGTACTGTGCAGATCCAGATACACCAATTCTGACTGCTAGCTCAGCAGAGCTGTCAGCATGTACATGAATCCAGTTGTTGGGGGATTGGATGGTGATGGTCATAAGGTATAAATATTGAATCGTGGCCTTTGGAAAATGGTTTTGCTGTGGGAACAATCCTAATGGTTCAGAATACTGTTCACCCACTACTCCGTCAGCTGGCTCTATTAGATGTGATTCGGCTAGTGCATGATACTTTAGGATGTGCCAGCAATCAGTAAGCTCATTACTGTACTTACACTGGACATCCCCACTTTTTCAAGCCTGAAAAGTATGGCTTGAAAGCCCCTGGAAGTTAGAATCCATTCCATAGGTTCATTATGGCAAATGCCCTAAAAAATCTAAGAAGTCAAGTACAAATAAGATATGTAGGACTGTAGTTGTACTTGTTAAAAACATGTTTTGTACTTTTCCAGTCTGACCCTTACAGAAAAGTCAGATATTTTTGACACATTTTTACACATTTTTCACATGTAAACATGTTTTACATGTGATCTTATATTTTTTTCACATGTGAGAACATTTTTAACATGTGAGGTGCACAAAACCTACATGTGTTTTATTCCCTTGTCTGTAAGGGCATACGCATGCATTACTGGATTCCTCTTACTGTTCTTGCTCGACTGTTATTAATTATCAATTGCTTACTCATAGCTCACTAAAACAAGCAGAGTAAAGTGTGTTAAAAGTTTGGTTTCTAAACTTGCAATTGATGCCACAGTTTTGTCCACAAGTGGAAAACCAGTGATGTATTTATTTGTATGTTGGTTTGTGTTTATCTTTCTTAGTCTGTTTTTGACATTGTAACAAATGGAGCAAATTCAGAACTGCCAACTTGAAACGGTTCATACAGAAGGTGAATATAATACAATAATAATTATTTGCATAACTCATTATATAATTACATATTTAATTGTGTAATTATATTAAGTAATGTAACAAAATTGCAACATCTGATAGAAGATAAACTAGCAGACTTCCTAAGTGGATAATGGATAGTGACTTTCTATAATTGTGGCTCTCCCATCTCGTTTGGACAGACTATTGTACATTTATCACTCCCAATTTTTCTTAGCTAACGCTGCACCAACCTACCTAAGAACTCGGCTTTGTTTAATAAGCACCTTATCCACTTACTAAGAGGTAAGAGGTAATAAGAGGCTAATCCAGGAGTAATGAACTTTAAGAATGTACTGCAGATAAAAAATATGTTTCCAGACGTTTTTCAAGCCTATTAGATTGCGAAACGGGCCTATAGACTTAACAAGAGTGGAGAACAAAAAAGTTCAAAGCTCTTTTATGAGACTCGCTGTATTAAGTGCCATTCATGCCTCAAGGTCCCTGAGAATGTAATTAGCCAAATTCTCACTGAGAGCATGTCTGGCTCCCTGTCCCCCTGCCACGTCTCCACACAGCAGATAACAGGCTGGTGGGATGTGCGCCAGAGCCAAATGCACGTGGCTACACTTAAGCTCAAGTGAAAGGGGAAGGAAGTGGGAGATCGCGGGACTTGCCACCATTTTCCATTCACCAGCTGAAGTGCTTCACCAGCGGTAAAACTGGCAGGACCGTCTTCAGCTAGAAGTAAAGGGGTTAATTACTTACTTGCTTTTTGTGTGTGTATTTAGTCCCATTTACTTAACGGCATTTAAGCAATGTTTCAGTGTGTTGAATGTTTCTGAAAGCTGTTAGATTATTTATTGTTACTGTCTATGCATTTTGCACCCAGTACTGAACAGCAGTGCTGAGTAATGTATTGTGTATAAAGAATGAAAAATAAAGGCTCCTAAATGGAGATGTACAGTTCTAAGGAAAAACACTTTAATTGGTATAGGACCTTTAAGTTATTTGAAGGTTCTTTAAACTTCAGAAAGGTTCTTCACAAAACAATAGTTCTTTGAGGCATCTATGGCAAGGCTCTTTAGGGAACCAAAAGTGCTTCTGCTACTGAGCAGTTTATTTTTAGGATTGTATTAGTGTCAGGAATGTCATATAGCAATATTGTTTCTGACTTTGAGCTGCTTTGTGTTCAGATTGTTTTAGAAAGAAAACAAACAATAAATACATTAACCCTTTAACATGCCAGGTTATTCCATTCTAAAAACCTGGAGTAGTTTTACCTGGGTGGGGGGTGCTGTGATTTGAGTGATTATTAAGGAGATACGTGATTTGAATCCATTACGAATCTGCAATGTCCATAGCTTTTACCAGCAATAATTCCCGAGTGTATTACTTCCAATTATTCACCTAACTCCCTCAGTAATAGTAGTCCTGCTCCAATCAACATCACGGTAATGAGATAACAAAATTGGGTAATAGAGACCAGCCAAATGACAAAGCCAACAGCTAAATGGAGTTTGATTTGATCCAGTTCCTTAATCATCTAGTTCATGACAAGACTTCCGAAATCCACAGCTATTCAGTGTATATTCCTTCTCTCTTCCAGTATGATTATGCACCATGTGCACCTTTATTTGGAACTGCTGTTGATAACATCCATCATTTCACTGCAAAATGACATGCTAAGTCTCCCACCTCATCCTGTGTTGTGTTTCATGAATTTTATTTATTTATTTATTTATTTATTTATTTATTTATCTATCTATCTATCTATCTATCTATCTATCTATCTATCTATCTATCTATTTCTTTATTTTTTAGTGGCATATTTTACATTTAACCGCACAGTGTGTTATTTTTGTTCAAAAGTGTGGCACCTGTTGCAGGTAAATGTCTGCGTGATGATGTTTTGATCTGGCTTGATTGATTTGGAATAATTTGGGGAAATATACAGATCACACACAAATTGCATAACTGGACCTCCTCTGGTAAAACTAATTCAGCTCAAAGAGGGTTTAGGACTTCAGTATTCAGTTACTACATGCAAGTGTGCAATAAAAATTTGGACCCGATCATTTAAAGGGGTTAGAAAGTTAAATAAACTGTATGTTTGATTTCTGAAGATCTGGTTTCTGAGTCTTTAACATTTACATTGCATTACAGATTCATTAATCCCAGAATAATTTAAATGGCATCTGAAACTTTGATAATATATCTGGAAAATATTGCGATTTAGCAGTAGTGACTTGCACTACTCTACAGGGTTGTTTACCCAGTTTGCCCTATGCTTCACCTATGACACAGCTTCAGTAGGACTCCAGAGTAGGGTTTGATTATGGCTTAATGCCTGAAGTCTCAATAGAAAAGAGGTTTGTGGATTTCTGGAGGATTTCACCGGAGATGAGCAGGTGCATCTGTTTCAGCCATAAACGACAGCCGCTGTGAGAGTTCAGTGTGTTGCTGCTGCTCTCCCCAGCACATCTCCAGCCATTTGCGCTAATGAAGCCTCAGATGGCAGTTTATGGGGGTTGCAGATTTATTTCTGCAAGGGTAATTTCCCCTATGCCATTCACAGACCCAGTGTGCGAACCTGGATTGCCCAATTTTTGCTCTCAAAAAAAAAAGGTATGATCATGTGCGTGTCTATTTTGTGCACTAATAATGCACCGTATTGACAAGTAGTGTGGAGGCAACTTGCAATCGCGATGGCTTTAATACTTCTGGCAGACAGTGAGCCATGCAGACATCTTGCCAACAGATAAAAGCAGAGACTAGCAAAAGAAGTGTAAAATTATGCAAGCATCCTCTTGCTCTGTTCATATTCGGAAATCAGTCATCCATTACTGCCAGGCCGGGGCTAATTCAATTTCCTATTTTTTGTGTTGTTGTTGTTGTTATGTATTCATACGCTACGAGGGTATTGTTTTTCTTTCTAGCTCTGCCGCAGTACTGTGTATGCTGTAGGCCTGTAAGGGCTGCAGGTGGGCTGTTTGTGTGCAGAAGCTGCCTGACTCCTGCAGACCAGCTTAACCATCACTTTGTTATCCCAACCTGACAGAAAACTCTCCTGCCCAACCCAAAAATACATTAAAAACATGAGTTTAAATAATCATTTTATTTATTGAAGGACACAAAATTACAACACAACCTAGTCACATGTGGCTTATCAAATGAAGTTGGTAATTAGGATAAATTAAACACAACACACCCAAGTTTGATAAGCTCCAGTCCTGTTGAATCTAAATATGGCTTGAATAGAACCATTCCAGCAATGTGAAATGTGCCTCAACAAGGTCTCAACGAGCAGAACACTGTGCTGCCATCAAAAGAAAAACCAGGAGAGATGATCTAGTAAGCTGTTGATATAGAGTATATCGATTTGGAAAAGGTTACAAAGTCATGACTCCAGCAAACCACAGTGAGATCTATTATTTCCAAATGGAGAGAACTTGGAACAGGGGTCAATCTTCCCAGAAGTTGCTGGCCTAACAAAATTCCTTCAAGAGCACAGCCGGATGTCAGTCCATGATTGAAGGAGTTGGTTGCAGTTGTTGCAGGTGACACAACAAGTTATTAACCCATTAAAATGACAGGCTTATTACATACTAAAGCTTGTTATACCCATTTGAGATGGATGGATTGGAGGGTGGAATGATGGATGGATTGGTTGAATAGATAGATACATAAATACCATGTTGTTGATGAATATGGTTCTTTCATGGTTCTTTTACTTGTATGACATGGACTTTTGCTTGGTTGGAATAAAATCCTATAGGCATGTCGGCCCTTGGCGAATCATATTGGTTACTCCTGGACTAAACCATTCACACTCAGTGGTATGTGGGATGTGGTGTGTTGTAGGTTAAGGTGAAAACATTAACATGTATAATACATTTAGTGGCTGTGTGGTAGATCTGAACGATATTGGGGAAAAAAAACGATATTTAATTTTTTTTTCACTGTTATATATATTGCAACATGAAAACAATATTCAGGAATTTTCATCAGATGACTTGAATTTCAATATTTAGAAAACATTATTCATTGTAAAACGATGAAAATAGAAACGGGTGAAAATAGAAATAATAGAAACGACGTTCTAAGACACTTGTAAGTGTAAACCATCTTTTCTGGATTTCAGTACACCAAACACAAGCGCTATGACTATTCTTCTCTTTGTATCCGAGAAGCCCTAAATCAGAGTCAAGGAACCGTGCATGTTTTTCTTTTGTATCAAGCAGCAAGTTGTAGCATGACATGTTTCAATGAATTTGTCTTACTTAGCATGGCATGTCCTGCGATTAGAGTATTGCGCATGAACACATTGCGATGATGATGCTAAAACGATATATTGTGCAGTCCTACTGAGTAGTAGTATATAAATGATTGTTATATGTTACTGTGTTTGAACTGAAAAGCAGTAGATTTTGATTTAATGTCAACTTAGTAAAAGGAGATCCCACATTGTTTGCCCATTGAACCCTGTCACTCAAATAATTTTACTCAAATTACATTGATATTATTATTATCATAATTTTTATAGCAACAAAGAGGTCTGTACTCATCTTATGGTTATGGTCAGTGTTCGGAGTTGTGTATTTCCTTCTAGCGTTTATTGTGTGGTAAGCAGTTAAGAATCTGTTCCCATCTGTTACATCTGTTGTGTGCTGTTGAAACCGAAGGCTTATGGTACATTAGTTGAACACTTGAAACTTATAAACTTGAAAGCCACCATCTTGAATCAGAATACATTTTTTTTTCAGATATGTACCACACAAACCCCCACGAATTTACATAAACACATTCAGAGACCATACCTCTGTTATTAATATTATCAGGCACCGGATCCAATATTCATACAGTATTAGTCTCCCAGTCCTTGCTTTCACAGTACCAGAGCAAGTCATTCTTTAATTCCACGGCCTTGAAAACATTGCCATTAGTGTCTCCCCTCATGGTCATATCTCCAGAGGCATTTCTAGAATGAATAATTATGCATATGCAATAGAGATTGGCTTTTGTGATGTGTCCAACACTGCATGCCTTTAACAGAATGGTTGCTCTGGCTCTCTCTGGCTCCTTTGTAATCCTCAGGAAGTAATCTTCTCAGCACCTGTAGGATTTGAATTGACTCTTTGCCAGGAGCCTCCCCATGGAGTTATGCATTGCGTGTGCGGCGTGTATGTGTGTGTGTATTTGTGTTGAAAGAGTCCTTAAACTAAAGTCACAGATCCCCAGCACATATCTGTAACACAATGGATGGATGGATGTATGGATGGATAGAAAATTTGAATGCACACATGCTGTTTATTTACACTTTAGGAAAACAAATACAAAATTTGGTATTCCTTTTGCAATAGCCACATTTTGTTTTTCACTTTGCTAAATTCGACAATGGAAAGTAACTGTGCAGTAAAAGTTGTCTGTAAAAAGTGCAATTATTTTCTCTTTTAAAACTGACAACATATACACTCGTCATTAAAAGAATAGTTACACAAATAATCCCAGAAGGAATCAACCAACAGTAATGAAACTTGGTGGGTAAGTTTGACATTGTGAGACATGCGAATGATACACGTTTTACACTCGGCCATGCATGTGAACTTAGAATGGGTCATTGTATTGACTGACCCAACAGCCATGATTGTGAACATTCAGCAAGCAGCGATGTCCTCCACGAGTCATCCTGTTAGTGCTAGCACTTTGGCAGATGGCTGCATGACGCAGGACTAAATGCACACAGATCATTACGACGACTGTCCTTAATACCACGTCAACAATGCCAAAGACTGCAATGGTGTTGTGGCAGACTGTCATGGAGTGACTCAGACTGGAAGCAGGTCATCTTCATTGCCGAGTGCTGCTTTTGTCTGGGTGGAGACGACCAATAAATCCAAGGAAGGCCTGGTGTCACTCCACCTCCACTCCTACTGCAAAATCTACAGGAACTGTGTGAGAATATTTAAGCTGCATGAGATTATTGCAGGACACCATTAGGAACCTCTACAACTCCATGCCAAGGCGTATGGCATGTTGCGTTAACAAACATGGTGGCCCCACACCATACTGAGAGGCACTACTTCTTTATGTGTAGCTCAGTAAATATTGCCCATATCAGTCTAAACGTATCGTCATTTATTGTTCCTGGTAACCTTTAATTCCTTCCCAGTAGCATTGTAGTCCAACATTTCCTTTTGGGTGGTGAGTGTAATTTGACCAGGGGTGCCTAATTTGACCAGTTTTGCCTATGATGGTGTTAGTGTGTGTTGTGTTTGTACATATGTATTGGTTCTTTTTTGATCAGACTTGGAAAACACAAGTACATGTATGTCATTGCTATATTTAAGTTTAGATGTGCACCTTCTTCAAGTACTTTTGTTCTATTACATTTCCAAGAAAAATTTTGATTTCTTGTAGTTTCATTAGACAAGAGAAGCACTCACTACAAATGTCACAAGCCATCCAAAATTTTTAAACATCCAATCAAATTCATTTCACTGTGAAATGAAAATTTAGGTTATAATTAGGCTGTTTTGTTTTCATGCAAGGGCTAGTGGCATACCACCCATTATTCTTACTGTAATTAGTGTTTTAGTTTGCTTTGAGATTTAAGGACATATAAGAGTTTGTTGAAAATCCCTAAGATAAAGCAGGCTTTAGGTAAATAGAGCAAGGCCCAAGATGCCCAACATATATAAGTTGTTAGAATGTGCAACAAAACAAAATTCTGACTCCTAATATCATGTGTTATAACATTTACTTTATACTTATATACTCGTGTATGAGTAAGTGTGCACTCTAGTATATTTTGGCTCTGTACTTCCACTTCTAATTGAGTAATATTTTGACAAAGCACTCATACTTGCACTTAAGGACAGTGCCACTTAAGTGTGACTCACCCTGTGGGTTAAGAATGATTTGCCAATTAGCCACATGTGGTCCTGTGGTGAGAAACTGGCCAGTGATAGTGGGCTGAAGGATGATTCACATGAACTGTGCCCGAATATCTAGTCAGCAGTGGTGGTCCCTTTATACTGATGGAAGGCCAAGAGAGACAAATTGTGCCGTAACACATAGATATAATCAGTGGCTGTCAATCAACACAGTGCACCTAGAATACTGTCCTAAAGCCAGTGACCACCTTCCACAGGAAGTTACTCCTTTTTGAGTGTCAGGAAAAATACCAGAAAAGATTTTCATCAGAAAATTACATAGAAGCCTCAACAAATAACTCCAAAGGTCAGCCTTAGAAGGTGGTTGCATTTCTGCTTCTTATAATCCAAAAACATTCAGTGTTATTGAGGTCTGGACTCTGGGGTGGTCAGTCCATGTTTCTTAGAACACCTGCAGGTTCTTTGTTTGATGTGCAAATGCTCTTGTTTTTTATCTGTTTTCTTTTCCCAGTATAAGCTTCATGACACCTGCACATCATTTCAGACTCACAGTGGCGTGTTCTCACAGTGGAAGGAGGAACAGAAATACATCTAAAGAAAGAGTGGAGCTTGATTTTCTCCTCTCTTTCAAAGATAAAAGCTTTAAGTACTGTTTATCTGATGGTGACAGATTTGGTGAGCTACCAGGTTGTAGAAATCCCATTTTCTTTATGTCTTTAATTTTTTTTGCAAACTCATGTTTTCTGTTGTTTTCCTAAGCTCCTCAGAAATATAATCCTAAAAGTGTCAGCTTCAAACACTAAGTGCTGTATATGCTTAAAATTGCCAGTGTAGATGCAAAGAATAGTATCAAAACTATGTGAACCCCTTATAATTTACTCGTTTCTGCATAAATGTGACATTAAATATGATTAAATATTCATTGTATTTGCTTGTATTACTACTGGTGTGAACCCCTTGAGCAGCAATAATTTTCAACCAAATGGTCACTATAACTGTTAATCAGCCCTGCACTTTGACTTGGAGGAATCTTGGCACATTGTTCCTTAGAGAACTGCATCAGGTCTGTGATGAAGGTTTCTTTCATGAACACCACACCTTAGGTTCTGCCTCCATTGCGTCTGGACTTTGCCATCCCAAAATGCAACATTTCTTCTGCTTTAATCTGGACCCATTGTCTGTTGAGGTTCAATTCACACATGGATGCCTGAACATTCTCCTGTAAAACTGCATTCAGTACAGAATTCATAGTCCCGTAAAATAATGGCAGGTTGTCCTGGTTCATTAGTAACAATACAGCCCCAAACTGTAATACTGCCACCAGTGCGTTTGAAGTTGGGATGAAGGATGAGGTCTATTCGTCCTTATTCGTCCACATACCATTATTTCAGAATTCCCCTGGGTAATCAGAGTGGTCTTTAGGACACTTTAAACTTTCTGCAGCAAAGTGGCTTTCTCCCTGTTTTCATTCTGTACATACTACTCTTATCTCTAATTGTTAACTCATTCTGCACCTTAGTCCTGAAGTTATATGAGAAGGTTAACAGTGGTGATGAGTTTCTATCGTTTGTGCACTCTGCAATCTGCCTGACAGATTGGTAAAGTCCAAACACATTAGAAATAGTTTTGGATGGCTCTTCCTTGAGCCTAATGAGCACTGGCAGATAATTTACTGAGGTCCTCTGATATGTGGCATGCAGGTACAAATGTGTGTGGTACAGACCAGAATTCGAAGGAGAGTCAAAAAAGCGGTCAGCCATACTGACACCTGATTCTCAGCCAATTGGTTGAACCGCCTGACCCTAATTACCTACTGATCATTTTAGAGGTTCACATTCTTTTGCTGACAAAGACATTTGCTTTTGGGTCACTTTGTTCAATAAATGGATGAAAAACTATGTAACTGTTTGTGTTACTTGTTTTATTGGGTTCTCTTTGTCTGTTGTTATGACTTAAATGAAAATCTGATCATATCCTAGGTCACATTTATGTAGAAATACACAAAATTATAAAGGCTTCACAAACTTTAAAGCAGCGTTGTAGGTACCTAATGAACAATATTAATATTAGTCACAGTTATCACTGATAATAACGTCTTTAATTAATTTTGGTTCATTCTCACTAGTGTACATGTGTGTGCGTGCTTGCTTGATTAAATGTCAAGATGTCAAGTAATTATCCTTGGAACATTCAGGTGATTCAGGCTTTGTACTGTAATGGCTTTTGTTTCATGCTCGAGTTTATCACCTACACCGTCCCAAATCCTTAGTTTTAAACACACAGGTACGCTTTGATATCTCAATAAACACCATGGCCTGGATAGTTTATCCGAATATTAGCTATGCTCCGCTGTCTGTTTACTTCATTTAGACTGGATTGAGATGATGGAGTGGGGTCCTTAGACACTGCTCTTCGTGTTGCCTTAAGCAATATCATTGCGGGGCTTTTGATATGGTAGAGATTTTCATTAGCCTATCTGTTCCAGCATGAGCACTGAACCAATCAATGGACTGTATCATAAATTTTATGAGACTTTACAGATAGCTGCTGCAGTCTGAGCAAAAACTGTTAAAGGCACCCTCCTCTGTTTGATATCGGTGGACTTTAGTTGTGCTTATTTTTACTTTTATGCCGTCTTCAATAGTAACGGAATACATGTAACAGTATTACATAATCAGCATACATAGACAATGACAAAGACAATGACCAGATTGCATGTACACTGATTATTATCAGCATTACTTTAAAACCACATCAAGCAACCAAAATAACAAATGCGACATTATTTTACTGGCCTGAACTTTCACAAATGACATTAACTCATTTCACCTGTCTCTGTTGTCTCTGCAGCGGTTTTTCAGATCTGATGGGCCTTTCAGCAACTTGTAATCAATGCCAAAAGATTGTTAGTTGATCCTTTGCTATGGCAAGTATGGTGCTACATTTCTAAAAGCACCTAAAGCTATAAAAGTTTAGCCATTTTCGAATTCCATGACTTTTCACAATTCCAATAGATACTCACATACAAATTCACCCACAATCTGCAAGCTTCTGTCTTTGATATTCTTACGTAACTACAGCTGCAGCACTAGGCCGCCTCAGGGTAAACTGGTTCACCTAGTTTGTCCTTAGCCCAGCAATTGTTACTATACATGGGATACCTCTGAAAAATATGAGAAGTCTTCCAGTTTCCCAATGAGATTTTTGCTAGAAAGACTGATTTATTACTCATTTCTCAAACCAAAGATGTGTGAGTATATGTGAGTGATGAGATGTGTCAGAGTTCAGTTAATGTGTAGAAGGCATAACTAGAAAAGAGCATTTCCTGAAGAAAGAATTCCTAAACTGAACATTTTGTTGCTATTGAACCTAGCATCAACGAAGCTGCAGCAAGCAAAAATAATTGAATTGTTATTGCCTGTTTGTAGGAGAAATAATGGTCAAATCTTGTGATCCCGGACCCGCATAGACCATGAGACATCCAAAAAATATGCTCATAAAGTTTCAGCTCCGGAGATACTTTTACTTTGTCAAAAATGAGCCCACTTACTGGCACCCTTTGCATTTTGTAAGATTGTTTTGTCACTTGAGGACATTTTGTAATTTGTCTGTTTTCTGTCATGAAAAAAGTGTTGCTTCTAAAGTGCATAGTTTTGGTGGACCATTATATCAGCTACAATACATGACTTCATAATACTTGGGTTCATAATGCTGCATAAAAGCATTATGCATAAAAGAGGTTTTGCATTCTTTATGCAAGTGAATGTTATGCTGATATATAGGATGTTAAAAAACACTGTTTTATGATGAGAATTTGTTGCTATGTTTGAACGAATTATGATCTTTTTGCAGCTAGGCTCAGAAAGGGTTCTTTGAAGCTATTTGATTGGAGGAGCACTTGTAGTTTCCTCGCCTTTCAAAAGATGATTACTTTAAGAACCATTTTTGGAAAAGATGAAATGCAATGAACCTTTTTTAACCTTAAAGAACCATAAGAACACCTATGCCAAGAACAATTAAGGAACGTTTATTTACCATGTGGCTCCTTTAGATGCTGTTCTTCAGGCTAATTATAATGATAAGTGTGCATGCTTAATGTCATTTGTTGTTTTTATTTCTCCGAACTCTTGGTTTTGGCCTCAGACTCACGGTAATCAGTCTTTCCAAAGCTTTGTGCATTATTCCTTGTGCATAATGACATCTGAAAGGTTTATATAGTAGCATATTGAGAGGAGTTTGGCTGTATTTGGAGTAGATGGGTGGTGAGGACTGAAGCAGATGTGCTCTAGTAAGCTGAAGTGTTGGGTTCTCTTGCGCGCCATGATCTCTTTGATACCGCTCCATCCCACGAGCTTATCACACGCTGTCAGCTCAGCTACTGATGCGCTCATGTTGGAATGGGAAAACTACTGTTGTTGTCTCCTCATCATCTCGTCTATCCATTACACATTACTAGTCAATGCTCTCTGAATCTGTAATGGGTTTACTTTTCTGGAAAGAGTAATCCTATTACTCTTTACTTTCTCAAAAATGCTTACCCAACTATACCAACTGGAAAAAACAAAGGACAAGTCATTGTTCCACTGCTCTTTTCTAAATGGAATATGATCAGGGCATTACTCTAATAGAAGTAGATGATTTTCTTCTAATGGTAAAACACTAACTCCAGTGTTCCTGTAATATGTGAGTCATTTTCTTTATAGCCCAGCTATGCGTTGTTGCTTAAATGAAAGGCATCTGCCATACCTTAAAGAGCCCCTGTGCTGTATTTTTCTTGTATTTTATTATTTTTCCTGTTGTCCACTTTTTCCCTGAAGTACACTTCAGGCTTCTGTAGTTCAGAATTCATTTTTACATGGCAATGTTCCAGCCTTTCTTCATCCCTCAGAATTAAACATGATGTTTTTGTTACTGTGCCTTTAAGGGTTATACACACATAAGCTCTTTTTTAGTCTTCTATCTTCACTCATTGTCTATTTGATCAACTTCACTTACCAAGTTGGCACACACTTTACGTCTATAGTTATAGACTGTAGTTCATCTGGTTCTGTGCATAATATGATAGTCCCCTTTTACTCAATACTTCAATGGTCAGGACCCCCACAGGACCACCACAGATCAGGTATTATGTGGGTGGTGGATCATTCTCAGCACTGCAGGGACACTGACGTGGTGGTGTGTTAGTGTGTGTTGTGCTGGTGTGAGTGGATCAGACACAGCAGTGCTGCTGTAGTGTTTAAACACTGTGTCCACTCACTGTCCACTCTATTAGTAGGCACTACTACCTTGCTGATCCACCTTGTAGATGTACAGTTTGCACAGTTTGTGTTGGTCATCCTCTAGTCCTTCATCAGTGGTCACAGGATGCTGCCCAAAGGACACTTCTGGCTGGAGGTTTTTGGTTGGTGGACCTTTCTCAGTCCAGCAGTGCCACTGTGGTGTTTTAAATACTCCGGCAGCACAACACACGCTAACACACCACCACCATGTCAGTGTCACTGCAGTGCTGTGAATACATGCTCTGGGGTGGTCCTGTGGTCTGTCTTGACCACTGAAGAACAGGGTAAAGGTGGCTAGCAAAATATGCAGAGAAACAGATGGACCACAGTCTGTAATTGTAGAACTATAATGTGCATCTATATGGTAAGTGGAGCTGATAAAATTGACAGAGAGTGTAGAAACTATGTTGGTGTATCTAATAAAGTGCTCAATGAGTATATATAAACAACCTCTGTTCTAATTGTGCCTAATCCAGAAAGCTACATAATTGTAGGCTGAACAGATAGATATGAAAACATATTGGTTTTTGTGACATTGAAAATAATCCAAACAGGCTGCTTTTGAAGCTAATCTCCATATATGGACAATATTGGTGAGAGAGTGAACCAGAATGAACAGTATATTTCAAAACTAATAATGTTTACATGCTACATCAAATTCTTGACAAAACTAAACAAAACTAGTGTTTTTCCATGATATGGACCATTTTAAAAATATGACAAATGTCAGATTTCCAGTATTTTTAGCAGTAGTTCTTTTTTAACCATTAACGTCAGATTTGCAGTGCACAGAATTTGTGATGCCTGTCTTGCGCTCCACAGCCCAGCAGTTCAGCAAACGTAACAGAAGAGGAATTAAATATTCCAGGAAGAAATTGCACTTTTCCCTCAAAAAGATAATAGCCTATTTATCTTTTTGTTCATTTTTCAGAACTCCAGAAATGGGACGTGTCCAATTTAGTGCTGCCAGAATTTGTTAGCCACATGAAGAGAGCAGAATGAATAATTTGGAGGCAGCAATAATCTTCTACACAGTAAGCGCATACACTTTATGTCCATAGGCATCCATACAACCCTTCTAATTAGTGAATACTGAACTTTAGTGGATACCTATTGCTGAGACAGGCATTCAAATGTGGCCATACAGCTTATAATCTCCATTAAAAAGCATTAATTAATAGAATAGGCCGATCTGGAACAGTCACACATGAGCCAAAGGTCACCATGCCTATTGCCAAGTGTCTGCTAGAGGGATATAAACCATCCAGCATTGGGCTCTGGAAGAATGAAACTCCGTTCTCAGGATGGAAAGCTCCATTGGAATGCCATTCAGTACCTTTGAGATAAGTTGGAGTGACATTCGTGATCCACAACTAATCATCCAGCTTCAGTAGCTGACCTCACTATTGCTGTGGTGATTGAATGCAATAAAATACTCAAATCCTCAAATAGTGTGTCCAGTAAGTAGCAATGTCATTCTGTAGAAATGCATAGCTCCTCTCCCTCTTCACTTTAACAGCTAGTGCCTTCTTAGTGCTTCTATTTAGCATTGATGCCAAACTGAATGTAAAAACACCAGCTCTGTTCTTACTTTCAGCCTTTAAGGCTACTACATCTACTAAATCTACTACTAAATCTACTACTACATCTACTACTGCTACTACTACTACTACTAATAATAATACGATTCATTAGTATGTCACACTTTCATAGCCACGTTATCTCAAGGTGCTTCATAATTACTAGAAATAAAAAGAAAAAAAAAACAGCAACAACTAATAAATAAAATAAAACCGTCCTGGACATGGGCTTAGCCTAGTCTTAGACTACATTTTTAATTATGTTTCCCACTTGTCATCTCTGTGTAGAATTGCCCTGCCTGTCCTCCAATTACTCAGGGTGATGCAAGCCAAAGCAGCCGTCTCTTAGCTTACCATAACAGAACTGGTGCTCCAAGTGTGTTGTCCAGCGATTTTTCCTGGAGGAAGAATATGCTTACATGTATGCTAACAACTTTGTAGCATCACCTAATGAGGGAGGCCCAACAAGTGAGCTGCAAAAAGTTGTCTGCAAATGCTGTCAGGTCACTGCGTTGCTGTGGCATGAAGTGCAGATGGTGGGCAGGAAGTGATTTTCAAACACAGGCTTTCAAAATGCCTACGTTTCGGTTGCTCGAAATTGAGTATTAACTTAGAAACCACTAAAAGGAGCTTTTATCGAGTAGCAAAAGTTGTTGTTCGTGAGCGGAAAATGCAAGAAATAAACTGAAAATCACCAGCAAAAATGACTTGCTAGGTTTTGTCTGCGGTCAGGACGAGGCTAAATCTACTGAATCTATTACCAGACAAACTACAATGAAAATACAATTCTCTGCTCCTCCTGACTTCTTGAAGCTGAAGGCAGCTTCTTATTTGCCAGTTTTCCCATTGTGGTGCAGCAAGCAACAGAATGTAATCACATCATGATTGAAGGTGGAACAGGAAAACTTGTGAATTAGAATCTGAATCAAAATCTCTTCATTTTGCCAAGTATGCTGCACATACAAGGAATTTGTCCTGGTGAGAGCACACGTGTATCATGTGACATACTAAACAGATCAGACAACCATACAGACAGCATATAAAGCTGTAGTAGCTGCTGCAGAGTGAAGTCTTTGTTGCTAGTTTAAAGGTAATCCAGAGGACAAAACAAGAAAGCCAAAAGAGAGTCATTGTGGAGCGCCTTGACACCTCAAGGCCGACTCACCAGCTAACAAAAAAACTGCTTGTATGCTTTCATTTGTTTTCTTGATTAGAAGGATGTCTGGAGGAGAAGGTAGTTGCTTATGTCCTCTGCCTTGATAGCTGGGATATCTGTCAAATAAAAAAAGTGCTCCTCTTCCAACATCCCATGCTTTATGTCACTACCTGCCCTTTATCTGGATTTCGCATGTCATCAGAATCACCTTGGTTTATGATTAAATCTTGGCCTGGGAGCCAAGCTAAGAGTGAATAAAGAAAAGAAGTAGGCTAATTCATCAGTTTGTCAATGGAGATCAAAAACTCTTTTGTGGTTATTTATGCTGCTACGTATCAAGAACCTTAAAAGCTCAGGAAGCTTGTTGTATATGTGGGACCTGCCATTGATCTTCTTACGTGTAGAGCATTGTATTTGGAACAGAGAGCTGATGAGAGAATTCAGATCTAAAATAGTTGTAGTATGAGTTTAAGGAATAAGAAGCCTCTAGAAAATTAAGCTGTAAAACACAAGATTCTTCACATTGTAGACAGCCAGGATAAAAACGATAAAACCTGGGTGATATAATAGGTATAATGGTTTTAATTAAAACAGATGATATCCAGCTCTTCACTGAAACATTGATACCTGTAATACCTGCCTAGCTCATTGATGAAAAACTAATACCTGCTTCTGCTATTAAGCCACAGCAATATCCAGGGTGCTTAGGTTTCAGAGAAATCTCTGATGAAGTACAGTAGCACCAGACACACACTCACTGACATTCAAGCCTATTGTATATGCTTCATGCATATTTGAATTTTTATGCTACAAAAAGATGCCATGCTGTACTGCTTTTTTCTCCCTCAACAGAATTTCCTACCTGTGAACCAGAAAAGCAACATGCTACTCTATACATGATAATGTATTCCAATTTATCAAGCTTCAAGAAGAAATACTCACGTGTAGCATGTCATGTGATATGCTGCGGATCAAATGAGTGTTCTTGCTCTCCTACACATTTCTACTTTTTATTACACAGGAAAGTAGGGGTGTAACATAATATAAAACTATGGTAATGTGTGTTACTGTTTATACCATCTAATGAGATCCCTTTGATTGAGTTTCTTCAGCACTCCTTTCTGCCTCCTAGCACTAGTGAGGTGAGGAAGGTGTAGATAGTGGAGCGTAGACTTGCTAAAAGATTAAAAACTCTATCTCTAAAAATTAATTTTTTTTTTTTTTTAAATCTAATCTCTGTGTAAGCGGTTGGTGGTTTACCAGTCAATCCTCTTTGTTTCATTCAAACAAATAAGACCATGAAGACCAACAACCAGGACATCCAAGACAGTAACATAACAGTGAGTAATATAGTTATACCTAAGGTGTATATAGAAATAAAATGTATTGTAACAAAACTAAATATTTAATTTAATGAATGAATACATGACTAAATAAATGAATAGATAGCATGTAATTCTATTTTTATTTTTAACTTTTCTACATTATTAGACCACGTTTGTATTGTGGCAAAATGTTGTGATGAATAGACCAATAGAAATTGTCCACACTTACTTGGAAAAAACTTTCTCTTAAACTAAAGAATGCTTTTATCCATCACCTGTAAAGTTACAGTGTTGGAAAATGCCATTTTTTTGTGAACAGTGGCGTTATGCTATAGTAACTGCTGTCAACTGGAAATGATATAATGGAGCTGTCTAAACATGACATAACTTTTTGTTTTGCTTCAATAGCCATAACGCAAAGCTTTTGAGAAGCATCAGTTATTATTAAATACAGTATATTAGGACTAAGTATTCTTTGAAATGTCTGTTGGATAAAAGTTATGTGTACGTGTTTAATGTGTTGTTCTGTATTGGGGAGTGAGTTGACACGCAGTCATGTTGCCTATATTCAAATTCACAGCTTGCTGCATGCTACAGATGAAAGCATGGTGAAAGTAAAAGTTAGTAAAATAGGCTTATTATGAAGAAATAGAACATGTCAATGTTGTGACTGGTTCTGGCACAAGAGATAAGGTAAGAAGCACAAGCATGACAGCCCTGAACCCAGTGCAATGAATCTGTCGGCATTGTGCACTGAGTGAATTGCTACCCCGAGAAGTGAGATCTAATGAGGATAAAACTGAACTACAGAAATCATTATCAGTTCCACCCAGCGCAGCTCCAAAGAAGTAATGCATTTATAGTACACGCTCTGAATTCCCAACCAACAATACCAACATCTGTATTAGTGCAGCACTTGCGCAATGCAGTCCCACTTTCGATTTCAAAGCGAGGTCTGCCAAGTCGCTTAATGAATAGCTTGAATACATCAAGTGAATCAACTAACCTACTTAAAATGCATTAGATTCCACATTATCCCAACCTCCATCGCTCCTTAAAGTGGACTGCATATCAATAGTTTTCCAGTGCAGGTACTGTACGATTTTTGCAAAGCAGAAAATACTTTCTTAACTTGAGTGTATGCTAATGTAAAATGAGTTTAATGCAAGTACTCTTAAAACAGCTGTTCGAAAAAGGGCTTCCAAAGTGTGGTGCCATAGGAGAACTATTATTGTGTACTCATAGGAACTTTTTAATGCACTGTTCTTTAAAGATTCACTTTTCTTTAGTGTAAAAAACCTCTTAAAAGAAGGAATGGACACATTTTGTGTGCTAGAACCATACATCCAAGCCAAGAACCCTTTAGGAACCTTATTTTTGAGACTGTAGAGGTAAAGGGGTAAACAAAGCTTTACGGTAGTGTTAAAGTAAGAACTTTATTCTCTTTATCTCTTACTTTATTTTATATTCCATTCAACATGACACGCACAATATAAACGACTGCTGGTGTTTTCAAATAGTAAAAAAAGAAAAGAAAATCAAAAAGAAGTTACAAAGTTTTGATGACAGTAATGATATTTTTGTGCAAAGCTGGAGTTTTGAATTTGGAACATGACCTTTCTCTAAATCAGCTCCCTGTGCTTTTGTTGTTTATTTTGGTGATAAGGTTTCTCTGGGTAGGGCTTAATTGGCTCATTATCATCCTCCCAGTAACTCGTTCACATCTCATATCCTCCTTCATCAGCCCCCCCCCCCCCCCTTCTGGCTCCCTCTTTAGCAGCGGCTAATGACCTGAGACCAGCCCACACAGACAGACCACATCTGTGGATGCCCAAGAAGCATGGAGAGAATAAATGGGTCCTAGAGAGAGAGAGAGACAGACAGAGGAGTGTGTATGTGATCATGTGTGTATTGCCATTGCTTCTACCAAAGCATTTTTTATGGTTATTAGGTTAAACACAATTTCTCAATTATAAAAAATGGTGATTAAAAGTACTGTCTTGACGAATTGGCACAATGGTGGTTTAGCATATATGGATGATCCATATATTTGATGGTTCTGCTGTAGGAAACCGAGCCATGTTTCTGTTATTTTGTGTGTATATATACATGAATGACAAAAAAGGTATTCAATTCGGATTAAACTATGAATAGAATTATTTTTATTTACAGTTTTATTTGGTTTTCCTTAATTATTGCTATTATTTCTTATTTCTTTAAAAATCTTATTTCTATGTAAGATTTTTAGTGTAATACATGGCATAATGAACTAAAATGATCAACAGAATGTGAAGAAATTTAAGTTATCTGTATATTGTGTTGCAAAGACATCTACTGAAGTTAGCATGCTAACCAGCTAACCCTGGCCCGTTTCGCCTTGTAATACCACTTTGTACCTCAAGATGATGAGTCAGTGTAGCATCGAGTCTGCCACATGAGCAGATGAAGGAGCAGCACACCTGCTTTCGGCCACAAAACACATGAAAAGCAAAGAAAACAGGTGGCAGAAATAGCAGCAAAACATGAGGCACTATTGGCGTTGCTTTCTATTGCTGAAGAAGCTTTTGGTGACTGAAGGGATGAAGTTTGATGGATAATGAATTCGCATGGTTCTTCACATGGTTCTTCTAGACTGATAAATAAACAGAGGGAGGGACTGTGTGGAGTATGCATTGCACAAATTACGTCATCTTACATATCGCTCCTTTAAAACAGCAGTTATTAAATGAATCATCAAACTACTTAAATGGTTACTCAATCAATATTACAACTGATTGAAGTGGTTGTTAAGTGTTGATGATATCCACAGCATGTTCAGAAAAGCTTATTCCAAATTAATCGCTGGAATTATGTTCAATCGTCATAATGCCCACCGCTGCTGTTAAGTTCTCCAAACCACTACTCTAATGGAGTACCTTCAACCACCCCCTCATCTTTCCCATCAGACCACTTCTTTCCTCCTAGCTGCACTCCCCATGTCTCTCTCTTTCCTATATAACTGCTTGCTCACCCGTCTACCTTTCAGAAGCCATGTGCTATATTCCAGCAGTGTGTCTTAAGTGCCTGATTTTGAAAGAGCTGAAATGCAGACAGAAAAAGAACTTTAACCCTTTATTGCAGAGGCAAAAATGGGCCTATTTTTCTGCTTTTCAGTCTGTGCTACTCCTTTAATGATGTAATTTCTAAATGCTATTGTCGCATTTACTTGGAAATGTAAAAAAGCAGGGAACATGAGTCATGAAGTATATATATATATATATATATATATATATATATGAGCTGATAAAATGAATCAAGAATGTAGATACATTGAGGTGGTTTTAATGTTATGGCTGATCTTTTTTAATGTACGATATAAATGCTATGTACTATACAGTCTGTGTGTGTCTGTATTTAATGCAAGTCTGAAGGACAAAGGAGCAGAACATATGTACATTATGCCAATTTAGTGCAAATTATTAGGTCAGAGCAGGGTTAGATGAGATTTGTACAACACCACAATTACGTACAGTGTTGGGCAGGATTTTTTGGGGGAAAATGTTGAATGTTAAATTTTGATTCTCTCTCTCCACCAACCCCCTTTCTATGCTCACCTCACACATCTTGAAGCCTGTGCATGTTTTTACAGTGCAAAGACTTCATAATTATATTATCCTCTAAGGTTCTGCCTTAGGAAGTGTAATAAAAGGCAGTTAGGACTGTCGTAAATGAAGCTTTGGTATTAACTCTGGTTAGCCCTGAAAACAAGGACAAACAAGGAGAAATAGAAAACAAGAAAATAAAACAATTCTTCTCAACTCTTCTAATTCAATTACACGACACACATAAAAGGTTCTGCCTGAAAGATCAGGAGGCGGGGGTGAAGGAGGATGACTTTAATCCTCAATATAATTTTACAATATGAAGGATAACAATGATTTGGAAATGAAAGAGCCTTTGGCGTAGGCCCCATTCTCATTCCAGGGCTTGGAGCATTGAGGCCCTTGTAGATCCTGCTGGGTCAAAAAATCAACCCTGGACAGAGCCAAACTGGTGGTGCTAGGAGGATGGGGGAAACGTAAAAATGCTGGCACCTTTGGTGTCTAAAATAGAAATTGTGTTAGACTGTACTAGCTGATACATAAAACATAAAAATCTTAGCACGTTACACCGTATAATTAGGTTTGTGGCATTAGGAAATATCTTCTCATCCATTTTGTACAGAAGGAACTGTGTCGATCTGCTCTGGTTGTAACTCAGTAGCAAGTTGCCAGTCAGTACTGTTTCCATGCAAGCTGTGCCTGACCAAACAAAGACAAGGAAACCCACAAGCAGACTTAAAATGCAAATCGCAAAGTATGATGAGGTAATGACAGGTAGTTTGGAGAGAATGGTTTCTAAAGCGGTGATTGGAGGACAAAGTTAAGTAGATGTTCAAAAATGATGTGAAGAGTGTCAGGATTTTAACATAACACAAGTCTAAAATTAGTTCTTTTTTCTGCTGGCCTGCTAGAAAAGTGCCTATCACAAGTCAAGGCTGATTTTAATTTTGGAATATTCTAGGCCTGATCACATTCAACAAAGTACATTCAACAATAAAGGCAGCATCATGCTACTTTTATAATGTCATAGAACATGGTAGCATACAGAAACCTGCAATTCCATAAGCTAATATCCACGTCTGGGGCAAACACGGACACACATGCAGTTTAACCACTCTAGGGGCAGTTTAACAGGAGACAAAAAACAAAGTATCTGAATGTGTCACCAAACAATATGGTAGGTGCAATAGGGCTAGCCTTAGATGTTTCCTTATGGTTGTAAATGTAATGCTAGCTTTGTTATGCTAGCTTTATCAAAGCCTGTAGCAACCAGTGACTCACACACTCCTTCTCTACTTTACTCCCTCATTCTGTCTCATCTTATTGCATAATGGTAGTAGAGAGGGGGAGGATGATTATCTATTACTAATGATGTTCTCCAAGAAGCCCCCATACCACCCAAAAGCAGAGCAAGGGAGGGAAGACTGAGTTTAAAAAGAAAAAATAAATAAAAAAGAAAAAGGCAGAGCACGTGGATGTCAGGAAAAAAGGCCCTCATTATGTTAAATATATTCCTCCTTTTTCATCTGCTGTGGAACAGAACTCTCCCAAAACATACAAAACTCACTAGGGAAGATACTGCATAGAGCCAAACCAGGAAATGAGATGGAAATCTGAGCGGTCTATCCCAGCAACTGCTTCATCAAGTAGAGTTAGCTTGTTAAATGTCAATAAATTGTAATGAAATAATGCATTATCCCTGGAATCTTTGCCAATTACTTCATCATGGAATGCGATGACTAATTGTCATTACTTTGAATTCAGAATAATTAAAAAATGGGGGGGCATTAAAGCTATGCATAAACAAGTACCAAGAAGTACATGTGTTATCTAAGCTGTGTAGCCACTCTGAGGAGTTTTAGATGCTGCTCAGTACTAGGAATGAAACACATGAAAAACATGAAAGTTTTGAGAGATGTTTAACCTGCTGACAGATTTAATGGAGCGTGAATATGTATGGATGTAGGTTTTATCAAAGCTTAGCAGAAAACGAAACTGTTAAAGGGCTTTTGTACCAGGGTACAAAATGCGCTTCACAGAGATGGTTTAGATGGTCTCACTAGTATGTACGAAGGACATACGTTACAGGTGCGTTTCAGTTTTTTAAAGAGAAGAAATGTTTTTGAATAGGGGTTTAATTGCTCATTAAATTTTGTCATTGCTCATTAGCTGTTCCTAGTAAGCAATATTATTCATACGTATAAATTTTTTTTGTACTATAGTTTGTTTTTTATATATAATGATTAGCCTGCTAGGAAGCCAGCTAGAGGTTAGCTTTAAACAGATTTTTGCCCTGAAGCCACTAAAAATAGGCTCGTTCAGAATCAGAATCAGAATCAAACTTTATTGGTTCACACATACAAGGAATTTGTTTTTGGTTACATTAGCTCACAGTGCACAGAGATTTCACAGAGAGACAATATTTCACACAGTACAATCACACATTCCTATCACACACACACACCATACATATAAGTTGCATATGGAAATTAAAGTGCTGAGTGCAGCAGTCCGGCTGTAGAGCCAGATTAAATTAAGGCTTTTAAAATTGGAGTACAAAATGAAGTTTCTGTCTGAGACGTTCAGTACAGAGGATGGAGTGATGTGTGAAACTGTTACCAAGATAAATAAGATGAATAAGAAGTGCAGTACAGGAAGAACAGAAAGTGAGGAAAGTGTCCCAAATATGGATTGTATGTGTTTATGCGATTCAAGATAATTGAGAGGAGTGGGGATATGTTATGTGCATTGTGGTGGTCAGCTGTTCATGAATGTGATGGCATGTGAGAAGAAGCTTCTCTGTAGCCTGGTTGTTTTGATCCTCATTTGGCTAAAGCATCGGCCTGAGGGAAGATGCTGAAACAGGTGAAGACCAGGGTGTGATGGGTCAGTGATGATCTTCTCTGCACGCTTCCTGGTTCAGGAAGTGTACAGATCCAACACAAGTTTTATTTAGCTAGCTAGGTAAGTTGTGTCCGGTCCTGATTTAAATATGGATAGCCTACACCAGTCATCTGAAGTAGTTTTGAGAATGCCCTTGTTTACGTATTCTATTTAGGAAAAGCAACATTGTTGCTGTTCCCCACCCAAATAATTCAGATACCCACCCAAAGATGACATTCTAGCAACAACTCTAGGTGAAGTGGTGTCTAATAAAAACAAAACACAGAATCCCAGAATTAAAAACTGAATGCCTACCCAGCAAATGAATATTCAAATAGTCAAATATTTGTCTCTGGCTCTAGAAATGATGAAACTGTGCTACTCATCGCTCAAACTGCAATTTTGTACAGAGTATGAACGATCTGCTCAATATCATTGCACTCTGGAATAGTGTGTTCATTTAACGCGTTCTCCGTTTGAGAGACAACATAGTCTGCGTGAATGTGTCTGTAGAAGCCAGTGAAAGCACAGCTCATAGAAACCTACTGAAGCCGGACTTCCTGTAGAGTTAATGGCAGTTTCAAATACATGTTCTTTTAGTGGAGCAAAAATCAACATTTATTGGACAAATGTCTTTTAAAACCTCATTCCGGAAACCTTTTTATGGTCCTTTTCCAGCGGCATTCATAAAACACTGTGAATAAAGTGGAATATAGAGTTCTAGAGTTCTAGTTTTCTTTTATTTGCTAAGTTAACCGTTAGCAGTGAAGTATTTAGTAGCTTTTGTGAGTGTGTAATTTAGCAGCTGTAGCTGCCTTTGGAACCAGCATGCAGACACCGCTAGTGTTGCCATCCTTATTATAGAGGATTCATTAGAAAATAGATAATGTTTTCAATAAATTAAAACCCACTTTGTAGCAAATTGATGTATCATTTTATTCTAATATGCAAGTAATCTGTGCCTTCTGTGCTTTCAAAGGGCCCATTCTTGCATTTTAATTTTTACTTAATTTACTTACAAGACTTGTGTGGTTTTATGCATTGAATACATGACCATTTTCCAACTGCTCTGTATTCCTTAGAATTTAAAGAGGACCTATTATGCTTTTCCTTTAGTGTGCTATGTAGTTTTTTGTGCATCTAAATGGTGAACAAAGTTATAAAACTCAAAGTACATAGGAGGGAGGAACTTTCTCCCACAGAAACCACTTTTCTCAACCCTTTTTCTTGTTGCTATCTTGTAATACAGAAGCTCTAACAGAGCGTTTCAGACAGAGGGTGAATACAGATGTATAGTATGAGAAAAATGATTTTCAAGCAGGTAAATCTATTGTAGTACACCCCAGATGAAAATGAGCAAAATAGGTCCTCCTTAACAGGTTGTTTTTGTTACTGTGCCTTTAAGACTGACATATGTAGATGATCTCCATTCTGATTGACTGGCCTGTGTTGTGCCTCATTCAAAACAAGTGTGAACTTTAAACGCTCCTTTCACAGTGAGTGGGCAGAGCTAAACCGATGTAAGCAGAATACGTGGATATATGAAAATCATTATTTTTATTATTATTTCTGTCAATGATGTCACAAAACAATACTTTCAAAACAGGCTAATTTGCAGTTTTATTTCCATGTATAGACTGAATATGTACTACAGTACATTTCTAAACATTTTGAAAACTAGTGTTTACATGCTACATCAAATACCTTTATTCCAAAAAGGCTCCTTAAATTAACATTTCGTCCCCAGTACATACATGAAAACTGAGCTTTTCTGGATTTAATGTTTTTGTGATTTCACAAATACCAATATATGTCCATATATTGAGCTTACATCTTTTTAGCCCACCCATTCATATTCAGATTGAAGTTATAAAGAGTGTTGCAGCCTGGACTGCTTTTCGAATGTGGTGTTATACTGTGCAGCCAATCAGAGCAGAGGTCATATGCATATTGTAAATCGGTCATAAAGACAGTAAAAAAACCCACCCTGGTTAAGTCTAAGGATAAAATCATGTAATGTAAATGAATCATTTCTGTTTTTGGTATATAAACCCACACAAACATCATAGATTGTAATGTAGAATGTAGGCCCTTTACGTAATATCACAACAAAACACTTGCAGACTTTTTTACAACACATCATATGATGTATTGCTTTTCTGAGGTTTGAGAAGTTGTGCTCATTTGCATGCAGGAGTAGGCAGTAGAGTCAATATGGAGGATAAATAAGCTGTTTGTGCACAAACATGCTTCTTCATAAGCAAATGTGAGCATATTCACAGCAGGGTACAAACATTTGGTTTTCCTATAAATGCAGCACAAAATAACTAACAGAAAAATTGAAAAGCAAATTGCCCTTGACTGCACGTGTTGATTCTAATGCCCTAGTTGAGGAGATGCGGGGAAACAGGCGCTTGCCCGCATGCTTAATCAGATGAGTGCTGTGTTTTCAGGAAGGGCCTTTTGGACCTGTTGTTATTATGTGACAGCATCATAATATGCATAAACCAGGAAGCTGCATTCAGTATTTGTTTTTTTTTAGCGAGAAGCTTTTAGCAAATTGTTTTCAAACATGGAAATTCACCTTCCATGGCTATTAAAGATGTGCAATGAATACTTACTGGCCACTTTATTAGAAACACCTACCTTGTAGGTGTGCAGTTGTCTTGTTGTCCCTGCACAGTTTGTTCCAGTCCTTCTCCAGCTTCTCATAAATTTCAACTAATACTTTTATTATATATTTTTTTAAATCGTTTCTGTAAAATCATTTAATGATGATGCACAACTTTAGATTTTCATTCATGTGCATTTTCAGCACCTTTATTTTTTCAAATATTTATCATTATCACCTACTTAGTTGGTGATGCATGATAAACTGTGGCTCATATCACACCAACACTGTGTTAATTAAATAACAGTTCACAGTGTTAATTAAATAATAGAGGACCCTGTCATATTAAATCGCACTAATCATCAATTCACTTTTCTTTCCGAAGCCTCTATTTACAAGACACCACTTTCAGGATTTGAAGAAAGTGATATATTCACGTTATAGACACATTATTATTCTATGGATTGGAGTTTATTATGCTGCGGAGTTATTTTACCACCAAATGTATCACAGTAATGAAAACCCAAACTTTTCCCCGCTTCTACTTAAAATATTCTCCCCACTTTTTTAGTGTGAAATACTTTTGTGAGGTAGAAGAATTGCTGTCAGTAGAAGTATATAGCTAACTCTGTAAAAAGTATTATCAGTGTCATTTCAGTGTCAAAGTACTGTAAACTACAATTATGAGCTACTGAATTTGTAAAGTAGTTGTGTAATTACAACAGTAACTGAACTGCAGTAAAAGGGTGTATTTCTATGAAATGAAATGACTGTAATTTACAAATTTTTAACATCACTGATCATCATTCTTTTTTACAGTGTATGTTACTGACATTATCCACTAAATCGTCTACATCAGTTATATTACATTGTCATCACAAGCTAAAACACTGGGTAACTGTGTCAGTGACAGTAGTAGCCTAACAGCTAACATTATATGATCTATGATCTACATATGTAATTCCTCCAAAATGTATTGTTTTAGCTTTAACATACAAAGCAGTAGACATCATGAGAATATGATAACTATGTCATAGCTTGGTTTACCTGTTTGTATGTATGAATACTGCAACTGTGGTGTTTGTATTGTATGCAGGCCTTTTGATTATGGGCTCCCACCCATGACAAATTATAAACTGCTGTTATTACTGCTGTTATTGCTTTACTAATATGCTGCCCGGGATTCTGTGAATTTATTCAGCTTGGAGACCTAGAAAGGATGACGTCTATGATTTTTATCAACCTGATTGTCATCAATCCCGTCTCCTTCATATTATGCTTGTTTTAAATAACTGATATCCATTTTCTTCTTTCTTTACCAATTTATGTTTTTCTCAGGTACACCAAGATGAAGACGGCCACCAATATCTACATCTTTAACCTGGCCCTGGCTGATGCTCTGGTGCTGGCAACTCTTCCTTTCCAGGGTACGGACGTATTCCTGGGTTTCTGGCCCTTCGGTAATGCCCTGTGCAAGGCTGTCGTCTCCATCGACTACTACAACATGTTCACCAGCGTCTTTACGCTGACCGTCATGAGCATGGACCGTTACGTGGCCGTGTGCCACCCCGTCAAAGCCCTGGACATGAGGACGCCCCACAAGGCCAAGGTGGTCAACATCTGTGTGTGGGTGCTGGCCTCAGCCATTGGGGTTCCGGCTATGGTGCTTGGAGATGTTGAGGACGACCACGGTAAGTGTGTGCATGTGTGTGTTTGTCTGTTTGTTTCCAGCTATTGAGATGCAAAAGAGCATCGCTTGCAGAGGCAATGAGGAAGACAGCAGCAGCTGACAGCCTCTCCAACAGTTATAATTAATGCAGTGCTGGCGCTAAATAGGAGCAGTCAGCTTTACAAGGCTGAACAATAACAAAGAGTAACACCTGGAGCCTGCAGTAGGACAATGGCACACAATATGGGACTAGGCAAATGTGTGTGTGTGTGCATGCGTGTATGCGAACTGTGTAGGAGTGTGTGTGTGTGTGTGATCGTGCATTTGTTTTTGTACATTTTTAGGACTGACATGTCCTTACTATGTAGTAGTAACATGACAAAAAGTAAAAACATGGCTAACTTAATTTGGATAAACAAAAGTGCTTTTTGCAAACCTCAAAACGGTTGGGACAGTATATAAAATGCAAATACGAATTGAACGCAGTGATTTGTAAATCCACTTTCAGACGTATTTAAATGAAAAATGTACAAATATACAAATGTTTTACCTTATCAGCTTTATTATTTTTTTCTAAATACACTCTAATTCTGAAAATGATACATGCAACATGTTCCAAAATGTTCCATGTTGGCATAAGAGCATTTTAAGACAAATTTTTTTTTTCAAAAAAGTGCACTGGACAAAAAATGAGCCACCTGTGACTAAAACGTACCTAATGCCATGTAATACCTCCACAAGCATGAATAACAGCTGTGATTTGATTTGGCATGAACGGGACAAGTTCATCGACTCCTTTGCATCAAATAATTGCACAGTTTGCACAGGACAGGTTTCGTAGATGCCTTTTCTGGCACAATTCTAAGGAGAATTTCCTGTAGACTGGCATTTTTGCCATTTCTGGTAGACTCGTATGACCGTGCACTTCCATACACCTGCAAATTCAGCTACTACCTTCACACTATGGCCTTTGACACGCCCAAATGCAATCACTCCTTTTTGCCAATCATTAATCTGCTTTGCAGCCAAATTTCCACACATCAAACGTGACATTTACTGCACTGTACGACATATTTTCAATCTATGAATCCCATCACACACCCCGCAGATATTTATAGGCTGATCATCCTCGTGCAATGCCATCTGCATTTACACCCACTTTAAACATGAGCAAGGTGACTTATTATTTGGCCGGTGCGCTTAACATCTAAAACAGGTGGTGCAGTCCAAACCATAATGGAATGCCCATGACCTTCAATTCCTAGCTTTAAAAACAGCATGCTTGTTGGATATTGATGGATATTATCACATGGGCTTAGGAAAATGTTGATAAACTGTTGATAATAAACACCATTTGCCGCTACATCCATAATTGTAGGACTATAACTGTGCACATTGGAAGCCATATGTCAACAACATTCAGAAACACTGCAACCTTCATCTGAAAGGGCCTGATTCATAGTGGAAATCCTTTCTGAAATCCAGTTAACCTCTCTGATTGTTTTACACATTATGTTCTCTGGACCAGTGAATTAAAGGACCATTCGGATTGTTGCCAGCGTGAAGTTCAAACATCAAGATCTGTTATGGTATGGTATTAGGGCTCATGACATGGCAACTTGCACATATGCTGCCTTTTAAACATAATCTTTTTCAGTAAAGTCCAAGCTTATTTCAACATGACAATACCAAACCACAAGCTGGATCAGTTTGTGTCTTCAGTCCTCAAAAATTGGTAAAAGGAAAGGAGATGTAACACAGTGGTAAACATGCCACTGTCAATTTGTGAAACATAAGACATTTTTTTGTACTGTTATCAATATAGGTCAAACACAATATATAAATCACTGCTTTTATTTTAATAGCAGTTTTCATATTGTCTCAATTTATTTGGAATAGAGGCTTGTGCAACTATGTTTTTTGTTTTCTTACACTGGGCCATCACTTCAGAACAGTTTAAGGTACAGACATTATATGCATATCAGAACATTCAGTAGACCTGGCCCTCATTATCCAGCAGTGATGATTCACACATAAGAGCACTAAGCAGACCCTCATCTCACTAGGCCGAGATGGAATATCTAACTATCCACCCAACAGACACTAATCCATCTCCAAAACCAGCCAAAACCTGTTCTTAGCTCTCTGCATTAGCCTTCATTTGGCAACAAAAGGGTTAAAATAGTGCTAAGCAGTTCCTACTATTCAAGGAGAGTGCAGAGAGATTTCCACCAGCTTTAGCCACAATTCTGCATGTAATCCAGCTGGAAAAACACCATCCAGATTCTGCATTTAAATTCCCATTTAAATGCCCAACTGCACATGTTGGGTCTGGAACCTTTCCTTGTGTCTCAGACATGCTCTGATTGCCTCTGACTCTGAGTTTAGTGCTGATAATCACAAATTTGGAGCTAAAAACACAAACTGGTAATAATGAGGCTGATATGAGGCTTTGTGCCTAGCTCTTTTTCACTGTCTGAGGGTGGGTGAGGGGTGGAATGACACCTCAGGGGGCAGTGCACAAGACAAGTGGTCACACACTAATACATATTAGTAATTATTAGTTATTATCAAAAGGTAAATAACAATAAATATAATACATATCATTATAAAATTAATAATATTAAACTCTGTCTTTCATTTTTCACACCAATGCTGAGTTTTAAAAGCAGCTGATAGTAAACACGCAAATCAGTTTTCAGTTAAAAATAAAGCCTGTTTTGCTGTGTATCAGAGCTTTAGCACTGCATGAATCCAAGAGGGGAGAAAATCAAAAAACTTGGTTTCAAGATCTGTATAAGCAAAATGAACAACATTTTGCAGGCAGAGCATATAATAGCATGTTCTTTGTTAAGCTCAGAAACTAAAAAATAACCAAATTAAAGCAATAATCATTTAGAACAGAACAGGAGAACTTCATGGCCAAAATAGAGACCACAGCAAAACAGCACATCCACACACAAACAAAACATGTTCCAAAACTCAAAACCTGAAAAGGCTACAAAACATAGAGCACCACTGAAGCGCGTGTACAGTATATCCGTGAAATGGCAGATAATGTGTGTTCAGGTGTATGTGATCCGTCGGCTGGTAATTGCGAATTGCAAAAGTATGGAGTCATTTGATATTGCCTAGCTCAATGAAACAAGCAAACATGGAGATATTTAATTATAGTTCTCCCATAAATCACTGATATTGTTGGCGTAAGTGGTGCATTCTGCTTGTAAATAATACTTCAGAGTTTGGTACTCAGTGTTCATTGGTGTTAATCAAATTCATGGCATTGAAGCTGGAAATAACTTTGGGTTTTTTGGATCAAAAGGACAATCAATGATACTTTGAAAAGCTGGATTTGAATGAGGATGTCCACCTCCACCGCAAAATATACTATGATTCTTGAATGTGGTGCTTGTCAACTCCAGCCTATGTTTGCTGTAATCTGCTCTGCTGGTGTAGGATGTGTCCGAGCAAAACCTGGGACACGGAAGAGCAACCTCCAGACTCTATACACTCTCACCCACACAAATAAATGTTTCAGTGTCGGTGTTTCAGAATAAACACATTTTGTGTTTGTGTAGAATAAACAAAGCCATGTGAAACATGCCGTGTCACATCACGTGATGCCACTGTCATCAGACAAGCAGTAAGCACCACAACCATGTGAACTAAAACAGTGTAGAGCTCCGAACACTATTTTGATCTATTTCAGCATTATGTTGTTTGCTAATGACCCTATAAGATAAGTACAGTTCAGCTGAACTGAAATGAAACCCAAAATAGATGATGTGGCTGCAGCACAGGTTGAAAAGCCAAAGCACCTGATATGGAAAAAACATCAGTACGATTTTTTGCGGAAATGATTTACTGGATGTTCCATAGCTTCAGGTGTTTTCCTGCTTGTGATTACTAACGTGTTTTTTGCGCAGCTCACTTGCAGCTCATTTATTGCCTACCTGTTTGAGTCTATAAGCAGCCAACAATTGTCCAACCACCCACATGAACATGTAACCTGTTTTTTTTTTATCTCAAAATAAAGCCCGCCTATGAATTATTCAGCAGATTTGCCTTCACACAAAAAATATTAATATTATAAATCAGTGGTGTATTGTCAGTAACTAGGATTTTATTGGCCCCCCTACAACATAATGAATGGTTATCCACTATACAAAAATAATAATCAGTTAATGTTAAAATATTACAGTGTAATTTGTCTGTTTACTCTGTTTATGTCGTTATGAGTTGATGCACTGCAAGCATGTCACTCCACCCATTAGCACCTACTGTACTTGATATGCTGTATACCTTTGGAATAAGTACAAATACAGTAACATAATATGTTTTTTGGCAGTGATTTTGTTCATTATGTAAATTAGATGAATACATTTAGAAGAACACAGATTTGTTTCCTGATTTGCACTCCAGCCATTGCGTGGAGTTGTTTGATTCCATCAGCAGCACCTGATTTAACTAAATTTTTTGTGATCAATTTTTTTGTTATCGTTTTTGAATTTATCAAGTCAAGTCACATAGTCTCTGCAATAGGATCAGGGACAAGCACGGGTAGTCCAGAATTATTCTTATGTAACAGAGACATTTTCACAGTCACACCTCTTGACTGCATCTAAGCAGCATCACATATCTAACGAGTTACCAGTATTTCCCCAATTGCTGATGCAGCTGTATCCCATGCCAATACAGTTGCCTGATTTAACTTAATGAAGTACTGATTTGATGAACTAGGTCTTTGATGACAACTGAACTAGCCTCCAATCTGGGAAATATGTTAGCTAACACAGAGACCATTAAATCACAATCTGTAGTCTATTTGTTTATTTATATTTGTTCTAATGTTTGTGTTTCTGGGAAAAATAAATATTTACTGCTCAGATAAATAGATTTCATTTTCTATAATGTTTATTGCTGTCATTTTATATGATGTTTGTTTACATTAAGAGGTAATTCCAGACTTAAAATGTATATTATGTGATATTAATTAGCCAATCTAACTTTGATAACCCATGCATGAAGTGTTCTACATTACTATAATCAGGTCAATCACTAAATGTTTCCATTGCAAATAATGATCCATTCCAAACCATATTATAAGTACACTGTAAGCCTCAGCACAAACTACAAATATAGGAAAGAATTCCACATGCCTAAGAACAGTTCTAGTAATTTCTCTTTGGGTGAGACCAGTTGTGAGATGGCTAGGAAGCAGAACCTGGACTGTTTTGTGAGCAAACACTAAATGTGGCATCATTATTGGAATCCGTCAACTATATTATGAAAACCATCTCATTCTGATTGGAGGATTAATCTGATATTTCCTGATGGAGGGAAGCAGCCTACAGTAGTAGAGGCAGCTAGAGCGATCAGGTAAGTAGAGGAGTCTGCGTTTACACAGCAAGTAATAGTGGCCCAAATCTATGAGACACAGATGTCTTACACGTATGGCAGTGTGATCATAAAAAACACACTGAATCTGACATTTTCAAATCCAATTTGGGAGAATTTCTTATATGGTACTGAAATCCAATACGTGTCTGGCATGTGGCAATGCGACTCTGAACAGGCCGGAAAAAAAAAATTAGCTTTCTTATATCAGCCCAGCTGGACATTCGTCATAATTTCATGCTGCAGAGACCTGTAACATTTAGGGTGATGTTTCTGTACAAACAAAAGTAGACACCAAACACTATATTTCCAAAGTAATGGCTGAATGCAGTCAGAGGAGAATAAAGCTGCGGTGTCAAAGACCAGTTAAAAGCATGAAAAAATGTTAAAAATAAAAACAAAGCAGTGAACCAAAAAAGTGGTCCAGGGTGAATAACATGCTTTTTTTACAATGAGCTCAAAAGCATTCTGGGTGATAAGGCCAGCTGTCAGCAACTGGATCTTCATGATTGCTCCTGTGCTGCTGGTGAAGGTGAAACTGAAACCTACACGAGCGGAAATGCATCCATCAACAGTCATGATTCTTTACCTCTGGATGAGTGTGCCATGTGAAGCATTATTGCATGCGACTCAGTTTAAGAGTGTGATCCGTTCAGACTGTGTCTGCTATAGCCAGTGGTGGACAAAGTACACAAGCCACATAGAGATACCCAAGTACAGATACCCAAGGTAAAATATTACCTTCAGTAGAAATGGAAGTTCCTCCCTTTAGACCTCCACTTGAGTAAAAGCTCTAAAGTATTTGCCTTCAAATTTGATTTGAAACAACTATTTATTATGGCTCTAATGGCCTATTATCAAGAACAAGACTCTTAATGTAATGAAGAGACCCTACTGTCACTCTCTGTCCACCAATCTTTTAATAGAAGATCATTAATTAGTGTGATACTGACATCTGTTAAAATGATCATAAGCACAAAACACTGAAGGAGAACAGTTTCCAGAACCAAGGCTTAAGGTAGAACCAAGCTCTGTCCAACAGGTCAAAACAAAGTAACCGCTATACCCTGATTGGTTGGCTTGCTTCATGCTTATTTAGTTTTGACATGTTATGTTTTTATGCACATACAAGCCAGAAAGAAGGATTTGCATAATGTAGTGGAGTAAAAAGTAAGATATTTGTTTTTGAAATGTAGTGGAGTTAAAGTAAAAATTACAAAAAATTACAACAACCAATTATATTAACTAATCCTTCATTACTGTCCACCACTGGATATAGCTCACATTTAAGCTCAAGATAATGTGAACAGCCTAACAAGAAAATCAGATTTTGGATTGACCTGCTGTGTGAACGTAGCCTGACGCAATGTTCTGTTGCTGAATGAGTTATCCTAAACACTCTCTTTCTTTCCCTTTCAGCTCCACCTTTCTCGTTCTCTGATTCATTTTGTTAAGTTGTGAACACAAACTATGATGCTGTAGGCTATTTAACTAAGCTATTTAACTAGCTAGTCAGCAGCTAGTTGTGCTGCATGTCTCTGATCTAATACGGTTATTTTACGTAGACTATGTATGCGGTGTAAGAGAACCCATCGCGTGAGAGTTCAGAGGGCAGAGAGGCAGGGGAAGTTTTTTCACATGTTAACGAATGTGGCTGCGCTGTTTATTTTTTTACAATTGACAGTTCAGACTTTCGGTCGGAATATCTCCTGGTACTAACAATGGGTGCTCCGGGCCTGGAGGGGCCAAATGAAAAGAAATCGCCGTGAGCTCCTCTTTGTTGTGGGCCCTGGTGCAAATGCCCACCCTGCCCCTCTCTAGTTAAGAATCAAAGGTATATTACAATTAATATTATAGAGAATTGTAGAACTGTTTATCTTTTTGAAGACACTCATTTCAAATATGTTAAGCTTAGCAAATAAAAGAAACTGTGAACTAAAATATGCAAGACGAATGTGCAGTATTTAGGTTCTCTGCAGAGCTCATAATAACTTATTTCCACTTTTAAAAAATCAACAAAACATGATATTGACCAGGGTTATCCAAACATTTACATCCGCTTGTATGTATGTAAGCAAAACCGTAGGTGAGTCTGGGCCTGTGCATACTTGGCTGCACTGCAAATTTTCAAAGCTAGGCTTTTTATGGTGGCTTAAATAATGATGCAGCGATCAGATCAGGTGCACTTAATTGCAGAGTGCTTGGAGGTGCAGAACAGTGAACCTGCTCTTTGTGACAATTCATTCCCAATTAGAAGTGTTTTAATTAAACCAGGGCCGCTCTTTGTAAGGACACATTGTGAGTTATTTACGGGGGTAATTGACTTTGGAGGGGTTGGATATGCTGTGCTTAATGCCATGCTGTGTTTCAAACATCTGGCAAAAGGAACTGTTTGAGTGTGTGTGTTATGCGTGTGTGCGCGCTATGCACATATCTAGCCAAGCTCTAAATCTCGGCTTGCGGACTCTATGACGGTCTCTCTGACAACTTGTCCGCCAGTGCGATTAATCATTCATGAGCCTAATAGATTTTGCTGAATAATGAATGGAAGCTTTCAGCAGTACAGTCTAAATGGATCAGACTGCTCCTTCTCTTTCTGGCTCTCTCCTCTCCATATAGTCTCTACTTCACTAATACTTCATAAAAGATTCTCATGCAGGCTACAGCTACAGCCTGCAGCTCGCTCTGTGTGTCATGGTAGTTTACTCGTACATATACGTCTACGCTAACATGATATGGTTTTGAATCATTTTGAAAGCACTCATTCATTTGTGTTTAGTCTGCATTAAACATGGTAAATAACTTTTGACCACAATGTGAAAACACATAAGCAGTTAAGAAATTAAGATAATATTGAGAAATATTTTATTTAGGTGACATCTGTAGATATTGATTATTTAAAAAAATAACTAGATTTATATGGAGAGGAATGAACTTTGCTATTTGTTTATTTTTTAGAGATTTTTCACATTTGCCTTATTTTACCATCACCAACATTAAATATTAAAAATTCAGAAGTGACTTTATTGAATTATGCATGCATGTTATGCATAAAAAACAGTGGCATTCCTTCAGAAAGTGCAGAGAACTGGGTTGAAAATGCTTTCAATTGCCAAGATATTTTTTTTTTCTGCAGAGATGTAGCTATAAACCCTTTAAAAAAACAATACCTTGGCAAATGAAATTATGTGGAATCTAATCAATGCATTGAATATTTCTCATTATGACCTTTTGTTTAACATTATAAGATAAGTCAACATATTTCTAGATTTTTTTTTCTAGTATTATCTAGGGAAATATATTTATCCCTTTGGCAGATAATTTGACTATTTTCAAGCATTTTTTTTTAAATCAAATTGTCTTATAATGGGAAATATTCAGATTAGTTTATAATTTAGCAGTTTTGTAGCAATCACAATTTGACTGAATTAGAAGCAAACCAACACTATGAGTCCAGGAGCTGCGGCTATACTATAAGAGTATACGCGTAAGAGTTTATTAATCAAAATAACTGTGTTTGAAAAGGGATTTTGTCAAGCATCTTTAATATCTGTTGACCACGAAATAAAAGTAATTAAGCAAAAAGATAAAGAAATACAGCATGTCTCAAAAGTAAGGAAACACCCATATAGAATAAAAACAGTTTGGCAGACGATGATCCAATTTGAGACACAAGCTATGGTGGGAGGTGGAAACCTGTTAGGCCATGTCACCGACATGGTGGCCATCTTGGATTCAACTTCAGTTTTTCAAAGGGGAAAGTAGGTGTGTGACGCATCAAACTGGCATGTTCAAACAGGTGGTGTGCTTCATGGCAACGTAACTTTATTTATTATGTGTAATGATTAACAGACTTGACCTGAACCTCACAGAGCTAAAAGCAAAAACTATTTTATTGGAAGATCGGGCGCTAAGACTCAACAGCAGCAACAGAGTGAGCATACCAATAGGGGCGAAGACAAAGACAAAACCCAAGATACAAGCAAAAGTCGAAACCAAAAGAGCAAAAAGAGCAAGGGAGAGGGAAGAGACAGAAACCAAAAATACAAAGCAGATTGATAACCGAGTAAACCAACAAGAGTAAACGGGCAAAAGCTCAGTATGCATGTGCGCCGCAAATCCCTGCAGAGATCAGAATGAAACATTGTGGTATATAAGCAAACAGACTAATGACAAACAGGTGAAGCTAGTTAGAATTTGGAAGAGGATGACCGTGAAAACTGTCCGTGATTGGTTGCCGATGGGGACATGATATCATGTGGTGGTGGATTGTGGGGTGACTTTATGTGAAACCAGAAAATTGACCATAAGGGCCACAAATGTGTACATTTGAAAAACTTAAATGCAAGATGGTGGCATTCAAGATGGTCACCATGTTGATGACATGGCCCAACAGGTGTCCCCCTTCCCCATAGCTTGTGTCTAAAATTGAATCACTAACTGCCAAACCGTTTTCATTTTATATGTTTCTCTACTTTTGAGACCCCCTGTGTATTTTATTTACATGACATCTGTAGTTGATTAATCAGAAAAGTATACTGAATTCATAAGAGGAGATATTTTCTATATGCATATGTACACAGTTGATAAACTACATGTTTAGAACCAGTGCAGCAGTTTTGTCCCTAAAACAGGAGGCAGAATGTGCCTGATTTGCCCCCGAAACTGATGCAGAAAGCTTAGTACATCGAGTCCTATTTGTTGTGATTAAGTTTTTATGTGGTGGCACGCCTGAGGTAATTTATGGTTCCTTGTGTTCTCTCTATCTCTATCTCTTGCACATACGAGCCCTCCAGGACACTAAGCTTTCTTGCAGAAATCCCTTGTCACTGTGTCCAACACAGTGTGTTGTGATTAAGATGTTATTTGGTGGAGAACCCTAGGACATATATGGCTCAGTGTGGCCTCTCTCTACCTCATATAAACCCTCCGGGATGCCGAGCTTTCTCTTGCAGAACTCCCTTAAGCGGAGATTTCTTTATTCATCGTTTCATGCGCGTTCTGCTCGACTACCGTTGACAATGAAGCATGAGCGAGTGAGAGATAAAGAGAGAGAGGGGGAGAGAGAGAGAGAGAGAGAGAGAGAGAGAGAGAGAGAAAAAGAGAGATTTGGAATCAGATAGTGATTTAAAGGGTTGAAGGGGAGCCCTTCATAAACAGACGCTCATGTTCTGTGTGCAAAATAGATGTTTAACCTCTTTTACAGAAGTTGATCCATCTTTAAATGCATGCCAACAAAACAGCAGTAAGATAATTGGCTGTGCTCACAAGACTGACAACAACTCATTATGTTGCCAATATTGTTTTGTCACTAAAACTAGAAAATAAACACTTGTCTCGCACGACTACTTGCAAGTGTCATTTACTGCAATAGAATGTGTATTAGCATGCATGCTCTACACTTTCTAAAATATTCATATCTAATTTAATTCAAATCTACATGGAATCTAGTGTCAAGGAGCAGGTACAGTACTGTGCAAAAGTCAGGCACTGCCTTTTACATTTCATTTTTCTAGTAAAAACAGCAATTTGACACTGTTCTCCAAACATTGGACTGTCCACTCTAGAACTTACCATCACAGTATGGGATTACTCAAATTTAAGCCTGAACCATGTTAAATACACAAACATTTGTAATTATATTTGCCGTTAATGTTGAGGCTTCTGTGTAGATTTCTATTGAATGGCCTTTTCTCTGCTTTTTTTGTTCTCTGCCACTAAAAAAAGAAGAATATAATGTTGATTTTGACTGGAAATGAAATAAATAAAGGGTGGTCTTTGGCTTTTGCACAATACTGTAGCATTAAGTACATCATTCTTTTGCAGTTTTGGACCAGTTTCTCAGTCAGACTGCCTAGCTCTGATTAGCTTAGGATGCATAGCATTAAAGAATTGTCTCAACATGATGTAGCATCTTTAAATCAAGTATTCCACATTTTTTCATTAGGTTAAATGGGAATTTTGTCAACTTTATGTGCAGCTTGTCCAACCTAACAACTGTTGCTCTAAAAGAATACCTCTGTACGAAGAGCTTGAATAGGTCGGTATTACTTCAATCGATTCAGCAGACAGAATCAATTCAAAATTGTACAATGAATTTTGAACTCTATTTGGGCATGTTTCCTAAATTATATAAAAGTTGCTTTTACATATTGTTGACATAGTATGACACATTTAAACCCTATATACACAACCCCACCTCCCTCCTAACCATTTGCTAGCATGATTGGCTTGAAAGAGAGAAGAAAGAGGACACTATGGGCTATTTGGGGAATAATCAGGAAGGGTCAGGAGAGCGAGAATAATGTATGCGATCTCATTTATTCCACTAAGGAATCTCTTTTCAAACATGAATAATGCTCCGCATAAAATATGGCTACATTTTTCAAGCAAGAATACCCAGAAAAACCTTTCTTTTAACCTGCTGTGCCATGCTTCAGTCTCATTTTTATTCAGCACTCAATTTCATTCAAACCAGTTCCAAAGGTGCATTTTTCTGATCTATGGCAGATCTCTAAGTGTAATGAAATGTGTCTGTGCAGAGAGCCCTCATGGAAGACTCAGAAAACATTCATTAGTCTCCAGGTGCAATATTGAATGTACCCTGCCACCAACTAATTCCGCTCATTTGATGGAGAAATCATGACTAATCAACTACTGGTACCGAAGTGTTCTTGGTCTGGCCGACTAATTCTCAAAAAAAAAAAAAACACCCACAAGTGCAGTGCATCCCAATGAACAAAGCATCTTTAAATGAGTTTTACATTCCAGATACTCAAACACATCATTGCAGATAACAAGGCAAAACAATTAACTCTGGGGGAGAGGAAAACATCTTGCGCAAAGCTATTTTGGTGGCTTCCAATCTTTACAACACAATGTTTAGAAGAGACTGTGTGATTTACTTCAGCTCATGACTGATTTAAGCCGTAACACCACTTTAAAATGAGCAGTAAACATTTCCTGCTGAGCATTTAAGCTAAGCAGTGAGTTTGGTGTTTTCATATTTAACTATTCCATGTTCTAACATGAATGTAGTAATCTCTTGATACTACAGTCTTTCAAGTTTACTGCCAGTACATGTGTATTTAAACAACATGCGGAGGTGGAAATAGGAATTTTGAGCCCCCTGAACATTTCATGCGTGGGCCTTTCTATTTTCACCTCATTTGCCTCAGCAGAATGTCACAGCATTTAAAATGCGAGAAAACTGTTTATAATAACTTTACTCTTTTTACTCTTTTAAGTCAAAAGTTTAGACACGGCTACTCATTTCTTCTTTTTGAGCTTAATGCTTTTCTTTAGAATAAAAGTGAAGACTTCTATAACTTCTATAACTATAAAATAGCACTCATGGAATTATGCAGTGATCTCCAAAGTGGAACTTTAAAGGAGGATAAAACAGCTTTTACAACTTGTAATGGAGGTTGATATAGCAAGATATATTTTTTTCAATTCCGTTGCTCTGTCCATCGTGAATATTCACAAAACTGATTTTTAGATTGTGCAAAAAAGAGATTATAAAAGTTTTTTTGTGCAGCAATATATATATATATTAGAGGTGGCAATATGGTAAAAATATAATATTGTGATACCTCAGGATTATATGTGGTATATTGTGATATTTATTTTTTCAGACATCTAACTGTAACTGTAGACATGAAACATTAGCATATAGAGTCTTTAAGATAACCAAAACATCCATTTAGTTGGGTGTGTCTAAACCTTTAACTAGAACCATAGGTCCATTTACTCCTGTTATCATGCAGAGTTTTCTAGCATGCAGCAAGCTGAGAATGTAAATATAAGTAACAACACGCCATTTTAGTATACTGTACTCAACTAGTCAAGACTCTAATCTTTGCTGCTGCTCAAAAGCATTGCATATTGTCTGTAGAAGCAGTACTCTATAATGGACTGTTTTCGACTAGTAAATGAAAGACACATTGTTCAAAACCCACTCAAATCTCCACAAACGTGCATCCAACTGTAGATCTTGAAATTCAGTCATGGGTAATGGAGATATTCTAGTTTTACTTCATACTTTACCCAGACTGACATAAGCAGAGGGTGTAAAAGTGTTTTCAGCATAGTGGACACCAGACCACTTTTTACTTCACCTTCAGGTTAACCTGTACATTTTGGTGGTCTAGAGGAGATCTTAATACAGAAATGGAGGGTATGTTGTACTGGTGATTTATTAGGGAAAACCTTAGAAATGCTAATAATGTCCAGCAGGAGATGGCCATCATTTTTATTCAGCAAAACAATTAGTATTGCATATGCATCCTTTTGATAAGAACTCCAATATACACTCATCAAGCACTATATTAGGAACATCTGTACACTTACTCATTCATGCAATTATATAATCAGCTAATCATGTGGCAGCAGCACATAGCATAAAATCCTGCAGACACTTCAGCTAATGGTCACATCAGCCATCAGAAGGGGGAAAATGTGATCTCAGTGATTTTGACCGCAGCATGATTGCTGATGCCAGATGGGCTGGTTTGAGTGTTTCTATAACCGCTGATTCCTGGCAATTTTCATGCAGAACAGTCTCTAGAGTTTACTCAGAATGGTGCAGTTACGAAACCATCCAGTGAGCAGCAGTTCTGCAGATGTCACTGATGACAGAGGTCAACAAAAAATGGCTAGAAAGCAAGTGAGAACAGCCTTGTGTCGACAGTTCAGGCTGGTGGAGGTGGTGTATTGGTGTAGGGATTGATTTCTTGGCACACTGTAGGCCTGTTAATACCAATCAGTCATCGCTTGGAAACCACAGCCTACATAAGTATTTCTGCGGACCATGTGCACGTCATGGCCGCAGTTTAAGATCTTCTAATGGCTACTTCCAGCATGATAATACAGCATGTCACAAATCAAAACATGGACCAAAATCTCTAAGGAATCTTGTGGAATCCATGCCATGTAGATTTGAGGCTGTTTTGAAAGGGAAACCAGAATTAGCATAATTAATATCATGTTCAAAGTGCTTGATGAGTGTATCTTCATAACTCACCTTTACCTCCAAAAACTGGGTGAGACCAGCCTCCCCCATTCTTGCTGTCCTTTTTTTCCTCTCTCTTTTTTCTTTTTTTCTCTCTTTTTTCTATTTTCTCTCTGATTTTAAAAGCTTTATTGCTGTTGTTTTGATAGTATCTTTGTTTAAATATTAAAACGTAACTTCTTGTTCTTCTCACAGATGGTGCCTGGGCTAAAACATTTAAAACCATTTACCATTAAACATTTACAGGCAGGCCAGCGAGAAGGGTGACAGAATTCAGGATGCATTGTTGTTGGCACTATCTTTATTATTTAATAAACTAAACATTTCAGTTAAGAATCTTTCAGCAAGCCAAGAAAACAAATACATAAAAAGGTACTTTTGTGGACCAGAGCTGTCAGAGCTCTTAGAAATGTCCAAATCATCCCTTCTTTTATGGCACTTCTTACGACACTGTAAATATCAGGGGGAAAATTGCTAAATACATGGAAAACCAGCTCCATTTCCAAAGTAGAACAAAACAAATCTAAACAAAAAAGATCTAATATGTGTGTGGTTGGTATGGATGAAGTAAATAGTTTTAATAGTCCTAATAAAAAAGGATAGTGTTATTTTTCATTTAACTCCTCATGGGTGAAAATGACCCAACTATGACCTAGCAATGAACTTGCTGACCATGTATGGATGACTTATTTATTTATGTGGTAATTTATATGCAGTCCCCTATTAAAGTGTTCACTATCCAAGCTTATGTCACACTCTGCTGCAGGCTAAACATTGATTTTGTTTTTGCGGGTTAAAGCTTGGAGCACATACATTTCAAACAAAACTTGAAAATAGCAGGAGAACAATCTGCCCAGTGCAGTGTGACCCCACCCACAACATAGGGTGTGCTCCAAACCTGACTGTTGCCAAAATTAGGCTTTACTTGCATATGTTTGCACAATAGGATTAAGTTTATGGACTTCAGTAAAAGAGAAAAAAACTAATATTATCAAATATTGCAGTAATTTTAAATAAGTGGGGATATTATGCAGATATAATAGTATCCTGTGTTATGCAGAACACCCCCAGCTAATTTACGGCACACATACACTCTTTAAATGTATTTTTATAATGTAGATTTTCAGTCTGGCGAAGATTGCTGGAGTACATCCAGATGAAACCAACTACTACTGTCTACTGTCTGGTAGAAAGTAAAATAAATAAACTTGTTCAGAAGATTCCAAATGTTGCTTCCAGCCAAATAGATAATAGACAAACATAGGCAGAGAACAACCTAATGTTAACAGCATTAAATGCCATCTGTGTGGAATATATGGTTGAGGGGAAATAATTATTCACACTTTTAGGTTCTGTAGTTTATTATTTCCATTGCATATTTCCACTTCATATTTACGCACTTACACACATTACATATATCCAGGTTTACACGCACTATGTTTTGTTAACTTTGTACTTTTAAATGTCGTGTACATATTCATAAGCATATGCAAACACATGTTAAAAATGAAATTATATTAGTTCCACATATGATGTTCTTGTGAAAATAGCACCTGATGAAGGCATTCTTTAATTCTCTTGTTGCAACACTCAAATGAAACAAGCTTTAAACCATCCCTGTCGGTACAACTGTTTTGACAATATATAAAAGTGTAAAGTTCATGGAGCCACAACTAATCCTCATGGGATAGGTGTGCCAGACAAGATTTCTCTCAGATTAAGGAAAGATAAGACAGAGAAGAGCAGTCACTTGAAAAAAATGGCAGGATGACCTGAAAGCAGCAGGAACAACACTTACATAGAGAACATTAAGCAATAAACCTCACCGCAATCAACTAGTCTTGTGGCTCATTCAGGTGGTCTTTAGGAAACTTTAAAAAGGCAGAATTGTTCTTGCTGGAGACTAGTGGCTTTCTCCATTTTATCATTCCATACATATGGTTGTTGTATAGTGTTTTCCTGATTGTGGACTCATGAAGACTGATTAGTCAGTGTGAGAAAGGCCTGTAGAACCTTAGATATTATTCTGGGGTTTTATGTGATCTTGCAGTCTCTTCTAGGTCTTAGTCTCAGAGTTTTTTATGTAGGATGAGCACTCCTGGGAAGGATTACAATGGTGTTGAATTTCCTTCATTTGTACACTATCTGCCTGACAGCAGATCAGTGAAGTCTCAACTCTTCACAAATAGCTTTAGAATATCTTCCAGTGAACACTAAGAACTTTTTCTCTGTAATCTGAATTGACAAAGACATCACATGCACTGACAAATGGTCAAGTGGTAAAGACCAGACTTTGATGGAGAAGGTTTAGGTTGATATTTTTTTTCTAGACAAGGTGGATTAGTCAACAATTGTCATCCAATTAATTGAACCCTAATTATGCCCCCAATAGTTCTAGAGGTTCATGCTTTTATCAACAAATACATTAAAATGTTAGCTTATCTTCAGTTCAATACATGGATGCAGAACTATGTACTGTTTGTGTTATTTGTTCAGGTGGGGTGTGTTTATTTTAATAAGGTCTGATCAGATTTTAAATCACATTTATGCAGAAATGCACAAAATGACCGAGGATCCATAAACCTTCAAGCAGCGCTGTAACTCAAAACTGGTTTCTATGAAAGCGGAATGTGCTTGCATGGCCTAGCACATTATGAATTTCCTGATTTGAATCCCATTGAATATTTATGGTCAGTTTTGACAGTGTGAGGGCACCATTGTAACTTGTAACTTGGGAAATTGGATACAATTAGCCAAAGGGAATGTGCAATTATTGAACCACAAAGCTGCAAAAAGCTAGTTACTTCTTACAGTAGCTTCTCAAAGCTTTAATTGCCAAATCAAAGTGCCTTAACAAAGCATTTGACCTGTACTGGGTTTTGGGATACTTGAATTCATATATTGGTTAAGGATTTTTTTTGTATTGCATTGGCACTACTAGAAAAAATGTACTAAAGTGTCATTGGGGTGGTACCCCTCAGGTCATCTCACTTGTACCCTCAATGGTACATCATTGGTTCCTTTTGTTAGGAATCAAACAGCCTATGCTCACCAGCAGTGGAACTGTGTTGGACTTCCATCCAACATAAGTAGCTGACCATCAGTATGCTTATGTGGCTGAATCTAACCAACTCCTCACAGCAGTGTTCTAGGATCAAGGGTTAATGCCTTGCCAAAAGTGTGGAGGCTGTTGGTGGAGACAACTCCATATTAATACCCTTGATTTCATAAGAAATGTTGGACAAGCAGGTGTCTGCAAACTTTTGGGCATTTTGTGTATTTAATGTTCACAGGGGAACATTTTATTTGTTTGTACTTTGGTAAGCGAAAACATTCCTGTACAATACAATTTTTATTGTTTTGTCTAACAGTAATTGAAGTAGGAAGGAAGAATAATGTAGACAGAAAATGTTAAAATGTTAAAATGAAATCTGAGTCTGACCAAACTTTTACCTAGCTCCTTAGTTTGAGATATTTAAGACTCTAAAGTAACATGGTGCTTTTTTCTGTTTTTGCCTCTTCTGCACAGGCATTGAGTGCATCCTGGTACTGCCGGACCCTCGTAGCCAGTGGGACCCAGTATTTGGTACATGTGTGTTCCTGCTGTCCTTCTTGATCCCAGTAGCCATCATCAGCATGTGCTACAGCTTGATGGTGAAGCGCCTGCGCAGCGTGCGCATCCTGTCTGGTTCCAAGGAAAAGGACCGCAATCTGAGGAGGATCACGCGCATGGTGCTGGTGGTGGTGGCCGTCTTCGTGGTGTGCTGGACGCCTATCCAGATCATGGCGCTGGCCCAGTCGCTGGGCTTCAACCTGGCCAGTGTGCACACAGTGGTGCTCATGCACTTCTGCATCGCCCTAGGCTACGTCAACAGCAGCCTGAACCCTGTGCTCTACGCGTTCCTGGACGAGAACTTCAAGCGCTGCTTCCGCGAGTTCTGCCAGCCCTCACCCTTCCGTCTGGATGCACAGCAGTCTGGTCGCATGCGTAGCATTGCCCGTGACGTCGCCTACAACTGCAAGACCACAGACGGCATAAGTAACCCAGCATGACTAGGCGTGGAGCTGCCCCTGGTCAGCCCCGAGCCACAGCCTAATCCAGGGACAGGCAGCTCGAACTCTGAGCTCACTCAGATAACTACTCTCTAGCGCCACGGGTGCCTCCGCCAAGGGGGCGGAGGAACAGGAAGGACTAGGAGCGAGGGTGGGGTCAAATTTAATGACACGCTCTCTTAAGGGACAAAGGGGCTCACTTTTCGGTGTCTTACTTGGATTTTGGATGTTCACGTCCGCATCCTTTTTAGGTGTTTTGTTTCGTTCTTTGGTGTAAGCATTGTATAAATGTCGCTGTCTTATAAAAACCTCATAACTGTTTTTTTTTTGTTTGTATGTTTTCATTTTTAGTTTTTTACGTTGCTTGAATATTATATTACGAATGGACCAATGGAAACAGTCCAGAATGTGGAATTAAATCTCGTTACATTAACGCACATTAAACATGTTTGGAGATGTGAGGTTTTGTCATCACAGTGACAGAGTGTTTTTTTTATGTCAGTGGGTTCTTCGACAGCTTAAATGGGACTGCGTTGCCTTAAATATAACACAAAGTCTGTTGAAGTTAAGCTCGTGGACTATAAAAGTTAGTCCTGGAGTTTGACTCTCATCGTTTTTGTATTATTACCTTCCATTGAACTATATCCTGTGTATAAGTACATAAATATATATATATATAAAAGAAACAGAAAACAACAGAGACTTAGCTGTTAAAGCTTGATTGTTATTTAAGTTTAAAAAATGCTATTTTTGTTGGTTGTCCTGTAAGAGAAGCGAAAATATTTTATATTACATTGTTTTATAGCAGTTTTATGCTCAAAAAGCCGATTTGTATAGACGAGTGTTTGATGTTATATTAAAAGTAAAAATGCATACTATAAAGTTATGAAGCACGAGTCATAGTAATGTTACAGTCATTATTAGTCGACATTATTCCGATATTCTTGAATGTTTTTGGTGTATGCAGTATCTTGCTTCGCTACCGTGTGTTGATATTCTTTGGTGAGTCGAAAACGAGGAGTAAACTTTCACCAGTTTACATTACAGACCTCTGAATGTCAAATGACTTTAAAAAAAAAGAAGCCAAAAAAAAGGACCGAAGATTCTTTATCAATAGTCTGATAAAAAGCAGACATTGTACATTTAAAAGCTTCTTGTATATGGTATTTGATGTTGTAATGATTTCTTCACTTGCTGCATTTGATTGGTTGTTATGTCTATTTATAGATTTATTTATTTATTTATACTGATGAAAATGCTTGAAGATGTGTAGACTGAAATGCTGAAACTGTCTAGTCCGTTCTTGCTATGGCGTCTAGACAGCTGTATTGGAAATCTTATATATATATTTTTTTCTCTGCATACAAATTAAATGGCAGTTATTAAATGGCACTGTGAAGGCTTGCGCTACATGTTATGTTTGTGCTTTATTTATTTATTTATTTTAATTGTAATTTTTTATTTATTTCTTTTTGATGAAGCACTTTTGTGTTTGAAAAGTCGCTGCCTATGTGCCAGGAAACCTCACAGGGAACGTTTTCTTCTTTGTTCCTCTCAGCAGCTGTTAAAAAGACAGAAGCAGAAGAAATGGAGAACTGCAGGTAGGTTTCATGAAAGGAAAGCTATGCGTGGGTACCACATAAGCAAGACTTTCAATATGGCAAAGCTGGCAGAATTCATCCATCCTTGTTTTGTTGGCACTCCATGGAGGATTTACGTTTTACAGACACCTTTCCTGATACAAAATCCCAAATAGTGAATTCAAGGTCACTCTCAAGACAGAAGCAGTGAGTCATTTTTAACCACTGTATAACATGATTGAGGCAAGATATTCAGATTTTTAACAACAAGGTGCATTGTAATTGACCTATTTGAAAGATGTGCTTTTACAGCAGCTGTTCTTTGGTTGGTCTAAATGACATTAAGTTAACTTATGCTATACAGAAAATATGTCTGCAAGTTTTACTGCACAATTTCTATTTATTGACGGATCAGCAAATAAGCAAAACATGTAAAGAATTCCAGGAATAAACACTGACAGACTTCAAGGACTACTGCATTGAGCTTTGCTTTGCTGTCCCATCTAAAAGGATCTGTAGGAGGTGGAAATGAAGACTCACTGTGGCTTATGAAAGGAAACCGTCCACCTTGCCTTAATAGCAGGTAAGCCTGGCCATGATCAATAATCTCCACATATTTGTTGTCCTCTGGTTTCATTCACTAGGCTGACATTGCCATTTATCTCTTTAATCCCCCTCTCCTTTATTAACAGGACCCTCAACCATCAAACTGAGACCAAGCTTCCAATACAGAGAACACAACTCATAACAGTCACAGCACAGGTCACAACGGTCATCTGAGGTGAAGCTTATTAGCCAACAGGTGAGACTGAGACATGAACAGGTAAGAAAGATGCCATAAAGTGGACAACTGTATTTACATTGGCGTAGTTGAATAAGGAGAGTTCAGTAAAAAGAACTAGCAAACAGTTAACCTCCAGCACTGTTGTCTCCTCCTTCTCCTGCATTGACAAAACAGGGCAGGTAAAAGCTGGTTCCAAAATTCTAGACTGTTATTTAACAGTACAGGCACTAGAATGTGACTGCGGCCCTATTTAACGTGGAACGGAAGACTTGCAAAACAGGATGGCAAATACAAAGGCAGCCACAGCACCCACATCTGTAACACGATCCCATAAATCTTTAATTCCAAGATGTCAGTTTGCTCTGTATATTTCACAAACCTTGGAAAATACTGAGCAGGCTTCGCTCAGAGTTTGACACTGAAGAGACTGAATAGAGGAGCAGTTCCACCATTATAAGCATCACAACACCAACAGCAACCTGTAAGTAGTAGCCATGCTGTGTGATTTCACCTACTTTTTGAGGATTGAAGCTTCAGTTCATCTTAAACTGAAAGTTAAATTGTGTGTAACAACTTTAATTTACCTTGCGTTATTGTTGAGATCAAAGGCAAGTACGTGGCATCATTAGCTACTACCCTCAAGTAACTCCCATTACCATAGTTAACTGAACAGTATGATTATCTAGCTTATTTACACAGAGGTTTATGTTAGGCAGGCAGGGCCTGTGTCTATTTCAGCATGTGTGTGATCATTGCGTTATCTGATTGGAAATCAGAGCAGAGCTTATCAAATTATTCATGAGCTCACCAAAAAACAGCTCGCTCCATTCTAGACCCAAATCATAGGGTTGTAAATGGGCATATAAAACTGCATGTGGACCAGTCACATACCTTCTGTGTAGACATCAGAGAACAATTGCTGAATAACTGCATTCTATGGCACCTTTAAACATATAAGCTTACTTAAATATGGTACCATTATGCTCTGTCTGTATATACAGTAAATGTACTATAGAGACCCCCTGAGGGTACCACCCTATTGACTGTTCAGCACTGTTTTTTTTTTTTCTAGCTATATGCCGTGTTCTTGTGGTCTGACACAAAATGTGTTGAAATTGACACAAACATTTGTATTGGTACTCATTACTTTAGAGCAGTGGTCACCAACCCTGGTTCTATAGATCTGCCTTCCCGCAGAGTCCAGCTAATGAACTTCTTCCGCAGTCCTGAGCAGGCTGGATTAGATGCATTAACGTTAGGTAAATGAGTACTCTGCAGGAAAGCAGATTGCCTGGAGGAACCCTGGTGGCCACTGCTTTAAACAGCATTGGTCATTGTAACTACTAGCCCTGGAGGCTTGCTTGTTTATCACAGGAAGGAATCATAGCATAGCATCACGTGTCCCTTTGAATAAGTTAAGTGGATCGCTACCAGCACACAAATTCTTGCCGTATATAGTTTATACATTATTCACACACGGCTGCTTCTGCCCCCACATTACCTCCTCCCAGCGGAGCCTCTTTTGATTCAGACACATGTATCATCATCTTTCATGTTGTTTTACATGGGTCACATATGAAGCTCTCTTTCATGTAACGCATCACACATCATGAATGGAAGCTATCAGTGCTATTCATATCGCAAATAGCGTTGATAATCATGCCATTTTGTTTCCACACACTGCAAAGCACACTTCTTTCCGCAACATTTTGCCTTTTTTTCCTACCATTGAAAATCAAGTTGAGGCAGGATGCGTTTTTTTTCCCTTTCTCCCTCACTTTCTTTTGTCTTTCCTTAAAAATCATCCTTTCAGCTACATCACAAATGACATGCTAGACTTATTTGTGAATGTATAAAGTGTGTCATCAAAGGATAACTGTTAAAAAGAAGAGAGACATGCGGCGCGGCAGGAAGCATCTGCTCCTGTTGCTCTCTTCCATCAATATTTGATGTTTTCATTTTTGTTGCTATGGTAACGCAGTTCCTCTGGACCCTTCCCGTCTAATTTTTTTTTTTTATGCAGTCTTCGCAAAATCATGAAACACACACACACACACACACACACGAACGTGGAATCAGAGCTAAGAAGAGTTGTGTCCTGGGAGAGATCCTAATCATGACCAATGATTGTCAGATCAAACATTAGCTCATTGTAGTATAAGAATGTTAAGCAGCTCCGACAGCCAGCGTTGACTGCTATTACAACTGCCTGAAAGGGAAATTCATCCAGTTCTTCTACATTTTTGCCAGTGGTGGACAAAGTACACATGCCATGTACTTGAGTTAAAGTAGAGATACCGAAGGTAAAAAAAATCCTCCAGTAAGAGTATTTGCCTTCAAATGTACGTAAGGATGGAAAGTAATAATAGCATGATTTATTATGTCTCTAATGTCCTGTTGTCATTTCTGGAACAAGACTCTTAATTAGGTGAAGAGACTCTAGAGTCACTCAGTCCACCAATCTTTTAATAGAAGGTCATTAATTAGTCTGACACTGATGTCTATTCAAGTGATCATAAGCACACTGAAGGAGAACAGTTTCCATTAGCTAGAACCAAGCTCTGTCCAATAGGTCAAAACAGATGTGTGCTGTACCCTGATTGGTGGGCGCGCTTCACACTTCTTTCATTTTTCATTTCATGTTACATTTTTATGCCCGTATGAGCCAAAAGGAATGACAGATTTAGCATAATGTAGTGGAGTAAAAGCTAAGATATTTGACTTTGAAGTTAAAGTAAAACATCACACAAAATGAAAATACTTCAGTAAAAATACACAAAAAGCTACTTAAGTACAGTAACCTATTACATTTACTTTATTATTGTCCACCACTGATTTTGGCATAATCCAGGGTGGTTTGATGTGAAATTTGTAATTGTACAAAATCTAAACTTAGCCTTTTTTATGCTGGTGGTGGGAACCAGGGGTTGCCAGTGAACCTGCAAGTGTCTCCTAATATTTTACATGTAATGTTGATAATGATGAAATAATAGGTGCAACTGTCTTTTCTTATTTAATACATGTTTCAATTAATCATTTTAATCATGTTTTAATTATGTTTTATTTCTGCTGTCCTACATTTTTTACATTTTAATTCAAATAATGTTTGTATTATTCTTATTTGTAAAGCACTTTGAATGACCAGTGTATGAAAGGTGCTGTATAAATAAACTTGTATGGCCTTCAGAGACTGTTTATCCCTACAACACCCTATGTACACCTGCCTTTAATGAGTTGTATAATTCACTTAAAACATCTAAAAACAGGCCAAGATGGCAAAAAATGGCAAAACATTATGCTATCATCAAATCATCACATAAACAGATGCAAGTAACTTTGTAGGGAAGTTAGCTTTTATCTTTCCTATATTTAAACAATGAAGTTTTGTGGGTACACTTGCAGAAAGTCTTTTACACGAAGAAGAGTCAGTATTGTTCCACTCAGCAGTAATGGCAGTTGAAAAGCATTGCTGAGTTAGTTTGTGTTGAATGTTAGATGATATATTCATCTAACATTCAACACAATTGATAATGATAAAATAGTGGTACTTTCCCTTACAGCATCCTGCATGTACCTCTCCACCAGGAATTGTGTGGTTGGTGTGGCTCAGCGGTTAACACCACTACCCACCAGAGAGCTACCAACCCATGTGGGAGATGGGGGTTCGAATCCCAGTCTAGGTAGCAAATGCTGAGCTACACCAATAAGAGTCCTTGGGCAAGACTCCTAACACTGCACTGGCCTACCTGTAAAACGAATAACCTTGTAAGTCGCTCTGGATAAGAGCGTCAGCTAAATGCCTAAAAGTAAATGTGTTTAAGAGAATCATTTTAGGCCAAAATCTTACTGGAAAGTGAAATACTTAGTGTCTTTACATGCACTTCCTAACTGCAGAAAATCAGATCAATCCATTCGCTGTGTTTACAAGCACTTGGGTAATCAGATAATGGGAGAATTCCAGCTCTTCATGAGTCAGGCAATAATTAGATTTCTGCTTCGCAGCCGGCCAGTAAGCTCATAGAAGATTCTGTGACGTAAGCATAATGTAAAAAGATGTAAGATGTGAGATGTAATGCTATGGCTTTTTTTCCTGGACCTTAATCTGAACAGAGTAGCATCAGAGTGTACTGTTTAAATGACGACTTGAATAATCGGACAACTGCAGAAATATGAAAGCGATTTGACCATTGAGTGCATGTATGTCTCAGGCATGTCTCAGGCGTCAGGCAGCATTCATTACCATTTCATGTAATAGCTGTCAATGAGGGAGCTTGTAGAGTCATTAATCTCTTCAGACGTCTGGTTCCTATCACCACCACTGTGAACAATTCTGAGTTTCTCTAGAACGGAGCGTTCCACATCAAATCACTCTGAATGGCTTTATCTTAGCATTTTAATTATGTAGAAATTCTGAAAAATGGGTGGACTTCCCTTTGCACAAATATGACAAACAGGTGGAACAAGATAAATGTTACTTGAAAGAAAGAAGCTCAACAACCAGAAGCAACATCAAAGGCCCGAAAATCATTAAAGGGCGCTATTTTTTTCCTTTCCAATTGAAGCACAGAAGGAACGAGATATGAAATTTGCACTAATCATTAATGGATGAGCTTATTATTTTCTTCCCAGAATGTATGGGCAGAGTTTATTTACAGGCCAAAGAAGATTAACCAATAACCTGCACTAATATCTCAATTAGGGGCTTGGGTCTGGACACCTGCAGCCCACTAAAGTGGATAATTATAGTCTCATTCTGTGTGTGTTCGGCTCATTTTGAGCAACTACAACTGTAGAAGCAGCATATTTCTCTCTCTCTCTTTCTCTCTCTCTCTCTCTCTCTCTCTCTCTCTCTCTCTCTCTCTCTTTCTCTGTAAGATGTTCAGAACATTCCCTCTAGCTTTCATATGAACTCCCACAGATTCAAACATCAGACTCTTTGTTGCAGCATCACAATACACACTTCTCTTATCCACACACACACACGCGCACACACACGCACACACACACACACACACACAACACACACAACATGCATGAACACTGATGTTCACGAGGCTGTTTTTCCATTTTTCCCTTACTCATTTACCCATTTAATGAAATCCAAGATTTTCTTTCCATTTATGAAATAAGACTAGTAGTAGTGTATAAACTGTGTTACGTTTCAAAGCATATTCCATATATGGAATATATATGAAAACATATATGAAAATAGCCCATTTTGATATGACCATTTCTGTGATGTCACAAAAATACCATATATATATATATATATATATATATATATATATATATATATACACACACACGACCTGGTCTAGGACGTAACAGACACAAATATTATAATGGAAAAAGATCACATGTAACAGTTTTATAGCATGTCACAGAGTATAGTTCAGTATAGTGTCCAGTGTTTACTGTGATTCTGTTAAGCTTTCTCCAGTTTCTTCGCAAACACGGAAACAAACTTGGGGAAACGTAATTGTCCTTTATGAAAATAAATGTAATTTATTTTTTAACATGGATGCTTATTTGATGTTGGAATTTCTGGTGTGGAGAACCAAACTGTCCTCACAAAGATTAATAACTGTGACATGATGTAGAGTGCTACAGAAAAGTGTTTAGGAGTAAACCATTTGGATTGATAGCGTGCGCCAGCTGGCCTTAATTAGCATGATGTTATTTACTTCATGTTAATTGGCAGCTAATGTCTTCTGTTTATTATAAGCAGCATTAGCATTATTGATAGAACCATACCTTTAATGCATGGAGTTATTAACAAGCAGAGCTAATCCAATTTGATGCCATAGCTTGACTATTCCAGTCCTTCCAAGGTTCAGTTTTTCAGTTTATTCGTAACTCAACCTGTGTATTTTTCATAGGAGGACCAAGTTTCATTCCTTAAATAACATTTCAGTCAATGGTTCCTTAAAGAACCAGCTTTTGTATGTGTGAAGTGTCTTTTTTAAAAAACTAAAAGAATGAAAAGGTTCTATAGCAGTCTCTTAAAAACCGAGGTGACATGATGGGTTCATTAGTGGGATGCCACAGAAGAATGACTTTTGGTTCCCCAAAGGACCTTTCAGCATACACTTTCTTAAAGAACCGTAAGTGGATGAAGATCATTTTTGGAGTTTTAAGAAACATAATGTGTAATATGCGTGTCACTTATATTGGTCAGACTGCTTTGAGGGCTTTGATATTGTGTGTGCAGGTTGATTGTACGTTTACCTCCTGCTCAGTTCAAGTATTTTTTCCTACTCCTACTGCTCCATGTTTAGTATTCCCTAAGGATTCATGCATGCACACACTGTCAGCTGCTATAGTGTGTGATGCTCATTACCTAGCTCTGCCCTCTGAGACATACAGCAGACATGGGTCATTACTCTTCACTCCTCACACACTTTCAGTCTTTCTGTATCTCTCTCTCACTAATGAGTGCAAAAAGGACGTGGCCTCAAATCACTATACTTCAAAAGTTTGAACTTGTTGAAGATCTGAAAAATAGAATAAAAAGAGCCTGTAACTGAGCTATAATAAGCATTTTAATTATGAATCTTACAGTGGTGATATACTTTTTCTCAGATTCAAATTCCATTTGTGAACCCTTTAAAATTTTCCATATTCATAAATAGTAACTAAAATATACTTATATTTTCACACAACCTGATTAAACAAATGAGATAAAAATATTATACTTGGATATTTATTTATTGAGGATCCAATATTACATATCTGAGAGTGGCAAAAGTATGTGAGTTTTTGCTTTCAGTATCTGGTGTGACCCTCTTGTACAGCAGTAAATGAAGTTAAACATTTCTGGTAATTGTTGATTAGCTCTAGGTTGACACTCACAGGAATGTCATATCTTATTATAATATTGGATACACAGGTATTTCCTCAATAAATAAATTTGTGTGGAAATCTGATTATGTTTTAAATCATATTTATGCAGAAATATACACAGTTTTAAAGGGCTCACAAATCTTCAAACACTACTGTATACATACAAAAATGAAAGCTGCACTATACAAGATTTGAACATCTGGAGACCTCTCTGGTCAAGGGCTGATACAGTGTGTAGGATAACATTATGGCATTGAATTGATTATGTGGGCAGCACAGAGTATCAGGTGTATTTATCAGTAACTACCAATAGGATCGGTATATCAATCAGAATTAAAAGTCTCATCAGTGATCTGCTTCTGAAGTGAACAAATGGAAAATATTCAATTACTATGCTGACTTGTACACAAAAAAAGATTTTGTCATCTTGCGTGTTCAAGGAGGTAGTAACTTCAGGCTTCTGCAGATGGTGTTGCACGAGGACGATCAGGCTATAAATACCTGCGGGTGTGCCATGGGATTCATTGATTGAGAAGAGGTGGTACAGTGCAGTGAATGTTGCATTCAGTGTGTGGAAAATGGGCTGCAAAGCAGATGTTAATGATTGGCAAAAAGGAGTGATTACAAATTAAAAAGGAGTATGCTGAAGACCATAGTGTGAAGGAGGTAGCTGAATTTGCAGATGTATGGAGGCGTACGGTCATATGGGTCTACCAGCAGTGGCAAAAAACACGGTCTACAGGAAATTCTCCTCAGAATCGTGCCAGGGAAGACATCCACCAAATCTGGCCCAACTGCGCATTTGCTTAATGCAAGAGTGGCTGAACACTGATGTTGCCTGTACCCAGAAACTCGCCAAACCAAATCACAGCTGGTATTCATGCTTTTGGAGGTATTACAGGCTATTACATATGTGTCAGTCACAGGTCACTATTTTTTGGTTTGGTGATCTTATATATGCTGTTGAGTACTTACATTTTTATTAAGACTGTAATGAAAAAGGCTTTAAGGCAGGCATGCACATTAAGCAAGACTTGGACAGGCAAGAATCAGGTAAATCCATGATAATAAAAATACATGTACAGAGCAAGAGTGCAAAATACCAGCAAGTACAAATAACAAACAGGGAAGGTCAAGAACAATGAAACAGGCCAAGAATATAGATATATTCACAATGTGTGAAGCCAAGGCTGAATCTTAAATGGCTCTTTTCTTACTATATTGTGCACCGCATAGGGTATTAAACTATGGCTTTTCAGAGCAGAGGTTTTGAAACATGCATTCATGTGCTATTTATCATTCTGTGACAGGTCGGGGGGATAGTGGGGTTTTGTTTGGTAACTGTGAAGAGGAATCGTAGGGCTAGAAGTGACCTGCATTTCTTTTCAGTTGTTATTTATGAACCTTTCTGTTGCTCGTTAAAGTTCTTTAAAGCATTTTCCCTGGCCTTCTGATATATATATATTTTATTTTTTATTTTTTGGTTACCACGTGTAACCAGAACTAAGCTGGGGAGTTGTCTGATTTCAAAACTAAGCCGGGGAGTTCTTCAGGACAACCTTATATAGTCAGTCAGGTACAGCAATAAGGCCTGTCCTTGCTTACGGCTGAGCGTGAAACTATATATATATGTATTATATATGTAGGGAGAGAGAGTGAGAGAAAGTGGGGGAAGAGAGAGAGAGAGAGAGAGAGAGAGAGAGAGAGAGAGAGGTAGATCTTTCAAAAAATTCTAGTTTTAGGGCAAATCTCAGAAGTACCCTTTCTGGCACTTTAACTTTTGAGAGTGAATTTTTAAGGACTTCCCATCTTCTGTTTCCACTTAGCTAATGCTACATGTTCTGCCATTTAATGTAACAATCATGGTCTGAGGGGAACAGCACATTCTCATTAGCGACAATTGTGGTTCTTTCCTTCAGAAATCAGATCTAATCAATACTGAGGTGTTGACCTGAGACACACCACGATGCCAGCTCTGTAATTTTCTGTTAAATTTAGCCAAGACCTTTAACTGTCACTTTTCACCGGTAGCTGTTGAAAAGGTTACAGTGAGGAGGCGTAAAAGTCATCGTCGAGAAAAATGACCATTTCACCAGTGTATTGTGCATAGAGAGTGTGTATTGTGCATGGAGAGTGTGTGTGCTTTTTATTTTTTTTATTCTTTTCCGGAGTTTTCTGGAGGTTGCAACATCCATGTCCATATCGAATGTTGTCAAGCATCTGTCTGTATTACCTTTTTCTTTCTTTTTTCTCATTCCCACTTTCCTCAGGTGTTCAGGCAGTACAATCATCATCTGTCAGATCAAGCAAAGCAACTGGCATTTTTAGTGCAGTGAAAAGGAATGCAACAGTAAAACCTTTCAAACCTACAAGGTTAATAAATACATGGTGTGGTAGCTAGACTCATACTGGGTAGGACCTCCCTTTGCTCTGAAAACAGCCTCAACTCTTCATGGCATGGCATGGTATGCTTATCTGAATTACTGTAGCCTTTCTGTCAGCCCAAACAAGTATGGCCATTCTCAGTTGAACTCTCTCATCAACAAGGCATTTCCAACAGCAGAACTGCCACTCGAATTTCTTCACCATTTTTTTTTTATTCTGAGTAAAATGGAGACAGGTTCTGTATGAAAATCACAACAGATCAGCAGTAATAGAAATACTCAAAACAGCCAACATGCCACAGTCAAAATCACTGAGAACATTTTTCCTCATTCTGATGGTTGATGTGAACATTATCTGAAGTTGCTTGTCCATGTCTACATGGTTTTATGTATGGCACTGCTTCCATGGCACTTGTATGTATGGCACTTGCTGATTGGCTGATTAAATAATCTCATGAATGTAAATTAAATCTTCTCAGATTGTCTGCCCTACATTGTAACTCGTCCTGGCTAAACATCCTAAAACACATCAACATTAGTGGGCTTATCTTAGCTTAGCTCAGCTGAAGGCTGAGAAGGTCGTGTAAATGTGTTTGTGCATACCTTAATGTAATTTTTTACTCATGGTGTTCTATGAATTACATACTTTCATTGATCTGCTAACATCTCTTTTTTGATCTGCTAACATTTGTATTTATTAGCACCAGTTTTAAGTTTTTACTAGCTAAAGTAATATACATTAGTATATACAGTATAATCATATAATTGATATATACAGTATATACAGTATAACTGAATATGAAATATAATCCAATTCAGTTTCAGTAAGCACTTAAATCCATATGAGGACATCGCTCTGCCATGCTGAAAAGATGAAATTAGTTAAAATGTAGGCTTACCAAATAAGGAAGAGTCATACTTTAGCTTCATTTTACCTCAGTTGAAGCCAAGCTCTACCATATCATATACTGTAATATCATCAGTCACAGAAAAGTGCACTTAAGAGGATCTGATAGAGTAACCTTAGGGACATTTACTGCCTCCAAAGGCTTTTAAAATCACTGAGGCTTAGCAGTACTGGCAGTAGTATCAGCAATGTCTTTATAGTCCCACAGAGACTAGACCTCCATTGTGTCACTTTACTTTGTTGTAAATGGTGGCATAAAAGAATGTCAGTTCTATTAGAGCAATTTTTCATGATTGTCCACATCGCAACATGTATAAGTGAGTAGCTTCCACCTACTGTCAGGAATGTCTGTGCTTATTTCAGCATGATAACACCAAGCCAGATCCTGCATATGTTACAACAGCATGGCCGCATACTCAGAAAGTGCTGGTGCTAAACCAGGCTGCCGGCAGTCCTGAACGGTCTCCCTTTGAAAACCTGTGGCACATTATTAAGCTAACAGAACACATAAAATATATTTAATACACATCAAACATAATCTGCTAATGACTGCTTCATGTTTTATTAGCATTTCACCTACAGTCCCCAATATTTTGGAATTGAGGCTGTATTTACTGTACAAACCTGATTTCCAAAAAAGTTGAGACAGTAACAAGAGTAAGAAGGGCATGGGTATCACTGTGTTGCATAATGTTTCAACACGTTTTAATACTACATGTTTTCAATGGGAGACAGGTCTAGACTGCAGGCAGGCCAGCTTAGCACCCACACTCTCTGATTGCGCAGTTATGATGTTGTAAGACATGCAGAATGTGGCTTACCATTGTCATGGTACATTAAGCATGGGTGTCCTTGAAAAAGCTGACATCATCTAGTAGGCAGCATTGTTGCTCCAAGGTACACATGTATCTTTTAGTCATTAACGGTGCCCTCACAGATGTGCAAGTTACCAGTGCCTTGACAGACCCTGGATTTGGAACTTTACACCGGTAACAATCTCAGTCCTTTTCACTTCATGATCTCATCCCTGAAAAGTAGGTGACATTTTTTAATGTTGTTGGCACATGGCTTCTGCTGTACATAGTCTTAATGTGTATTGGCAGGTGCAACTGTGTTTATTTACAGTGCTTTGTATTTTTCTGAGCCCATGCGGTTATATCCATCACAGAAGCATGCAGGTTTTACATGCAGTGACATCAAATTCAGTGACATCAAATGGAGGTCAAATTCAGGGCCTCCAGGGATTGAAGGGTTTTCAGTTTTTTTAAGCCTTGAACTTTTAAACACTCAGACTTTTTAACACCTTTTGGAATGTGTTGCAAGCATCAATTTCAGGTTAAGCATATATTTATCTAAAAAAATCCCTCAGTGTACCTCCTCAGTGTAGCTGCTGTGGGCGGCATCCTCTTCTACAGATTAGAGAGATTTAAAAGTTCGTTGTCATATGCACAGAGAAACAGGCAGTTGCACTGTACAATGAAATTCTTACTCTGCACCAGCTCCTGGACTACAAGTACTAACAATTACAGAGTAAAGATTAATTGTTAGTACTTGTAGTCCAGGAGCTGGTGCAGAGTAAGAATTTTATTATTCTCAATATATTTCTCAGTATATATGTACAGTATATATGGTATGTACTACACAGTCTGTGTGCAAAAAAGCGTAGGAGCAGAATATATGTGCAGTATATTCGTGCAAATGACAGAACTGTGCAACAGCCAAATATAGACTCAAGTATTCTTAGCTATAGATGTATTATACACATAGTGTGCATAATAATGGTCCTTAAGTAATACATTGAATCACCAGGGTATTGTGCAGTCTATAATGTTCTGTGCTCATCTCGTAGGAGTGAGGACTTAGCATGAGCTACATTACTGGCCAGATGCTTGTGGCAGAGGAGCATGAGGCAAAATGGTGGTTGGAAAAAGTGAGGTGTTCGGAGCCCTGATGGCCTGGGGGTAGACACTGTTCCATAATCTGGCAGTTCTCGTTCCACACTCCTGTATCTTCTGCCAGATGAGAGAAGTGTGAAGTTGTGTTGAGGATGAGTTTTGTCCTTGGTGATCTTGTGGGCCCTCCTGAGGACCCTGGAGTGGTAAATGTCTAGTGGCGAAAGAGCCGTTGACTGAGCTCTCCTGACAACCTTCTGCAGATGCAGTTTCCAAAGCAGACTGTGATGGAGCTGGTGAGAATGCCTTCAATTATGCATCTGTAGAATTCCTCAGAATTCTGGCTGGCCTGGCAGTTTTCTTGAGTCTTTGCAGGAAATGCAATTGTTGTTTTTTTAACCAGTTCTAGGAACATGGCTAATGTTACCTACAAGTTTTAAGATAATGTTCAAAGAACGTTTTGATAATGTATCCTATCCTATAAGGTTAAATGTTAACAAGGATTTTTGAGGATGTTGTCAGGGCCACAGATAATGTTACACAATAATTTGGAAAATGTTTTATGGATGTTACTGAGACCTGAGATGACAGAATGTTTTTAGAGGACGTTCTCCTGCCTTTAGAAAGAACATTCTGGGAACCAACAGAAAACTTCCCACTGAAAACATTAATGGAACATTTCAATGCATATTCTCAGAACTTCACTAATGTTGACAATGATGAGTTGTGCACTCTCTAGCCCTTTGATGAATAAGCAGCAGTTTGTGCTGCTCTGTCCTCTTCTGATTGTTCACAATAATGTCCTTTGTTATGTCAACATTTAAGGAGAGATTGACGACCTGACTCCATGCCACCAGATTTGCCAGACTTTCTATAGTCCATTTCATCACCCCCAGTGATCAGTTCCTATGACAGTTGTATCATCAGCAAATTTGATGATGGTGGTGTCTACGTGAGTCGCAACACAATCATGTGTGAACGGGGTGTACAGCGTAGCACGCAGTCCTGGGGTGTCCCTGTGTTTCTGATCCATATGCTGGAGGTGCTGTTTTCAATCCTAACAGATCGGGGTCTGCCAGTCAGGAAATCCAACACCCAGTTACACAAGGAGGGTGTCAGTCCAAGAGTGTGCAGCTTATCAGTTAGCTTGGATGGGATAATGGTGTTGAATGCTGTAGTCAGTGAACAGCATTCTCAGGTAACTGTCTTTGCTTTCCAGGTGTCCTAAAGCTGTACAGTTTGTGACCACTAATGAAGAACTAGAGCATAAGCAACACAAACTGTGCAGCAACAGGTGAGCTATTGTCTCTGATTTTACAAGATGGACCAATAAGGACGGAATGTCTACCCACCCAGAGGAAACCCATGCAGACATGGGGGAACTAGGAATTCACACAATTTAAAATTAAAAATTAAATGCAACTTGAACCTCAGTTTCTTCAGTACAGATGATACCATTTCTGTGTGAAGAGCATGAAAATGTATTAAGAACAGTCAGGAAAAAGGAAATCAAATTTTGATTGTTTCAAAAACATTGATGAATTGGTTCATAAACTAATCAAAAGAGATTTATAGTTTTTCCAAACATGAAACAACCCACACCATATAAAACCATTTCCTTAAGGTTGTAGGCACTTTAACTGATAGGATGCAATTAAGCTTTTTAACCAGGTAAAGACCGTTGGAAAAATGACTGCCAAGTCAAAGTCATTTCAATTTATTTTAAAGTCAAATTTATTTATATAGTGCTTTTTATAACAGATGTTGCCACAAAGCAGCTTTACAGAAAATCCGAATCCAAGCCCCCGATGAGCAAGCCAAAGGCGACAGTGGCAAGGAAAACCTCCCTCAGAGCAAGATGAAGAAACCTCGAGTGGAACCGAGACTCAAAAGGGAAACCCATCCTCTTCAGGTCGATCCCGGATAGCAACAGACACAACAAGGATTAGAGTTTATAAGTATAGGCAATACTGAATAAGAACTGTTAGATGGAAGACTATGATGATAGTCTATTAGAAAGAAACAAAACAACCACTAGTGTAACTGAAATACTAAATTACCTCTTTAATGATATCATCCTGACTGTCCCAACATTTGCTCTTGAAATGGGCTTTCGGTCCTGGCCCATTTCTACCCCTTGGTATAGACATCTCTGTATAGCTTTAGTCTTTGTGTCAATTCCTTTGCCTTTTTACTTTTTACTATTCTTTTTTCTTCTTTATTGTCTGCAGGCACACAAACTGTCCATTTAATTCCATACAATTCCATGACTAATCTATTCAATGACAATTCCATTCCAATTGTTTGCTATGCACGAATCTATTGTATCATAACTACAGTGTAGTCTTCCATTACCCAGTATAAAAGGTTTAAAGCCTTTTTTGCACTGAATGCAGAGATTTCAAGTGTGTTTGAAGTGCACTCTTATTTTCCATTTTAGATAGAAAGCAGTGTGTTCAGCTTGCAGATATTATTGCTAAAAAGCGGAATCTAATCAAGGAATTGCCTGAACTACCACTTATTTGTACATTTTCAGCCTGCCACGAAATTGACCTCTAAGGGATCTACATGAAGAGGCCAATATGCACAATAAACATTAAAGTTTTTATATGTCAAGTCAAGTAGTCAAGTAGTTTTTTATTGTCATTTCAACCATATACAGTGGTGTACCGTACACTCTAGGTTCTAGGATAGATTATATTATATTATATGTTTTTTCCCTGAACTATATATTTAATTGTTTGACCTTCTTTCAAGTTTACTTCTTCCAAGAGTTTCTACTTTCAAGTTCATGAAAATTTAAAATAATCCACGCCAGCACTGGTGCCAGAATTTTTCTGATCGACGATCTCTCATTTTTGGTTGGAGGGGTGGGGGTGCACATTGCTTTAGCTTTTGGCTTTTGAGATAGAGAGAGACAGCTGCACTGTGCTTCATCAGTCAATCAGTTCTTGCAATGTGTTCAACTGAAAATGGAACAAGGACAAGATATTTAATATATCAGCTTTCCAATTAAATTTCCAAAACAGGTGTTTTTGATCACTCCACAAACTTCCCAGTCTTTCATTGCTCCTGTTCCAAATTTGGATATTTTTTAATATTAGTGTATAACTACAAAGTTGATCGTGTTAAATATCTCTTCTTTGTGCAGTTTTCAGTTATCTGTAAAAGGTATACAAGTGCCAACAAGTTTTGTGTGTATTTAACCGAAAGTTATTGTCTTCTTACACCTCTCTGACAAGCCTGGGAGTCTCCCAGGAAAGCTAAGCATGTCATGCCCCTTCTCACAGGGCCTCATTCGCACACACATCTAAGTCTTTCCATTTTCAGGGAAGCAGAAGTGGTTCTTCTATGGGATAATTCCAGGAACTCTTATGCAGCCATTAGTTTGAAAAGTGTACATACAACTTGCATCACTTGTTGCACATGAGGCATCTCACAAAAAGCAGTTTGCCACTGTTTTATGCTTTGTTAGCTCAATTTTTTACTCTACTGTTATGTCATGTCTAAACATTTGGCCATTCTTTGCTAGCTTCAGGGTGGTGGAAAGCAGCATGAAATTGGACATGGGGGTTTATCCGAATGTCAGCGGCTGATTAGGCTGAATCCTGCTTCCACTTTGTTTCCCTGGAGAGGTCTGAAAAGAACTCAGAGTGGAGATCGCCCATGCCATAGGCCACCAGAGATTCCATTTCCTTTTCTGCTTGCATAATGGTTTGCTTGTCTTTGTAGCCGAGTAGCTTGATTTTCTAATGCGCTCTCACTCAATCTCAATTGGCAAGCACAGGGAGCCATTTTAGCATGATTTCGAAAAGAAAGCAGTGCAGTGCACCATGCACTGGTCCATTAGGCACATGCTGTATCTGCTTGCAGTTTGAGCTTTCAACATAATACATTAATTCAAGCAATGTGTTCTTTCTATTCTGCAAAATCTTAAAGTTATTGCTTTGTCTGCTGGATATTTTGCACCTCTTCCCAAAGCGCAGTTTGAAAGTTCCTGTACATGGTTTAATTGTGATTTCTCTGAGTCATCTTACCACCTCCATCACTTCCACAATGCTCTCACATATGTAGTCGATTCTATTATGCGCTCATGATTAATACCAGAAAAGAAATGCAGCAGAAGTAAGAAGCAATTCTGCTGGTCATTTTTCTTTCCTGAGCGTTATTGTACTTGAGAAAAATAAAAAGCTAGCAATTCTTTTTACATTTGGTTTCCTAAATAACCATTTAAATAGGTGGCTCTTTAGAGAGTCACTGTATTTTTGTATATTCAAAGACATCACCACTACATTACTCAACAACACTATATTGCAGTACTCAGACATTGTCTGTGCATTATTCAAAGGCACCACCTCTACATTACTCAAAGACATCACCACTGTATTGCTCAACATTATTATAAGATATCTCTATAAATTTTTTTAAAAATATTTTCATTATGTTACTCAAAGATCATAAACTTTTTGTGTATTTTGCCCTAGAATTGTTCCATTTGAGACCACACATACATACATACATACATTTCATACATTGAAAAAACAAAAACTAATGCTTCTTCTCTGTAATGTTTTTCTTTTTGTTGTAAACACTATGGTTTGGTTTAGTTTCCTAATTTTTTAAAAGTGTGTTTATAATTTTATTACTGTTAACAGGTATTTTTCACTGCTAGTTTTAGTTAATTTTAGTTAGCAATATTATTAGCTCTGTTGTAAACAACTGCAAACAAAACCTTGTAGAAAGCAGGTTATTTGTAAAAAGAAATTTGGTGCTGCATCCTGTATGAAGTAATTGAAATTGAAACGTATTGTGAACTGTGGGGAAGGCAGTGGTGGACAAAGTACACAAACCATGTACATGAGTTAAAGTACTAAAGTATTTATCTTCAAATGTACTTAAGTATGGAAAGTAAAAATAGCATGATTTGTTATGGCTCTAATGTCCTGTTATCATTTCTCGAACAAGACACTTAATCAACTCATTTTAGGTGAAGAGACTAGTGTCACTCTCGGTCGACCAATGTTCTAATAGAATTTCATTGATTAGTCTGACACTGATGTCTATTAAAATGATCATAAAAAGTAGGAGTAAAAGGTGGAGTAAAAAGAAAGGTATTTATATCTGAAATGTAGTGGAGTTAAAGTAAAAAGTCACCCAAAATAGAACTACTTCAGTAAAGATACTCAAAACAAAAATACATACTTAAGCACAGTAACCAATTACATTTACTTCATTACTGTCCACCACTGGGTGAAGGGACTTGAGTTACTATGAGTCATTTAACATTTGGACCACAGCAATATTACAATTAACATCAAGCAAGAAAAGAATTACAGCAAACGAGATTATAATAGGGCATTACGGAAGAGATCATCTCTTCAGACATATACACAGTGGTTTGCCTCCCAGAACACTGTGTTATATACATACATAGGACCTACTATCAAGGAATGGTTTGGACATTGGCTGCCATCTTTATACATGAGTGATACAGAGTCCATAGGGTCAAACCAGTGCATGACCTTTGTAACAAGTGGAAAAATAGACTTGTGTAGAGCACAGCCAAAAGGTTAGAGTCATTAGCGAGCTTGACATTGTTTCTTGGACCGGCTTGTGAAACAGGAAGAAAGTTCTTAGCATAAGTGATATTTCGTGTTCACTTTGACCTTTGACTCTTTTCTCAACAGCGGTGGGAGGGGAGGAGGAGCAGGAACCCTACAGTCTGCAGACATGTTCAGTGACCAGTTGTAATGTTTTCTGGATAATGATTAAAGTAAATGGCATTCCATGCTTAAAAAATGTGGTAAACTGTGTTTATGTGTGTTTCCCTCCAACTAACTAAACAGTGTACAAATTAGAATGAACTTTGTGGGGTTCCTCTGTATTTGTTTAAATGCATTTTTAAGGAAAATGAGAACTGAAATATATATTTTGTATGTTATATATATATAAATACAAAACTGTTTTTAAAAAGTTGGTATGCTGGGAAAAATGTAAATAAAAATAGAACAAAATAACAAACTCCTGTTGGAACATCCCACCAAAGTATACAGAGAAATCTCTGTATGCAAAGTGCAAGGCCAAAAATTAATACTGGCTTGCTGTGATATTCAGGCCCTTTACCATGCAGAGGAGAAACCATAAATACAGTGGTGATTGAAAGTTTGTGAACCTTTTTAGAATTTTCTGTATTTCTGCATGAATCTGAAAATACATCAGATTTATATACAAGTCCTTAAAGTAGATGAGGAGAACCAAATTAAACAAATGAGACCATTTTTCATTGAGGAAAATGGTCCAATTCTACATATTTGTGAGTGGCAAAAGTATGTGAACATTTATTTTTCATCAAGGAGACCACGTCCTCCGGGCTAAAATGGAGAGGGACTTGCAGTTTGTGGCTTGTTATTAGTGCACAGTCCAAAAGCCAGCATCCGTGATGGTTTAGGGGTACATTAGTGCACATGGCACTTGCACCTCTATAAAGGCACCATAATGCTGAGCAATATACACAGGTTTTGGACCATTTCATACTGCCACTCAGGCGATGTTTTTTTAAGGGATGGTCTTGCTCATTTCCGTGAAACAAAGCCAAACCACATTCTGCATGTAATACAGCAGCGTGGCTCAGTAGTAAAGGGGATAGGAGCTAAACTGGCCTGCCTGCATTCTAGACTGGTCATCTGTTGAAAATATTTGGCACATTATAAAACCAACAATATGACAAAGGAGACCCCGAACTGTTGAGCAGCTTAAATCTTATATCATGCAAAAAAGTGAAGACATATTACTTTCAGAACTACCGCAATGATAAGCATACATTTTAAAAAAAAAAACTTTTTTTAAAAATATTTTTGTTCAATTGAAAAAGAGGATGTAGAAAAATATGGGTTTTTTTCGCACATAAGATGAGGCATAATTTTCTAGGCAGGTCAAATAAAATGTTCTCACGGGCCAACTTTGATCCACAGGCCACATTTTGGACAGCTCTGTGTTCAAGTAGGATAATGTCTGTATGTTATGTTACACAAGACTTATGTTCATTTTGCAGAATGCCATTTCAGCTCATATGGACCTGTGCACAAAGACCATGAGAATATAGATGAGAGAGAATGCCAGTTCAGCCAAAAGGGACAGAGACCTTGAATATGATTCTATTATTTCTTATAACATTCCCTCCACTTCTGATTTTGAGGAGTGATGTGAGCGGGTCTACAGGCTAGGCTTATAGGTCCTCCAGTGTATAAAGTACTGTAGTTCTTTTTTTAGGATCAAAGATCCCTAAAGAGAAAGCTTTATACGGTGAAACTTTCATGCAACTAGGTGCATTTTATGAGCTGGCTGCAAGAACTGCAACAACTGCCTGCAGCAACTGATGAATAGACCAATAGAAATTCTCCAAAATGTTGAAAATTAAAGTTGAAGCAGCTATTGTGGTTACAGGCTAGTTGATATCTTGTGATCCTGTACGATAAGATCATTGCAGATTGTGTGTCCCTGTACTATTCAGATATAAATTTCCTTCCTTTGGATCCTCAGTGAATCTGAGCGCTGACTAATTTTAGATGATGCTGTAGTAAATCGCGATAACAATGCTCTAACATCTTAGACTAAATGATGGCACGAGTGTCAGTTTAAACAGCTGTAGGTGCTAGCTAGCTGGTTAACACAGTTGGTTACAGCAGCATTAGCTTCAAAACACAATATGGGTCAGATTTCAAGCAACTAATGCTGCACAACAGTTTTAATGTGTGAGGTCAGCAAAAAGAGGGCCTGAAAAAAGATGAATCAGCTTCTTCACATTTGAAACACAGTAGTGGAATAAGTCCATTACTTGAAGGCCTGGACAGCTTTTGGCTGTATTCTGTCAGCTTACCAGCATTTGGGCTTTACCAGTTTCTTTAGCTCTTGGTATTTGCCCTTCTGTAAATATATGCTTTGGCGTATGAACGCTTGTCACCAGGTGTCTCCATGAGCATTTGAGCAAATATTCCCAGTTCCTCTGATACAAACCTCCACTAACACAAGCACAAATTGCAATCACTTGGCTGTCTCCCTGGAAAAGCAGATGATGGCAAGCAAGTTCTTGCACAGAAATGAGAGAGAGAGAGAGAGAGAGAGAGAGAGAGAGAGAGAGAGAGAGAGGAAGACAGAGAGGGAGTCAAATGCTCATGAATAAAAGAGCAGGCATGCAGATCAATAAGACTGACGTTCTTCCTAAATCTCATAAAACCCATGACCACACAGCCAAAGCACCCACATGAATAATACATGGCGGGGACAGAGTAGAGAAATGGGAAATCACTGCGAACAGCATGCAAATGACCGAAGAAGGAGACATTACATGTAAGGCTGCCTTTTTAACCTTCGATTAGCAGAGATGACGTCCTAATTGCACCATAAAGATAATGAAGAGGAGAAATGAACTGAGATGTTATTTTTGTGTTGATTAATTGTTGAAAAGAACCTCATATGTGTTTTTTTGTCTTGATGTACTGAGGTTAATTTGACCTCATTGGGCCCTATTCACACCTGGCACTTACAAACAGTAATATGCAAATGTCAGAGACCCTCTATTTAATTGAGTCACACTTTATCTGATGGTCCCCAACGGATGATCCACAGATACTTAAATTAATAACAAACTTTTTTGGTGATACTCATTTGATTATTAACAACATTAAGTCAGGGTTAGATTTTGTGTAGATTTTGCCTTAAGGTTAGAAGTTTAGGGTTAGGAAAAGATAAACTCATCATCAAAAAATAGGTGTACCCAGAAAGAGGTGTCAGATAGCAATGCTATTCAGAAGGAAGATAAAGGTCACCAGGAAAAATAAATGATGATATATTTAGACTGATATGGGTAATATTTTTGAGCTACACATACAGAGGTAGTGTTTCTCAGTATGGTGTTGGGCTGCCATGTTTGCTAACACAACATGCCAGATGTCTTGGCATGGAGTTGTAGAGGTTCCTAATGGTGTCCTGCGATAATCCATCCCATGCAGCTTGAATATTCTCACACAGTTCCTGCAGATTTTGTGGTAGGGGTGGAGGTGGAGTGACACTAGGCCTTCTGGACGTGTGACACGTGACAACAAACTGTTCATCTTGGCATTCACCACGGTACCTCCACACACGGATTCGTTGGGCCTCTTCACCAAGACAAAAGTGGGACTCATCACTGAATATGTCACACCATGACAGTCTCCACAACCAGTATGGCGCGCAATACATCAATAATAACATCCCGCTTCCCAGAGTCCTATGATGTGACCCTTCTCAAACTCTTCCAACTGCTTGAATTGCTTTCAAAGTCTTCTCTGAAGAGTTTACTTCAATTGCAAAGGATGCTGTCAACACAACAGCATGAGTCAGAATGTAAAGCATATGCAATGGGGCAGCCTTATATAGTCAGTCAGGTAGATAGATAGATAGATAGATAGATAGATAGATAGATAGATAGATAGAAGTCCCATCCTTGCTTACGTTATATGCGCGGCCGACCGTGAAACTAATCATTTGTATGTCTCATGATATCAAACCCAAACTCAAGCTCAGTTGCCTTTAATTGATATTTAGTTGAATGTTAGCTAAAGAAACACTGAACATCTACAAAGTATGTACAGTGTAATATCCAAAGAAAGTGTTACTTTTAATTTCCAGTCAGAGTAGGTATTAAGTACAAGTTATTAATTTTTCAGTGTCAAAAAAGTTTCTGTTTTTTTCGAGACACTTGCTTTAAGTTTTTCAAAGAAATCTGCAGGGTCATTTTTCGATTGGGTTAATATAATGTAGTATTTATATAAGGGCCACAAGCTTTAAAAGGGACCTTTTGATTTCAGGTCGCCTTTAAGTGAAAGAAAACTCATTTAAAGTACAAATCCATGAAAACCTATTTGAGTACATTAATAGAAGTATTCAGTTTCATTCTTTCTCCAGTCTATCACAAATACACAATATATGCCTTGCAAAACAATACATACAAAAGATGTGAAGATATGAAGGTTGCAGACCATACTTCACCTCTTTTGTGATCTGCAGTTCATGGACTCTCATCAAATGCTTATATTGCTACTTTTTATGACAAGGCAGTAAATGCACTGGATCCCTCATTCACTTCTTAATGAATCATTCATTGATCGTTTCATCTAATAAGGCCTGCTGACCACACATCAGTGACCCCTATAATAGAGGTGAAATCATACATTACCTCTGGGAAAATGAGTTTAAGTTATGTTGCGGGCATGAGCATTTCTTGCAGTTAATACACTTAGAAAGCTGTCTGTGTGCTTTTGTAATTGGAAAAAATTCTGTCATTCTGGAGTAGCGTGCTTGGCAGGGTCAGATGAAGTGGCAATGGAGGGACTGTGTACACAAGTTTATCCCCATGGGCACTCACACTTCACACTTGGTATGTATTGCTTATTTCCTCTTCCTTTTGCTCCAGTGTGCCTGGTTTATATTCAGTACTGACAGACGTGGATTGATTTTACATTATACAATGGCTAAATGTATCTTGCATGTAAGAGTACCTGTGGTTTACACTGTGTGTGTGTGTGTGTGTGTGTGTGTGTGTGTGTGCGTGTGTGTGTGTGTGTGTGCGAGAGAGAGAGAGAGAGAGAGAAAGAAATAGAAAATGTGTGTTGTCTGAGTGAATGGATGGTTGTTCACTTGACAAACAGATTTACTAAGATGGGCACTAATTACTGACACTATACTGAAACTTTGAGCCTGTGTGGGACAGCAAATTTAAGATCCATGCAAATAAGCCAAAACACAACTTTGTGTAACACCTGACCAATGTAAAATACCCCTGTTTAGCTTGCATGTTTTGTTAAGAGATTAATGAGAGCCCGGTAGGAGAAGCAAAAAAAAAGTTTTATTTGTTTCAGGTTCGAATAGTGACTCATTAGGTGATTATATAATTACTGAAGATTTGGAAGCCAGAAATGTATGACAAAATCAAAAAATGAAGGACCTGTCAAGAAAGCATGTCATTTTGGTTTCACTTTATATTAAATGCCTTTTATAACCATGTAATTACAGATGAACAACACCTGCAACAACACTATAACTACTATAGATGTTGCCACTGTTACAGATCGATTACAGTAGTACAGCTTAAGTAATTACACATTTGTATTAATTTCTTTTTGGCTCATCTAATTGCATTAGCATAGCTTGATAGTTATAACGGCATATTCTCTCATGTAATTAGACTGAAAAGCATTTTTTTTCAGCATTATAAGGAAGTGTGTAGTAAGTTACATTAAGATGGTATTTACACTAGAAATGCTTTACTAACTGTTAGCTAATATTTCTGTAACATTATGTAATAATAAATATAGTTTGGTGATCTAAAACATTCAAGTGTGGCAAATATGCAAAAATGGGAGAAACTATGAAGGGGCCAAATAATTTGTCATGCCATTGTACTATAACATGCTTTCTCAGGTTAACTTTGGGCACATAAAACAGATAAAACAATTAAAATAATACAAATCTTTCTACGTTTTAAAGATCTTATACATGAACTCGAGATATGGCCATGTGTGCTCTGGTGAGGAACTTTATCGGTGTCTTTCTAAGTTCAAAACTTCAGAAACCAAAACACTTAGTCTAGAGTAGTTTTTTTTTCTCCTGTGCCCATGACCTTTCACATTTAGTAGTGGACGTCACCTTCACATTTTGTAGTGGACTCAAAAGTACAATTTGCCTTTCCCAAAAAAAAAAAAAAAAAGTGTCATCTGCAAATGTTAAAGTTCTGTGAGAAAGACTCAAAAGGCAAAAGTGATGGAAATGATATTTTAATTGTTGATAACATGTACAATTTGAAGGATAACATTTCTTAAAAATAAAGAGTCTTGGCCTAGGCCCCCCATCCTGGACTGCAGGGGCCAAGCCTACTCCCTGGACAATAGGACAATAGAACTGGTGGTGGGGAGAGGGGATGGAGGTGGACGTTGAAACGTTGTCACCTGAAAGCAGCAGGACAGGAACATAAGTTGAATCCTTTAATAGACAGGTGGCAGATTGCAATTGGCCACAGTAATTAATGAATGAGTGATGCAGCATTGGAGTCTTCCTGGCAGAACTTGCGCTAAAGCTTTCATAGAGTTTTCACATATGATGCTTAATTATACAGGAAACCACAGGATAGATCCGCCACCCAACCTTGAGGATGAGCAGATTTGTGTGTAGCTCATCAACCCTTTTATTGCATGTTACTGATGTATTGTGTGAGAATTCTATGGCAATTTGGTCTGTGTATCAGGTCATATTTATGTCACAGTAAAACGAGGCCATTTAAGTGTTCCTAATCGCTCAGGTATACTTATGAATGGAAATATATTTTACCTGGATCTCAAAGATTTTTGGCACACATAGATTTGAGAGTAAAATATTTGTTTCATCAGTAGATTAAGGATATTTTAATCATTGCAATTCAAATAAAGATTTTGTTAAGGTCAAAAGGTTCAGCAATAACCAATGTTTTTTACAGCCCTCTAGTTGAGAGCACAGTACAATACTAACACTACATAAAAGCTGCAGCTTTCATAGTTAAAACTACATATGGTGAACAAAATATTAAACCACAAAAACAAACCTAAGATAATAATCACAGATACAAATAAAAATTAATTTGGCTGTTAGGCTAGCTGCTTCCCTAAGCACTGCTGCACACTGACAGAATCTCTTTTGGCACAGTGTAGTATGCCTGCAGTGCATTCTTTCCATCTGCAGTTTTAGCTTGTAATGACAATGCAGAGATTTAATGCAAAATACTGTCAGTACTGTAAGCTAAGACTAAGCTTGGAAAACTGATCTGCAACCCCACAAAAATGACCTCATGTCATTTCAAAAAGCGAGAGGTACATTACAACAACAGGTGCTAAGAGTGTATGTAATCTAAACTCATTAGCGGTTCTGAGTGGCCAGAGTTACTTTGTGTGCTTTTCAGAGCCTCATCAAGAAACGTTCTTTGACGTGGACTGAAGCATCAAAGTCCTTCTTGACACTGATTGAAGCCGGCAGCCTTTTGAGGCAGCACATCTGCCTCCGTCCCATACACAGTGCTTTCCAATTAGGGAGAAAGAATCAATTTGCAATTTTATTTGCTTGACCCGTGCAGGCCGGGACAGATATGTCACGCATGAATAAATTGCTTTGCCCGCTGCCTCAGATCCTGCATATCTTCCCCAAAGTGAATGAGATCTGTCTACTGTTGAGAGTAAATTCATTTTCATTAGTGGGATGTGTCCTGCATCTCCAATCAGCTCACCTATGTGGGTATCAAAATGCATTACGAGGAAATACACATCTGTGTAAGCCGGAAAGGCTCTGCCTGCTGATTCCGCAGAGCTTTGCTGTGTGTTCAGGCTTGTTTGTTCAGTTATAGCCTCAGTAGGGAGTCATTCCCCAGTGTACAAACTCCATACAAAGAAGGCAAGTCTCTCCGCTCCAAGCCTTATTTGCTAAGAATGTATCAGATGGAGAGAGTTATGACTGATTTATGTCTCCTGTAAGGTGAATGGTTTTGTTTGTCAGTAAATATTTTGTATTGCGTAATATATAGCTACAATGTTTTTCCATCATAAGAAAAACATCAGCTGTAACTTTACATCAGGAATGCGTCAGTTAAAATAGTCCAAAATTACTTGGAATAAAAACTTTGGTAACACTCATAAGACTACATGGCAATTACATAACCCTTTCATGACAGCTGACATAAACCTACGTAAACATTAATAAAGGCTTATTCCAATAGTAGTGGTGTCATTAATGTCAAATTGACATAACACCTGTGTCAGGTGTGCTTTGGTTGAGATCAGTTGACTTTGTAGTTCAGTGTAAGGACACCGGACAAAATATTGGTCATCTTGTGTTTAAGGTGGTAGTGCCTTCAGGCTGCTGCAGATGGCTTTGCATGAGGATGATGGGGCTATAAATACCTGTGAGCTGTGCCACAGGATTCATAGATTAAGAAGAGGTGTGACAGTGCAGTGAATGTTTCATTTGATGTGTAGAAAATGGGTCACAAAGCAGATTGGCAAAAAGAAATGCTTGCATTTGGTTATCCCAAAGGCCATAGTGTACGGTGGGCAAGAAAGCCCCACGCACTGCAAGTTAAAAACGCGCTGCAAAGTCTCAAAACACATGCATCGAGTTTAAAACGCGCTGCAAAGTCTCAAAACACAAGCATCAAAATGACACGACTTGCACAACATTAGCCAAATGTGCTGCAAGATCTGAAAACACAAGCATCAAAATGAGACCGCTTGCAAACCATTAACCGAACGCGCTGCAAAGTCTCAAACGCGCTGCAAACACTGAAAACACATGCAACTTCCAAAACACATGCAGAAAGCCTCAAAACACAACGGAAGTGTTTCCGAGGGACACTGAAAGTGGACGGACCCACTTTTCTTTCAGTCGCTCGGTGTGCATTGTTTAAGGTGGAACGAAATATAAACTCAAGAACCTGGCCAATAACCCGACTGAATATTCATTAATAAACAGATAAAACTTACTTTTGCTGGAACTGGGGCTGTCTCGGCTCTACGTCCAGTTCCACGCAGCCCGCTCTTGAATGGGTCCGTCCACTTTCAGTGTCCCTCGGAAACACTTCCGTTGTGTTTTGAGGCTGTCTGCATGTGTTTTGGAAGTTGCATGTGTTTTCAGTGTTTGCAGCGCGTTTGAGACTTTGTAGAGCGTTCGGTTAATGGTTTGCAAGCGGTCTCATTTTGATGCTTGTGTTTTCAGATCTTGCAGCGCGTTTGGCTAATGTTGTGCAAGTCGTGCCATTTTGATACTTGTGTTTTGAGACTTTGCAGCGCGTTTTTAACTTGCAGTGCGTTGGGCTTTCTCGGCTACTGTAATAGTGTGAAGGAAGTAGCTGAATTTGTAGCTGTATGGAAGCGTACTGTCATACGGTTCTACCAGCAGTGGCAAAAATCCTAGTCTGCAAGAAATTGTCATCAGAATTGTGGCATGGAAGGCAGACAAAATCTGGTACAACTGCCAAACTGTGCAAGTCTTTGATGCAAGAGTAGCTCAATATTGATGTCGTCTATATCCAGAAACTTCTCCATTCTATGCCAAATCGGATCACAGCTGTTATAAGGTATTGCACACTATTAGGTACGTTTTTTTTGTCTAGTGAGCTTATTTGTTGTCGTGTCAAATATATAAGGACAATTTTGCTGCATAACTTGACAAATGAAGCTGGCTGCAAAATCAAACAAATCCTGCATGATTGCTTATAAGTAGTTATAATTACCTTCATACTGTATAACACATGGGCTCATAAGAACACTATATACAGGAACATTATAACACACTATAACAAGGGTCTGGCATATTTTTTGTATACCAGACCCATCACTATAGCTTTTACCAACTTAAAATGAAACCCCTCTCTTTAGCATGCACTTGAGCATTTATTCATATTAAACAAATTAAATTGATGAAGTGGTTTATGATCAGCTAATTACTAAATAAACAGACATTATAATGCGTTTTGGAAGCTGTGTTTTATAAAATGTTATGTGTGTAATTATACTTACAGTTAAACAAGATAATGCCATTATATGCTATTAATGTATTATAAGGTCTTATGTATGTCTTAGAATGCCTTATATATGCATTTACAGAGCAGCACAATTACATGATTTACAGGAAGTGTTACCATGAGTACAAAAATAATTTGGGACTTTGTGGTAACACTGAAAGTCTTGTAGTTACATTGTGAAGGTTTTGATCATGAAACTCTGTTATGAAAGAGATTTTACGTATATTTTTTTGCCCTTAAGTGCTATATACAGTGTATAGTATTATACGAAGACTGCAATTTATACATACATAGCACATAGCCCCGCCCACTAACTGCAGGGTTTAAAAGAGGCAGCAAAATAATGGAGCCATCAATAAAGTGGTGTTAATAAAAACATTCTACAGGGGAATGATTTTTACTGCTGCTGAGTTTGTGAAATGATAACATAGAGTGCGCATGCATACTCACATCAGCCATATCATGACATGCAGTCATATGACAGCATATTTTATTTTCACACATGTGAGAATAATCAGTTCCCATGAGCTCAAAAGGTGCTGTTCTTATGTAAAGTGTTTGCAATACATGTTTGAGGTTTATGCCTCCAGCTGCAACAGCATGGTTTAAAAGAAGGAGGAAGAATGGCACAAAAAGATGCTGCCACAAGGTCTGTGCTGCCAAGTGTAATATCTCCAGCCAAATTTAACTCCACCCTATAATATCTCCAGCCAAATGTAACACCACCCTGTAATATCTCCAGCCAAATTTAACACCACCCTGTGATATCTCCAACCAAACTTTAACCCCACCCTGTAATATATCCAGCTCCATCTGTGTATAGTGTTATGCAAAGTTTGGGTGCCTCTTGCCAAATTTTGTTAATTAAATAAATACCGTCTACAGAGAACAAACCTCTGCACATTTTCATGTACAATTAGTGTTCATTTGCTGACGAACAAAATGTGGACTGTGCAAAATGTATGGCACTTCTTATTTGTTTTGTTATTTTTTTACTAGGAATGTTCCTCGCTGTAGTTAATGCAGGTTCCAGAGTTTCTGAGACATCACTGCTATCTCTGCTATGCTGCTGTGGTTCTTCTGAATAGGGCCCTAAGACATGGTACATGACACAAAGGGTCTTTCAGGTTTAAAACCTCTACCCAGAATTCCACAACTCTATGATGATTTTTTTTAGGAATGCTTGTTAAGAGACGGCTAGGTGCACTGCTGGTGTAATGTTAATGTGAGAACGGCTTGCTTTAATGTGTGCCTCTTGCCTTGTCTGGATTTGGTGATTGACAGATGATTTAAGGTGTTTGCACATAGCAGCAGAAGACCCTTTTGTCTGGAGGTTGGCCGGGATTTTTTTCCTACGGGCCCCTTGGGTAGTGACAGGAGCAAGGTGACTCATCGTTGTCATGGTGATGAGTTTAATTAGTGTGAGCTGACACTCAAGCCACCCTTCCTTCCTGTGCATGTGTACAAGCATGCACGGGTATATACATGTGACTTTGTCTGGAAAACGAAACAATCCTTCATGTCAGGGGTTATCTGTTAAAACCTCTTTATCTACAGTGGTCTGTATGTGGACCCGCACCTTCCTGACTCTCATAGCTGCCAGGAACAGTTAGCCAATAATTAATGGTAATTTACTGAACAGTAAATCTTCAATAAAGGAGCATTTCTAGCATTTTAAAAGCTATTCTATATCGGGCAACATATGTAGCATGCCACCAACAACAACACAAAACAATAATTTTAGTGTTTTTCCTTGTTTTACTCGTCGTCAAAAAAATAGTTGCACAGATAGTTGCACCCAGAAGGAACCAACCCTCAGGAATGAAACTTTGTGGGTAGGTTTGACATTGTGAGACATATGAATGATTGAAGTTTCATTCTCATTAAGTACCATACTGACCCAACAGCCACAACTGCAGACATTCAGCAAGCAGTGATGCCCTCCATGAGTCATCCTATTAGTGCCAGCACCATTGGTAGACGACTGCACAACGCAGGGCTACTTGCATGCAGACCGTTACAACAACTGCCCTTAACACCACATCAGAATGGCAGCAGGTCATCTTCAGTGACGAGTCCCGCTTTTGTCTTGGTGGAGACGACCAATGAATCCGTGGTTTGTCGTCATGTGTCACATGTCCAGAAGACCTGGTGTCACTTCACCTCTATCCCTACCACAAAACTGTGTCAGAATATTCAAGTGGCATGGGATGGATTATTGCAGGACACTTATAGAAGCCGCCGGGCTTTACAACACATCTAAAATGAAGAAGTTAATTCAAGTAGCGCACCACAAGTTTACACGCACCTAATACTCAGTTAACGGCAGCAAAACATAATTTGCATATAATCTGTTCAACCCACTTACATGCACTTAGGTATCAGATAATAGGGAAACTCTGAGTCTACACGAGTTGTGTTTAAAGCTCATTGTCTGTTTTTGTGCACATACAGACCAAATCCAAAAGAAATCTGAGTAAAAGTATACATGCACTGAAAAATACGATTTCTGAGCTACAGTACAGCTCTCTTTATCCGACTTCATAATCAGATTTCTATGCCTTAATCCGATCTAAGAAATTGGAGTATGCTGTTTACATGACCATTTGAATGATCAGATAACTATAGAAGTCTAATTATGATCTGTTGGTGCTGTTATCTGCTTTGCCACATTTCAGCAATTGAATATGCTATATTAGATGCACACAGCATTCCTGCGTACAAGATGACACACTTTGTACTCACTGCAGTGCATGCAATAATGGTCTTGTTGCTGAGGTTAACCATCTTTGTATTTCTGCATCACAATACATAACTTGGTGAAAACTTTTGTTACTGGTGAAATGCCTATAAACCATTGTTTCTAGCGAAACAATCCTTTAAATTGCTAGCTGATCTTCTGTGCCCAACTGGATTTGGGTAATATTAGCAAGCACGCCAGTTAGTTTTCATCCAAATGATCTATTTCTTCTAATTAATTATCTATTTTTCATACTCTAGCATTGTATTGGCTGCAAGATGTCCAATTTCTGGCTACATACTTTACACAAACCTGCAGTTTTACATCCACTGTAAGAATGCTAAATTGGATAGGGTTCGTTGTTGGAAATCACGTAAAAACGCTTATATAGTTAGATGCCCTTTTTGAGGTATATCCATATTATTGTCTTAAAGCATGAAAAGGACCAGAGTTTGACACATTGGCTTTTGACATTTCACTTGGCAGCTGAATCCAAGAAAACGTTCCAGCCCAGCGGCACCTGTCCTAGAAGAGCTGAAGCCCTGAGCTGACTATGAACTGCACTGCAGCTCCCACGTTATCTTCTCTGTCATCTGCAGGCAGTTGTCGTTTTCATTAGCACAATTACATAACGAGCAGTGACGTTAACCAGTATTAACCACTGTCCGGTTCGCATCAGCGCTGAGAGGGAGGAGGAACGTGGTGATGAGAGCAGATTGGTCGCTGGGCTGCTATTGAGATTAATACCTCTTTGCTTTCTTTCAGCCTAGAGAGCAACTCTTAAGCATGACAAATGAGACCGGGCTGCCTTTAGGCTCCCACAGCACCCAGTAAATGCACATCAGCAAGAGAGAGAGACAACGGAGGAGTTCAAACGTGCACTGTGAGGAACTGCTTGGGCTAAGAAGATTTACACAACCTGCTATAGTGGTTTTTAATGTCTTAACATAAACTTGTGAATGATTTAGTAGGACTATTTAGGAAGTATAAAGGCAGAGTCATTCTGTAGTTGTTGGGACATTCCATACTTGATAGTCTTTGATGCATTTTCATCTATGTATGCAGTCATATGCACCCCTGGTCAGATTACATGTTTTGTTGCTGTTAAAAAAATAACACATTCTCTACAGATAACACACTTGCTATTTGTTATTTGTCTGCAAAATTTACAGCATCACTTTCTTGACATATTGGACATTTTGGACATATTGTAGCATCCAACTATTGGCTTGCATGACCATGGATGGACAAAGGCTAATGGGAAGCACCGGATTCACAACAGAGTCTTTAATCAAATTAACAGTTGTGCTGCGTTATGGTCGTCGCAGTGTTGTTTGTGCTATTCTGGGCTGGACTGTGGGGACTGTTTAATTGAGTAAGTGTCTACCATGTACGAATAGAGTTCGGCTATTACTGACCTGCCTGCCATCTCAGCCATTCAGCTACAGCTGGCAGCGGTTTCTTCACAGCTGCTATGTTCAGCAGTGCCTAAAGTGTTTGTTTGTTGTTTGTTGCACTTGTTTGTTGCCAAGACATCACAATATTAATGCATTTAAAAAAGATAAAACATACAATATAAAATATGCCACAACAAAACTCTATTCTGTGTATGCTATAAACCACTTAGGAACAACAGATCATGTCATTTGTTCCATTTGCATATGTACAGTATGTAATGATATGTATTACTAAAATACTTGCAGAATATAACAAGCATGATGTTTCTACTGAATAAAGATTAAAATATATATATTTCACAGAAATTAGTTTTAGCATTTCAGTATTGTACTGAATAAAATAATACCAATTGTTAATATGATGTAAAATAAAATAAAGCTAATAAGAGACGATATTTTTGCATTAAGACGAGATTTAAAAATATCTAAAATAAAAAATGTGCTAACATTCACCACTCATGGTCAAGTTATTGGTTTTGTTGAACTGGTGATTCAAAATAAATACACATCAATGACAGAGGATACACTTCTCCATACACTCATCACAAAAAAATAGTCGCACAATTTGCACCCAGAAGGAATCAACTGACATGAATGAAATTTGGTGGGTAGGTTCGACATTGCGAGACATGCAAATGATTCAAGTTTCTCACTCAGCCGCACATGTGGCCTAACCAAGGACGGGCCACAATTGCAGACATTCAGCAAGCAGTGATGCCCTCCATGAGTCATCCTGTTAGTACCAGCACCATTGACATGACGCAGGTATACATGCACGCAGAGTGTTACGACGACTGCTCCTAATACCACGTCAACATTGCCAAAGACTGCAATGGTGTCATGCCAGACTGTCATGAAGTGACTCAGAATGGCAGCGGATCATCTTTGGTGACTACCAACGAATTTGTGGTTAGGTCACTCCACCTCCACCCCTACTGCAAAATCTGCAGGAACTGTGTGAGAGTATTCAAGCTGTATGGGATGGATTATCACAGGACACCACTAGGAACCTCTACAATGCCCTGTTGAGACATCTGGCATGTTGCGTTAGCAAACATGGCGGCCTGACGCCATACTGAGAGACACTACTTCTGTATGTGTAGCTCGATAAATATTGCCCATATCAGTCTAAATTCATCATCATTTATTGTTCCTGATAACCTTTATCCTCCCTCCAAATAACATTGCAAATCAACACTTCTGTCTGGGTGCAACTATTCTTTTGATGATGAGTGTATATTAATGCATTTAATGTCTATTTACTAAGTTTAACTTATTGGAAAAAAATGTATATAAAATGTGACCTGTGTAGAGGATGTTCTAACTTAAAAATCACCTGGAAAATCAACGAAATACATAATTTGACTGAGGATGTTCAAACTTACAACTGTATGTACTGCATAAAATGCAACAATAGACATGCACCCGTGCTTATAATATGACTCAAAGTTTTTTTGTTCCAATCTATGAGTTAACATGATTACAATCACCATCAACAAGTTCATGTTTTTAGTCCTTTCAACTACTCACAGTCTAAGCTAGGATGAACTACTTATTGTCTGACTGACAGACACTGTTGCCTCTATCCAAGACTTGAAACAAATCCCACCAAATGCAGATGTTCCTATGTCATCAAGACCAGGGCAGGCTGGATGTACCAGCTGTGGAATAAGCTTAGTCTTAGTGGCTCGTTTAATGGAGTTATGTAATCATTTAAGTTCAGGAGAAAGCTGTGCCTGAAACTTTCTGTCTCATTCTCTCTCCACCATCTGTCAAACCTATAATACCTTTCCTTATAAACACATCTGACTATCTGTCCCTACTGACTATCTGTCGACTACCCACGCAAGAACTACTCACTGCATCCTCTCTCACCCGCCTCCTCCTCATCTCATTTTATCGAAATTCCTCACAGGGCAGAAGGGACTTTAATCATCATGTCAGTGGGAGATGACAGTCAGTACTTGTGAAAACAGCTTAATTACTCGTTTTAAGGTGGATAATCACATTCACAGGTAACCATTATGAACTCTGGGTTCTGGTGGATTCAGAAACCAGATTCTCTTCATTCAATAACCCACTCAGGACTGCACTCTCTGCCTGAGCTAAATTATCATCTGCATTAGGTCTGTAAACAAATTAAGCAGCCCAATAACACTAATCATGTCTCACAGGTGCAAAAGAAAGAAAGGAAGAATAAGACAAAGGCTAATTTAGTGTATTTAAATGAGAACTTCCTGATCAGGGCCAGGATAACACTCACCACAGTCCTCCCTTTTTAGGGAGCCAGAATAAATTGATTGTTAAGGTCATTGGGCGGTTATGTGTTATCTCACGATTAGATTATGCAAAGCTAAGAAAAGGTCTGGATTCTAGATGTTCTTTTTGCAACATGATGACCAAACTAATTTAAGCTGAAATAAAATTCTAACTTTAGAGGAGAAGGAAAAAATCTACTTTTTTTAAGTCAATGTTGCTAGACTTTATTCCAGAATTTATACACAATGTAAAGAATGGAGATATTCAAATTATGTTAATAACTGAAAAACAACAAAAAAAGGAATGCAAGGTTTTATTTTGTTGTTCAAATAATGGAATACCACTAGCTGCAAGCACATTGGTTGTGCATTGTAAGGCTGTTAGAATTACAGTCAATATTCCATAAACAGCTTTTCCTGTACATACTGTACACCACACTGTACGAATGAAATCTATCTACTGTTGGTTTTAATACATTTTCTGTCATTGAAATTGCTTAACAAATGAAGTAAAAATAAAGATTTGTTTTTGCTAGATTTACTCATATTTATTCTTATATTTGTATTCTTTTAATCCTTCCATAAACTGCTTTTCTGTAAAGCTGCTTTAAGACAACATTAGTTGAAAAAAAATAAAATTTGATTGATTGGTTGGTTGACTTGATAAGTGTTTGTTTGGTCATAAGTGTTTGTTTGACCACCAAATAAACCTCAAGCTAAGTCTCATCTTTTAACATTATATCCTGGCACGAGGATAGTAAAAGCAAGTAACCATGTGTCCTGCTGATGAGTAATATCTGGTTGTACAGTAACAACAGAACCATATCGTGTAGCTGTAACTTAAACCCATAACTATGAATGAACTATAAATGAATCAATAAAGTTAAATAGAATTTACACAAACCACTTTTGTCTGAGTTACTGGAGTTGATATATCACTCAGTCGAAGATACTTAACTCTGTTAACATTTAATAATTATACTGTATATGCCCATACAACAAACTATATATATATATATATATATATAACCCTGAGAGACAGGATGTTCAGGATAGAGTAGTTCTTAGCTGTGCATGTGTAATTAATGTAATGTCACTCTGGCACTGTGTATGTGAGGTACTTTGATCCATTGTGTCACTGCAGCCCTTAACAATATGCTTATCACTGAAACACACGTCGTGATAATGTTACAATCCCTGTCTATGGAGATTTTTATGGAAACTAGTGTTATATTCCTAGTCTTTGAAATAAGAAAGTAATAGCTACATTAGAGGTATGTCGGATCATAACCCAGGAAGATACAACGCAGCTTCAGGCACAGCTTCATTGATTGTCTTCCTGAGATGGCCTTATCATCACAAATACATTAGTTGCTTTATTGTTAAACATATTCCATACTGATGATTTTGAAATACCCAGATTTCTGCAATCGATCTGAGGTGTGTTTGCCAAAACCATAGTTATTTAGTAACTATGCAAACTTATATAGTTGGAACGATACAGAATAAATATGAGTAGCCTAAAGAATAAAGAAGTTGTTTGTGAGTTTTTGCACGATTCCCGTTGTGAAAGTTTGACCGAACCACATTTGGAAACATGGTAGTCCAAACCAACATGGTTCAAACTACTGTGGTACGAACAATGTATTACAGTTTCAGAAAACAGTCGTACTTCAGATGTTAGTTTAACAATGCATCGTACCATGTTATGTTCAGTGCTAGGCTCTGTCGTTGTGTGGGAAACACACCTCTGATTAGTACTTGCTTTAATCTCATGGTCAAAACTGCTGCTTGCCTCTCATGGAAGCTGCAGTGTAGTAGGAATATCCTACTGGATGCTGCATCTGTGGCATGTGATTTATTACCACATACAGTTTTGCCTGTACTTAGTAAAAGAACAAACAACTTGTTGACTCAAGCACACTTACAGTATAATAGAAGCCAACAAGCAGGTGCTAAAGCAAATACCCATTGGCTTCTTCTACTAGTATGTAGATCTACATGTGGTTGAAAACGTTGAAGTACCCATTAAATTACATCTCCCTTTAAAAGTCTCTGTTGGACTGCAGAGCCAAAACAACACTAATCATGCCACCACGTGATTACCTGAAGATGACTGCACTGTATATATATTATGCATCCAAACATTGTTAGCTGCATTGTTTCCTTTCTGTTGTAGGCATTTAAGCATTCAGATGGCTACCATTTTTCATCAGGACAGTATCTGCAGTGTGCAGCACACAGCACAGGTTGTGGAATAAAGCACAAGGCGTTGTGGCAGTGGGCTGCTGTGTTAGCAGAATGAGGGGGAGATGGGGTGGTTGATGAAGAGCACTGCTGGGAGTACTGCACTGCAACACAGTCAGCCCTGTACGCACTGCAGCATAGAGCTAGCAACAGAAGAGAGAGAGAGAGAGAGAGAGAGAGAGAGAGAGAGAGAGAGAGAGAGAGAGAAAATCACGAGTGGAATAGGGAGACACACATATAGAGAAAGGTAGAGAGTGGAAGGGGAAGAGACAGAGAGAGGGCAAGGAAGAGAAAGGTTCACAGTGGAAGAGGGTGATACAGAGGGAGAACAAGGAAGAAAGATAACTAGAGAGAGTAAGAGAAAGAAGAGATTAAAAAAGAAATAAAATCAAGAAAGAAAGAAACCTAACAAATACTAAAAAGAAAAACATTGACAGAGAAACAGAGAACAAAAGTGGAATAAGGAGAGAGAGAGTAAAAGATGGAGAGATGCACAAACTAAGAGAGAAAGTTAGAAGAGAGAATAGAGAGGAAGAACAAGAGAGAGAGAGAGAGAGAGAGAGACCCAGAGAGAGTAAAAGAAAGAAGAGATTAAAAAAGAAAGTATGAAAGAAAGAAAGAACAAAAAATGACTGAAAAAAGAGAAACTGAAGATGAGTGGAAGAAGAACAGAACAAGAAAGAAAGAAAGAAAGAAAGAGCACGAAAAAAGAGAAAGCAAGAGAATAGAAAATAGATTATAGAAAGAGTGGAAGAGGAAGAGAGAGAGAACAGAGAGAGAGAGAAACAGACAGAGAGAGAGAGTGTAAAATGAATAAATAAAGAAGGAGAGATTTATTTGGCCGTCTGTTATTAAAGTTTCTGTTTGAAGTGAGTGTGCATGGCCCTCAGCTGGCTCTGTGTATGTGTACAGGACTGGAGCTCTCTTTGAAGCAGTCAACAGCAGCCTGACATCTTTCTGCTCATATCTGCCGCACGCAGCTGAACGGATCTACACCGAGCGCACTTCTCCAGCAGTGCGGCAATGTAGTTAATATATTAAAATATAATTCATGGCCAGATAGAGCGAGCAACAAGCAGTTCCTCCTCTGATTTATGTGTGAACAGTTGCTGTGAAAGTATCTTGTCTTAAAGGAACACTCCAGCATTTTTCATCCTCTATCTGTTGTACCATATAACTGATCAACACAGACAACAGACACAAAACAGTGTTAGACTTATAACATATGTAACTGTTTATTGTACTGAAAGGTTTGAGTTAATAAGTTTTCTGTAGTGTTGGCTTTGTATAGGTAAATGCTTTGAACTGACTGTGGTAATCACCTGAATACTGCAGATACAGCGGTCAGATACTAGGTTGGGAAAATTGCTGGAGTTGCTAGCGCAAAAATAAGGGGGTGGATGGCCTCCCACACCTGTGATATCACATTATCTCTAAGACAAAACAGAGTGACTGTGTAAATAAAGAGGTATTACATATACTGAGCTGTAGGAAAAACTCTTGCAGTGTTCTTGAGCACTCAGCTAGCCTATCAGCCAGTCTGACCTCCTATTATTTCTATTAACAGTATGTGAATGTTGCCTGTCTGCACTATCACATGTCCAAATTTGGGGTATTGCTTCATTAGAAAAGGTCTGCGAGTTGAAGCTGACTATTCAGTTTACTTACATAAAAAAATTTTTTCTGTCTATTATTGCCTTTATTCAGCTCATAAAGTACAAAATAAACACACTTCTTCGTTCAGAGTAGTGTTTTGAAAATGCTGTCAGAATTTTACAATGTTCACTGAAACTGGAACTTAAGCAAAACACAGATGTCATCTTGTTGTTACTGCAATGTGTTATTTTGTGCTTTTTGAAACTGCTGTTCGGAATAAATGTTTTCCTTGGGGAAGATGAGGAGTTTTGAGAAGTGTGAATCTTGCATGTCATGAACATCATAAGTCTGACTGGCTACTATGGCTCCTTTGTTGTAAACCACAATTATGATATATTATCATATAATATATAGATCATATTCTAAACATTTTAATGTGCAATACATTCAACAGAATCCACAATGAAGCACCGATGAAGCACTGATCTGTCATAACTGTCGAGAGAGAGAGAGAGAGAGAGAGAGAGAGAGAGAGAGAGAGAGAGACCTATAGAGAAGTGTATAATGTACTGAATTCATGAATTCAATTGTTTGTAGTCCTTAATTATTAACTGTAATCATTGGCTGAATTATGCAAGTACTTTCATTTAGTCCTTTGTTTTTACTCTTGTCCCATTTATCATTGCCACAATTATTTTCTCAAAAAATGTATTCCAGTGAAAAGAACAAAACATGAGACAAAGAACATCTTGTAATAGAATGATAATAGGAGAAAAGTATGGAGAAGGGAAGAAAACTACTTATAAGCCAAGGCACCTCATTTGTCAAGCATGGTGGAGGTGGTGTTTTAGATCAATGTCTTGCTGTGTTATGCATTATGTTCCCACTACCACCACCATGTTTCTATGATGGTATGATGATAATCCTACTGTTAAATGTGAAATGCAGAGCATGCTTTATGGGACTCTTTAGACTGGTCTATTTATAGAACTCTGCTCCGAAAATCTTTGAAATTGTCCAACAAAGCAGACAAAGATCATCTTGTAACAGAGTGAAGAGAAGAGTATGGAGAAGAAAAGGAACTATGTATAATCCAAAGCATCTCATCTGTCAAGCATGGTGGAGGTAGTGTTGGGCATGTATGGCTTCCAGTGGAACTGGTTCCCTTGTAATTGCTGCTCGTAAAAGCAGCAGGACAAAATTTGAAGTGTATAAGGCAATATTATCAGTACTATCAGATTCAGCCAAACACTTCAGAACACTTCATACAGCAAATAGACGCAATAGACAAGTCTTTCACCTATTTTCACTTGAGTTAAAATGTTTCAAAAACAAGCAGGAACTGAAGTCAGCTGCAGTAGGACAGCAGAGCACCACCAGAAAGAAAGCCAGTGTCTGGTGATGTCTATGGGTTCCAGACTTCAGGCAGTCATTAACTGCCAAGGACTTGCAACTAAGTAGTAAAACTGACAATTGAATTTATGATTGTTAGTTTGCCCACCTCCTTTTGAGCCCCTAAAAAGGGGACCCAGCATTCATAAGCTTTGGATATAAATACGCTTGCATTAAAGCTGACAGTCTTTGCTGTGAGCTGTCATTTGTACTACTGAGTCAAACAAAAATTGAGCCAAAACAAAAACTGCGAGACTGCTCTAAACTGCTCTAAACTCTGAAAGAAAAAGTAATTTTACTACGTGAAATAATATGGCTGCATAGTGACAAAATTCACCACCCTTAGCCAAGTCGGTTCGGGCCTTTCATTAGTAAAACCTATCAAAGCTCACCATTCACTGCTTCTTTGTCTAAGTAGATGGGTCCTAGCCCCAATATCTTTCAGCTACATTAATAGGATGAAAAGGAAAGTGGTGCTTTATCCTACTCGACTGAAATGAGTGTCAGACACTTCCCCTGCCCGTTTGGTGTACTGGTCTCAACTTCATTACAAACAAAAGGTCACAAAGCGTTCATTTCTATCCGGCAGGCCCTTATCTTCACAGGTTGAAGAGGGTTCTGTGTAGGCTTGTAGGATATGTGCAGGGATAAAGCAGTGATTTTCCACTAGAGGAGTGGGCACAGCGTGCGAATGGGCAGATGAAGAGGAGTGCGTAGCAAGGGGTTAGATATCCGTCACCTGTATTATAGAGCTGGCAGGAGACAGAGAGGCAGAGAACAAAAGAATGAGAGAGAGGGAAAAAGAGACCTGGGTGGTCAGTGAACTGCTCACCCACAGGTACAGAATTTGTTCTGTATTCTGTATCTCATTACTACATACAGCATTACTATCATTTTGCAGTGCTAGTATAGTAGTAGTATAGATAGTATATATGATGCAAATAACAGCCAGGTAGCCTTTATCACTATCATATCCAAACCTCATGACTCCATTTTGTTTGTGCTTTTAAGGAATGACTCAGTAACAAATATATAAAAAAATGATCATATTATGATCATTACATTTTCACTTTCTCCAAATGTAGTGGATTGGCTGAGACACAGACGTTTAGAACTGGAGCTGCATTCCTAACTTTGCTAACAATTCTAGAACTCAATAGTTTGACAAGGTCACTCCAAAAAATTGTTTTTATTTTTTACTTTTATATTCATTTTATTTTTTTAGTCATTGAAATGTGCACACTGTCTTCTGTTTTGGATCTTTGTCTTGCTGTGTAATCCATTCTGTTTCTTTCACTTCTTCACTACCCCCACCATGTTTCTATGATGGTATGATGATATTCCTACTATGAAAAGTGAAATGCATAACTTGCTTTATGGCAATCTTTAGACTGGTCGGTCTATAGAACACTGACCCAAAAAGCTTTTCTGGCAAATTTTCCTTTGCTTAGCAGTGTTTTTCTGCCTGAACATTGACCTTAGCTAAGGCTACAGAAACCTGCAGTTTACTGAATGTTCTCTGGGAACCTTTAGTGATTTCCTGAATGAATTGCCTTTGGAGACATTTTAGCAGGCTAGCCACTACTAGGAAGATACACAAGTGTTCCTAGCAGCGTTGGACAGGGAACTGAATTCATCATTGGATTTTTTTTTGACCAGACCAGCCAACTACCACAACAACCAAAAAGCTCACATCTCACATCTAAGCCTGCTATCATATTGCATATGACAGCATGAGCATAAACAAGTCAAAGATGCCATATATTGGCTGAAAAGCTAATTCCCTAGCAAGCTGATTAATAACAAGTGTGTGACAGTACATTAACAATAAGCTAACCATCTGAAAGAACTGTCTAACATACCCCTTCCATAAAAATTGGTTACTTTCATTTCATTTTGATGCATCTTGTTTAAGTTACATTCTGGTTGTTATCATGCATCCCAGCCCTCACTCTTACACTTTTTTTGGAGGTTTCCTTCATCTTCCTAGCTAACCTTCACAGTTTTACTTTTCAGGTTGTTATCATGTTCGTTTGTTCTGGGGGTGGCAGCATTTGGGTAGGCGGTCAGTGGGCACATTTTAAGAATGCAACATAAGACGCTAACATGGCTAAATACACTCATCATCAAAAAACAGTTGTACCCTGAAGGAAGTGTTGCAATGCTATTAGGAAGGAAGATAAGTGTTAGCAGGAACAATGAATGTTGATACATTTAAACTGATATGGGTAATATTTATTGACCTACACATACAGAAGTAGTGTCTCTCAGTATGGCGTTGGGCCACCATGTTTGTTAATTCAACATGCCAGATGTCTCTTTTTTTGCTGTAGGGGTGGAAGTGGACACTGTTCATCTTTGGCACTGACCACGGTGCCTCCATACATGGATTTCTTGGTCGTCTCCATCAAGACAAAAGCTGGACTTGTCACCGAAGATAGCCCGCTGCCATTCTGAGTCACTCCATGACAGTCTGCCATGACACCATTGCAGCCTTTGGTGATGTTGATGTGGTGTTAGGAGCAGTCATTGTAACGGTCTGCGTGTATGTAGTCCTGTGTCATGCACCCGTCTGCCAGTGGTGCTGGTACTAACAGGATGACTCATGGAGGGATTCACTGCTTGCTGAATTCTCGAAATCGTGGCTGTTGGGTCAGTCAGGTACAGTGATAAGGCCCAACCTTGATTATGTCACATGTGCAGCTGAGTGTGAAACGTGAATCATTCACATGTCTCACATCGTCAAACCTACCCACCAAGTTTCATTCCTGTCGGATGATTCCTTCTGGGTGCAACTATTTGTGCAACTATTTATTCTTTTGATGATAAGTGTATTTACACTCAGGTATTCAGCAGGAACATGTCATTTGTCCTAGATGGTCTCAATTTATTTTATATAGGGCTGCATTATAAACAGCAATGTATTTCTCTCTCTAAGCAGCCCACACAAGGCAGTCCACCAGAATTGTCCTGTTCCTCCTGATGGCCAGTCCATCACTGGTTCCTGGTGTTCTCAATTTATAGATAATGGCCCTTGCTGTCGATCATTATTGGCCAAGAAGCTTGAAAAGTGCTCTTGTAACAATTTCCAGACTGATATTTTTCAGTGACTTTTTTTCTTTATCTCTTTTAGATTCTTTTTTTGATCATGGCCTTTCAATCTTGTTAAAAAATTGTGGTAACTGTGATGACAAACTTCAGTATGAGTGAAGTATACATTGAACAGGTGTTCAATCAGCTGAATCTGAACAATTAAATTTTGGTTCAATTCATTGCTGGAGTCATTTACTGACTCAAAGAGTCAACGAAACAAAAACAAACAAATGAACCAAAGGCAAAAAAAATTGTTCGTGATTTGCATGTTGGTGATATAATATAGAAATGTGTTTTGTGTTTGAAATGGTTCTACATTTTGCTATTAAAGTATACACTTTGACAAAATGCGATATAGAAAATCAGGAAGGGGCAAATGCTTTTTACAACCATGTTTTTTTTTTCTCTTTGCAGTGGCAGAGGGCCATTCCTCATGGTTATCCATGCTCCCGCACACTCATGAAGGGACTGAAATTAGCTGTGAGTTTAGTTCCACTAATGGAACTGTTGAAGTAAAATAAAAATACAGCAACTAAGACCACTGAGTATATTACTTAATTAAACTGACCTTTTCCACCAGTGGTCCATGGTAATGGATCGTTCTGTAATATTCTTGCCAGTATTGCAGCTTAACAGCAGGCATGGAAAGAGCTGAACTAAATTTTACCCTGGTGGCTTTTAAACAGTTCTATAACTCATAATAAGCTGGATAATCATATTCACAGGTAACCTTGGGGGAAGGCAGGCTCATGCATTCAATTGCTACTTAACACCTAAATCAATAGTCCACTCAGTGCAAAACTCTCAGAAATGGGCTATTTTGTAGTACGCTTCCTGTCTGTAAACAACAAACTGGGCAGTACAGTTAAATGGCTCATTTCATCTGTAGGTTTGCATAATATATAGGTAACCAACAATACCCCCAAAACAGATGTAATTCAGTACATTCTAAGCCAACCTATCTTTGAATTCCCTTTACTATATTCTCTTGTTCTGTCAGTGTACAGTCCAGTGGAGAAAGTCTTAGACCACTTGAGAAAAGTACACTCAAAATGATCTACCTGAACAGTAACCTTAGAATAAACACAAATAGACATTAATACAATACACTGAAATGCATACTTTCTTAAAATGGTCAATATAATGATAAACTGAATTGTCATCACCATAAAAGATTTGAATGGAATTGAAAACACAATTGGCATGAAAAACACTCTCATGGTTTCAAAATGTACCAATCACTCACCAGTCCGTACGGTCATGTTTTCTGTTTTACTTTGTTTTTTTCTTCTGACCTGTTTAATTTTAATTTTGATTTTATTTGTTTTGATTTATTTTATGATGTCACAAAAACAATGTATTTACATATACCCATCTATTCAGCCTACATCAGTTTGGCTCTGCCAGTTAACACCTAAGTTATGAGAAGTGTTTCAGCCTGGACTGCTTTCTAAATAAAGCACTGTAAAGGGCAGCCAATCAGAACATAGTTCATTTACATATATCAGCAGTAAAGCTGCAATAACAAAGATGGCCCGTTTCATTCTAAGAAATAAATATAGGTTGGAATATAGTTAAGCCAAAAAGAATTATAACTGATTCCCCAAATAACCATCATGGCCTTCTAGGCCTTCAGAGAAGGTCTAATGATTTCTGTGAACTAGAATTCTGTTATATTACTATATAAACTTTGCAAGTACTACACTACTACTTTTGTTTCATTGTTTAGTGTAAGGTGGAAATAAAGGGATCAACTCTTGAAACTCTGAGTCAATGCAAATATATCTGTTACAAGTTTCAAAGTATGCAAAGTCTTTTAGAAGCTTCAAATGTCTGTGTTCATTCTAGAACAGCTCTTTTTGATCATTCCATTCCACCTTAGATATTACAGCAGTTACGTTCTGGTGCCTAAGGGTGCTTACGCAGTAAATAATGTAAAGACACAGCAGTAGATGCATACACATAGAGATCCAGCTGGAGCAGGGGCAGAGTTTATACAGTTCGAAATCCCTCAGGAAACAAAACTTTTACACCAAAAAACAAAGAAATATGGACCACTGAAAGAAAATTTGCTGATGGCCATATACAGAGCCAATCAAGGGAGAGCCACAAAAGCAACAAGAAGAGAGTACACCAGAGAAGGTTCTCCTCCATCTTGGATTTTCATCTGTCTTCTGTCTGTTCTCATCCGTCAAAATCCATTGCAGCAAAAGTTGAAATGTTTTGAAGTGTTTAGACACTTGACAGTGCCTTTTCTAGTCCGACGTTTCTAGTCCAACAGACCTAGTGGAGCGTCCTAGCAGAAATACACTGAGGGACTGCGATGCTGCTTTAATCTCTATTGTGTTGGTCACCCTAATGCGCCACAATGTAACTGCTGCTAAATTTAAGGTTCAATGAAAATGCAAGAGAAGCTACAGTGTATGAGCATAAATATGACCTAAAACATAATCATATGTTCACACAGGTTTGAAAAGGAGACAAAGAGGAACTCAATTAAACAAATAAGCCAAAAATGATTGTACTTAGTGATTTATTTATTGTGGCAAATGATCCGATATAAAATATTGTGAGTGGCGAAAGTGAACCTTTAGGATTAGAAGTTAACTTGAAAGCAAAATTAGAGTCATGTGTTCTCAATCAATGGGATGACAATCAGGTGTGAGTGGTCACTTTGTTGTATTTAAAGAACAGAGATCTATCAGTCAGAACACATGTTTGTGGAAGTGTATCTTAGAAACAAGTTGTCAGACAATTTGTGTACAAATGGAAGGATTCATATTGCAGTGGACAGCCAACAAAACTCACTTCAAGAGCAAGACATGTAATAGTCCACAAGACCACAAAGAAACCCAAGATAACTTCTAAGCAACAAAAGTCCTCTCTCACAGTGTCTAATGTTAATGTTCATAGATCCACCATCAGGAGAACACTGAACAGCAATGCCAGTTATGGCAGGGTTGCAAGATGAAAGCCAATGCTCTCCAAAAGGAACAGCAGCTCATTTGCTGCTTGCGAAAGATTACATGGACAAGCCAGAAGCCTGTTGGAAAAATGTTTTGTAAATGGATGAGTCCAAAATATAACTTTTTGGTCTCTGCACACCAGACACTGAAAGCAAAGGTTCACATACTTTTGCCAATCACAGATATGTAGTATTAAATCATTTTCTCAACAACTGACCAGGTACAATTAGTTTTTCTCATTTATTTATCTACTTTTGGGACTTTTTTTGGTTATATTTATACAGAAGATTCAACAAACTTCTTCCAAGAAGTACTTCCAAAATATGTGTTCAACTGAGTTAAAATCCAGTGACCGTGAACCTCATCACATGTGATTTTCATATTCATTTCATACTCATTTTCATACTCTTTCACCGAGCCCTTGTTCCTGTGGATGGGAGCAGCCTGAGAGAGACTTCCATCAGGATGAAACTGTTTCATTGTAGGTTAAAGGTGATCAGTCAGAACTTTATACTGACTTGCAGTGACTCTGGAGGCAAGTGGACTAAACCGTGTCAGCAACTTGCTGCCCCACGCCCTGGAACAACATTTACATTTACATTTATATTTATGGCATTTAGCAGATGCTCTTAGCGTTCTGTCGGATAATGTTTCCCAGCTAGTATAAGTAAGTTAGGAGTCTAAAACTCACCCAGAGCTCAGACACTGCCCGAACAAGGGCCAGTGCTGCAACCTAGAGAGAATAATACACAGATATATATAGCATAAGTGCACAACCTGGGAACCCAACCCAGTGCAAAACAAAGTATTTCAGCATACACAACTATAAGTGCTCACTCATTTAAGTGTTTTACAAAGAGATGGGTCTTCAGCCTGCGCTTGAAGACTGCGAGAGACTCAGCTGTTCGGACAACCAGTGGGAGTTCATTCCA
>CM067492.1:16764379-16800238 GCA_034552555.1 Semaprochilodus insignis | reverse complement strand
GATGGCCATATACAGAGCCAATCAAGGGAGAGCCACAAAAGCAACAAGAAGAGAGTACACCAGAGAAGGTTCTCCTCCATCTTGGATTTTCATCTGTCTTCTGTCTGTTCTCATCCGTCAAAATCCATTGCAGCAAAAGTTGAAATGTTTTGAAGTGTTTAGACACTTGACAGTGCCTTTTCTAGTCCGACGTTTCTAGTCCAACAGACCTAGTGGAGCGTCCTAGCAGAAATACATTGAGGGACTGCGATTCTGCTTTAATCTCTATTGTGTTGGTCACCCTAATGCGCCACAATGTAACTGCTGCTAGATTTAAGGTTCAATGAAAATGCAAGAGAAGCTACAGTGTATGAGCATAAATATGACCTAAAACATAATCATATGTTCACACAGGTTTGAAAAGGAGACAAAGAGGAACTCAATTAAACAAATAAGCCAAAAATGATTGTACTTAGTGATTTATTTATTGTGGCAAATATTTGTGAGTGGCAAAAGTGAACCTTTAGGATTAGAAGTTAACTTGAAAGCAAAATTAGAGTCATGTGTTCTCAATCAATGGGATGACAATCAGGTGTGAGTGGTCACTTTGTTGTATTTAAAGAACAGAGATCTATCAGTCAGAACACATGTTTGTGGAAGTGTATCTTAGAAACAAGTTGTCAGACAATTTGTGTACAAATGGAAGGATTCATATTGCAGTGGACAGCCAACAAAACTCACTTCAAGAGCAAGACATGTAATAGTCCACAAGACCACAAAGAAACCCAAGATAACTTCTAAGCAACAAAAGTCCTCTCTCACAGTGTCTAATGTTAATGTTCATAGATCCACCATCAGGAGAACACTGAACAGCAATGCCAGTTATGGCAGGGTTGCAAGATGAAAGCCAATGCTCTCCAAAAGGAACAGCAGCTCATTTGCTGCTTGCGAAAGATTACATGGACAAGCCAGAAGCCTGTTGGAAAAATGTTTTGTAAATGGATGAGTCCAAAATATAACTTTTTGGTCTCTGCACACCAGACACTGAAAGCAAAGGTTCACATACTTTTGCCAATCACAGATATGTAGTATTAAATCATTTTCTCAACAACTGACCAGGTACAATTTGTTTTTCTCATTTATTTATCTACTTTTGGGACTTTTTTTTGGTTATATTTATACAGAAGATTCAACAAACTTCTTCCAAGAAGTACTTCCAAAATATGTGTTCAACTGAGTTAAAATCCAGTGACCGTGAACCTCATCACATGTGATTTTCATATTCATTTCATACTCATTTTCATACTCTTTCACCGAGCCCTTGTTCCTGTGGATGGGAGCAGCCTGAGAGAGACTTCCATCAGGATGAAACTGTTTCATTGTAGGTTAAAGGTGATCAGTCAGAACTTTATACTGACTTGCAGTGACTCTGGAGGCAAGTGGACTAAACCGTGTCAGCAACTTGCTGCCCCACGCCCTGGAACAACATTTACATTTACATTTATATTTATGGCATTTAGCAGATGCTCTTAGCGTTCTGTCGGATAATGTTTCCCAGCTAGTATAAGTAAGTTAGGAGTCTAAAACTCACCCAGAGCTCAGACACTGCCCGAACAAGGGCCAGTGCTGCAACCTAGAGAGAATAATACACAGATATATATAGCATAAGTGCACAACCTGGGAACCCAACCCAGTGCAAAACAAAGTATTTCAGCATACACAACTATAAGTGCTCACTCATTTAAGTGTTTTACAAAGAGATGGGTCTTCAGCCTGCGCTTGAAGACTGCGAGAGACTCAGCTGTTCGCACAACCAGTGGGAGTTCATTCCACCATCTGGGAGCCAGGACAGAGAAGAGTCTGGACGCTTGTCCTCCATGCGTTTTCAGGGATGGCGGATCGAGACGAGCTGTACTTGAAGCTCGAAGGGCTTGAGGTACAGATCGAATAACAGAGCCCTTGGGCTCTCTCACTGTTGGGGTCAAGCATTCAGGAACAGTTGTACTGTTCTCTTGGTGTACACATGCACTTGCCTACTTGTAGTTATGATTATATGATGGATGATTAATCAGACTAATCAGGATTGTGGTTTCTGTATCACTAAATGTGCCCCATGTGCATTCATCTTGGGAAAGGAGTAGTTTGTGCACTACAACTCAACTAGAATCAACCCCCCCCCCAAGAATCCACAGTCTTACATCTGCAAAAATTTATGAGAATTCTATCAATCATTGCAGTATTAGAGAAAGCTTGCAATTTTTCAATGTCAATTTTTCAATGTCAATTCCGCTCTTGACATGTAAATCTAAGCTGGCCACAATTATCACAATTATTCTGATTGCCTACACGCAGGTTCATATGAATGTTCCTCCACCTCTTTTGCGGGCAGTTGCCTGCTCTATGTACTGTGACTGAACCTTTTATAGCAATATATGAGCTGGACATTTTGGCACTGTGTTGAGTGATGCAAAGCACATTAGCTGCTGAGTTCTTATTAGCTTGGAGTTACAGCTCTACTAGATACACTAGAAATTTATTACACTCCTCGTCAAAAAAATAGTTGCACCAAGAGGGACATATCGGATTGCAATGCTACTGGGAAGGAAGGTAAAGGTTACCAGGAACAACAGATATAGGCAATATTTATTGAGCTACACATACAGAAGTAGCGTCTCTCAGTATGGCATCGGCTGCCATGTTTGCTAACACAATATGCAGACGTCTCGGCATAGACTTGTAGCGGTTCCCAATGGTGTCCTGCAAAAATCTATTCCACGCCACTTGAATATTCTCGCACAGTCCCTGCAGTAACCATGAAGCACACACTCACCATGAACTAAACTGCACGTTTATTTCAGTGCTTAGATTTTTGCCTGACAATGGAAAATGTTGTGAATAGTGCTTAATGGGCAGTAAACTACTTATGAGAACAATCAGCTGTGAGATCACATGCACACATAAAGATCAGCACAAACATCAAAAACAGCTTAAATCAACATCAGACGCATAACATTTACAAATTTCTACACTGCGACCACCCCTCCCCACCTCCAAAATGTGCAAAAACAAACCTTTTTTTGTAATTGTGGATGGACAGTCTGACCAAGTCACCTAAAGCTGCTTTTCTGTTGTGTGAAGCTAAAAATGGAACTGACTTCTAGAACTGAACTTACATACCTGCTACTTTCTTTTAAAAATTACAAGTCTCCCAAAAAGAATGGAAGCTGTAACAAAGGCAAAGGATGGACATCAAATACTGAAAGAGGCTTTTGTGTATTTTCCTGGTGAATATGCTTTTTGTTTTTTTTTTTGTTTTTTTTTGTAAAGACACAATAAATAAATAAGAGGTGGTCCCCAACATTTTGCACAATACTGTAGTTAATTACATACTCATATACATTTATGGTAAAATCAGCACTTTTTTCCATATTTAGCCCAATTTTTCCAATTCCAATAGAGTGCTATCAAACTAGGCCAACATATGCATTTGCTTTTCATCAGATTGAAACTTATGAACACAAATATGGTGCTGACTGAAAGCTTAGAATTCAACAGAATTACAGTTGAATTTCTCTGCTTGTTTCAGTGAGCTATGAGTGATAAAAATGAATACCCAAAGTGTATTCAAAGAATCCAAAATAGAAGAGTATTTTCCATAGTGGTCACTGAAAAACAATGTAGTGAATTCACTTGACTCAAATGAATACATAATATAAAATTAGGAATTATTATCAAACAGTGGTAAATTATGTACACTTTTGAATCAATGCATCCCATTTTTTCAGTGGTCTAACCTACCTGCCAAGATTAATGGGGTGATAGTTGAAGTTGTGAATCCCGTAAGAACTGGGCTGGGAACAGCAGGATTTGTATATTTACGTAAACCTATTCTGACTGAACTGTGTAAAACATGCAGCTCTTAGGCAAACCACAGGAACTAGATGGCTCTGCAGGAAGGATCTAAGTGCCTGGCTGGATGTGTCTAACAGTGATAACAATCATATTTAAAGTACTTACTGACATTGTATGCCTGAAAGATATCACCACAACAAAGTGAAGGTTTCACGCATAAGAATAAAAAAGGCTACTCGTGCAGTTTTGCTGCTTAGCAACACCTCCAGAGGGTTTTTTCCCAAAGGTTTCGAAACAAACCACTAGACTTTACTTGAACACTGCTGCATCAACAAAAGATGCCATTAACATCTCATTGCAAATGTCATAATGTCATAAGGTCATGATGTTGTGACAGATTTTGTTCAGTATTATACCAGTGCCATGTTACCATGCAAGTGAATTATCTTTCATATGATTTTGTCAAATATCTCCAGAGAAATGAATAATGTATTTAACATCTTTGACTGGATTACACAGATGAAGGGTTGTAGTGTAGCTAATGGAGAGTCCACAGACCTGCAACACTTGTAGCCTTTTAATAGCTTTTTTATACAAACCACAGTGAAAAAATCACTGAAAAAAAGTTGTTTTATTATATGGACTGTAGCTTATTGTAATTTCTTATTCAGCTGTTTTATGTAGATGATAAGAGGTCATCTTCACTGTTGAGCTTTAGTGTTTACACGTTACTTAGTAGTACACTATTGTATGGTCTTTATAGCTACTTCCAGTTAACAGAATTTAGGTGTCTTACAGTAAAAGAACAGATTGGACAGTCTGCTTCTGTTGGTTGATATGGGTTCCAGGTTATGCTAATTCTAAGAGCTACTAAGCTAAATACCTTTTGTTTAATAACTGCTATGAATTTTTCTATAAATGTTGAAATGTTCTATGTGAAACTAAACCAATATTAAAAGAAGTTGTGTAGTTGAGAATGAGCAACTAAAGTGGGGATGTTTCAGTTTGATGGATTAATGTTTATTTGAGTCTATTTACTGTTAGGGTCTGTAGCCACTACTGCAAACTCTTTACTTTGTTTAGTGTTTGAGTTGGATTTGTTGTTCTGTTTTCAATATGTAGCTGTTCAAACATCATGACTACCTGTCACCACATGCTGTAAAAACATCTACAGCCCACCTAGGCATGGACTCTACTAGAACTCTGAAAGTACACTGTGGTATTTGCAGAACCGGTCCTGACCTCCCTGGAGCTCTAAGCAAAATTTTGCAAAGGGGCACACCTACATGACCCATGAGCCATGTAAACCATTTGCAATTGCCACAAAGTCACACCTGACACCACAGTGCTCCCACTACAATCCTCACTCCTTTAAACAAGTTTGTTCCATCTGTTTGTCTAAGAATACACAGACCTATAGTACTAGCTGAGGCTGGGTGTAAGTTTCTGCTTGCAGCTGTCGATGATCCACCATTTTCTCTACTGACAAACTTCTTTCCAGTTCTAGATAATACTATTACTAATTATTTTAGTAGGTCTATTCAAACTGGTTCAGCCAGATTACCTTTCATACAGTTTAAAAAATAAAATACTATGTATACTATGTCTTGGCGGAACACTTTATGGTCATTATTTACCAAATTATGTGCATTCAAATTGCCCAATATGGCCAGTTAATCAACATATTAAATTAAATATTTAATCAATAGTCACTGTCAATATATTTTCCATTTGCATTAGTGTGAAAGTTGTAACTAAACTTTGACTGAGATACTAGACAACCACTGTCTTGTTTTAAAAGGTAAGAGGTAGCCTGATTCATTCTCATGGGTTTTTTTTTTTGACACCAAATGGATAGTTCTGCTACATCCTCTCACTGAAGTTGTGAATTATAATCAGTAGAAGTGGGACCACTGCATAATTTGTGGGGCATCATACAACATGCGTAGTGAACAAAACCAGTTCTGGGTATTTGTCACCAAGACATTGGCAATAGATTCTTTAAGCCCTGTAAGTGGCAAATTGGAGCCGCCGCTGAGCAAACTTGTTGCTCCAGCACATCCCACTGATGCTTGATCAGATAGAGTTCTTAGAAATTTGGACCGCCGGTGCATGGGTTGTCCCTCCTCAGACCACTGTACCCTACTATTTAAATCAAGGAAAGCTGATGCACATTTAGAGCTGTGATTAGCATGACATTTTGCAAGCTAACAGTGAAAATACAAAAGCTGCAGTCCATCTCATCTAAGCTCACCACATCTTGTTCAGCTGTAATTATCCTACATTATGCCAAAATTACAAAGAGTGGAAAACCTGCTGGTGGGTCTTATGGTGATAGATCTCGTGCTGCTTCACAACAAGGGGACAATGGAATTGTTTCTTATGGTTGGAGGATTTGAATAGTACTATAATTAGGCTCGACCTGCTGTTGCACAGTGGAAACTTTATCCTATATTATGGCATTGTGCGGACTGAGTCTTGTTTTAGAAGTAGATCGTATTCATTCCCTAAACTGAAGATGCCAGTCTATAGCATAGTGCCGCATCTGTCCAGAACCACCCAGGGAAATGGCCTTCTCTTGAGGCGCTGAATGTTACTTGAAGCTCCTTGGTCTGTGAGCCTGGATGCGACAAACTCAAGCGAGGTCTGATAACAGCTGGGTTGAAGATGCACTAGAAACATGCAGTGTGGAACCCTCAGGGCCTTCTTGGTCTTAAGAAAAGGCCTAATGATTTCTGTGAACAAAAACATTTTATTTAATATAAATCATTATACTTTTATTTACAGTCTCTTAATATTATAGTAATGCTAGTAATGGTAACATTATTGAAATGCTAAACTGAAAGTGATCCAATCAGAAATTTAACATTTTCTCCATAGTATCTGTGTACACAGCCAAGCTAGCTTTCCTATTGGCTAGAATTTCAGGAGTTGAACGCAAAGCCTTTTACATATAATGCTCACAAAGTGAAATTCCTTGTTTTCGTTATTATTTCATCCCTTATTCTTTCCTCTTCTAGTAGTCATGCCCTCATCAACTACAGGTGGTTCTTTCCAGGGTCAGTCTATGGATCACCAGCCCTCTTCAATCGTTGTCTTTCAGCATCAAACTCACCTGGTGTCCAGCCGATTATCAGCATGGACTGCTCCACTTATACTCAGTCAAGTTCTCTCTCAGTTTAAAAAGTCTCATGCTAGCCAGTGCAATTTTTAAAGGTTCTGATAGGCGTATCCACCATTTTGTCTGGTTTTGCCCTTCTGCCTTCTCTGTACTGGTCGGTTGTGGACCCTGTGTGATTTTCATTACTGACTATTCTTCCTGGTTATTTTGATTTTTTTTTTCTTTCAAGTGGCCTAATTAAACTTCATTCAGCTGGTACATATCCTGGTTTAATGAAAAAAAAAAACCTTTTGATTTAGCCAGGAATAAATCTTTTTAGTCAAGCATAATTGACATAACTGGGGTCGGTCGGACAGCGACAGGCCTTTTAAATAATGTTTACTGATTGATTGATTATTTATTTTATTTTTTACTGTTTTTTATTTTTATTACTTCTGTTTCTTTGAAAATAAAATGCTATTTTCCTGTTGTACAGTTGGTACAGGTTTGTGTGGGTTTTAGAGAGTGATATAGAAGTAAAAAGCCTTTTTCCAAGAAATAAATGAAAAAATTAACTTTATTAGGGTTTTCGAGAAATTGTAATGAATTAAATCATTTGTAATTAATTACCTTTTTAGTAATTGATAAAATATTTACTTATTAAGTAAGCAATAATTACTTATTAATACATATAAAATCTGTTTTTATTGTGCAATTTGTGTAGTTACGACTACATATCATACATACACATGACTGCATATCAGTAATGGCCAGATTTGACATTCCAGTAATTTACTGTTATTTTATTTCAAAGATTTGCTGTATTTCTAAATACAGAATTTGGGCCTAATTAGTTGACTACTCCATTTGTGTTTTTTCCCTGAACCTCAGTTCTGTGCATCATATATCATATATGCTCCTCTGAGAGGCCTCAGTTTTGCTATATGCAGTTCCACATGTAAAGATATATAAAAACACCACAAAAAGTCCTTAAAATTATGATCAAAGATATAAAAAAACAGCTCCTAGTGTTTATAGCTGATGTCTGTATATGGACTCAGCATGAGTAAAAGACAGGGAAAAGCTTTCACGTGGAGACATATTCCCTCCCCTGCTAACAGGGAATATTTCATGGTGGCAACACTTTTAGAGAATTATGTTAGCCGATTTCATTAATGCAGTAGCACTCACATGTCCCCTCAATTAGCTCAGACTGCCATTCCATGACAAACACAGGTCCATTCTCCACCTACTCTCCTTTCTATCTTTATTTTTCAGCCCTAACATGCTCAATCAGTCCTAGCTGCCAGTCTGTCAGTGGTGCTGTAGCAAGAAATGAATACTGACCTAAGGATACAGCGGTGGTCTGCTTCCCTGTAGGCCTGTACTGGATGAATTGATTGGTGTTGTAAATCTCACTATGTGTGTCCATGCTCGCAGCCAGATGTCATACTACTAAACACACTGTTGCACGGTTGTTGCAAACACTTATGGAATAACACGTATCATTGCTTTCAAAAACATATATATACAAAGCAATAGACAACATGCACAGAGCAGGGCCATTAAATGTTTGGGAAAGATTACTTTTGCCACCTTGGAATACTCCTGGTCATTGCACCTGCACTGCGGAGTTATGCCACGTTTGGGGCAAGTAAATGTTAACAGCAGGCTAGTGAACTCAGAACACATTTGGGCCAGATTTATAAAAATGGATTCACCTTATTTTAAAATGTCCACTCCCTTTTTCATGGTCCCTCTGGGATCTACAGGGATAAGTTGACGTTGGCATGTAAAGTTTGCTGCTAAATTCTGAGGTGAGTTCTATTTTATATGTTAAATATGTGCACAGTTATTAGATTTGTGATCAGGTGTCATGATATGATCAAAATTCCCTGTAGATAATAGGTATGAAGAGGTATCTGCCAACCCCACTATAATAGCAAAATCAGGGAATGTCATCTACACCTCTAATGGACACATTATCAACCTAGGTGGTGAACTCTCTAAACGCTTAATTAGGTAAATTTAAGAGAATCTATGCATCAAGACTGTTAAATACACATGTACAAATAAGCATTTATTCAAACATTCTTTTTCTAAAAATTACAACATAGATGCTCTGGAACCCTGCTAGTCCTGAGGAATATGAACCCCTAAAATTGGTTGGGTTTTTCAGGCTCCCATCTTGTTACTCTCTAAACTCCCACAGAGAGGATCATTGCTCTGTCACATGTGAGGAAGAGGTGAAGAGCAACCAGAATGAAAGAAATGAAAGAAAAGGAGGCAACCAACTGAGATGGAAACAGTTGTCTAGATAACATCTGATATCAACAAAGCAGCAAAAAGGTGAGTGTATATTTATTATACTGGCACCGTGAAATATAAAATAATCAATACATTCAACAAAGCTACTGTAAAACACTTTCTACATCTAAAATTTATAGATGTGCTCTGGACTCTAAGAGCTGGGCGCATGCCAGCTTCCAGCAGGCTTTGACCCACTAAACAACATAACTGAGGAATTCATACTCTGCTTTGCAGAGTATTTGGATAGCCCAATGACTGGACATTTAAATGCTGCTTTAGCAACTGGAGCACCAGAGATGATAGAGGACACTGACATAAAGGAAGATTCAACAGTTCCACAGCAGGAGTGGATGGGTTCTCCAGCCAATCACTCAAAATGGCATTTAAGATCAGGTTAACCTCACTAGTAAATTTACCAACATCCAGATGGTGACACTGATATAGATATAGGCTCTCCATATTGACACTGACTTACATTTACTTTCTCATTTAGAAGCTGATAGTACATATTCAGAGTATATATTCCTAACAAACACAACTTTTATTCAGAGAGTGACTCTTGAACATAGATGAAACCTTTGTTGATTTGCTAGGATTTGTTTAACCATAAGGAGATCTTATACACCCAGAAGACATCTGGCAAACACTGCAGAGATTAATTTTACTATCTACAACTATTTACTATTACAATTATTTGCCTGTGACAAAACATGATGATTGACCCAAAGTAGTGAACCCTAGGCCTGATTGAGAAAAGGCTGAGATATGGCCACATTTTCCACATTTGTCTTTATTTTCAGGATTGTTTTGCTGATATGCTGATTTAAAAAAAAATGCTGTGTTGAAATCATGATGTTCAGTAACAAATAACTGTTTTCAGGGTATTTAGTTTTATGTTTTCCGTTTTGATTTTTTTCCTTTCCTTTTTGTTTCCGAATAATTATTTGGGATATAGAGCTGTCACCAACTGTGGAATGGATCCTGTGCAGATGCCGCAAGTCAGGGCCGGATCCGTTCCAGAGGCAGCTGCTTGTACTAAATTGAGTCCGAAGCCCCTCTGAACTGCGTCCATGCCATATTTGGGTCAGATATGAAGATAATAATTTACACTTAGTGTTCAACGTAACAATGTCATTTCTGCTTACATAATTATATGCCCTTTTGTACTGTTTTTGATACTTATTAGCCTACATTTCAGAAATAAAGTTGTTCTGCTTTAGTTCCAAGCTGAAGGCCATTCTAACCAACCGCTCTTGTGTCTCTCTGCTGTGGTTACTGTCCCTGTTTGATTTGTTACTACTATTGCTTACATTTACAATTGCTTATATTTGTATATGTGTTTTTAATTTTTTTTAACATTTTATGTTAATCTGAAGGAGTAATTTAAATGTTTTTTTTTTTTTTTAAATAATGGACGGTGTAACTTATTTGGAAACTCCAGAAGAAAACAATTTGCTAATTCCCAAACACCAGCCTTAGTCTCCAGGTAGTAGTATTATCCATTACACTATACCAAGTATATATATATATATATATATATGAAGTGAATGGAAAATTGCACTCCACTTACACTGGTTCATACTAAATAACCTTAGTCCCCAATTCTCTCTTTAACAAAGCTTTTTTTTAAAAAGGCATTTTAGTGTGCTTTAGTATGCAGAATTATCATGCCAAGTTAGTGCAAATAGACAGAATGCATGTTTAATACTATTGTGACTAAGTTTAAATAGACACTGCCACAAAAGATAGACCTGCACCATTTCAGGGCCACATGTAAATTTTTTGCTCATCTGGGCTGGTTTTTAATCTTTTTTTGGCACTAATTCATAAAAGATTCAGTTATGGGGCCATTGTGCTAAAGGACACTCTGTTTTGCCTTCCTGGATGATGTTAGGCTGCCAAAATCTCAGGTGCACATACTGTGAGTGCTAGCAAGGAGGGTGAGGATGTTAGCACAGGGACACACAAGGCTGGCATTAGCACCTCAATCATGCTTCCTAACCCTGCTGACAGCGACTTACCAGCTGCCAGCATCACTACCTCTGGCCCTGAACATGAAGCAAGTGATGAGATCCAGGAATACCCAACAGACAGTGCCAACTTTCCTGTTGATTTTACTGATCCCAGTGTGAAGAGGACCATACATTCCCAGGGCTTGTGTAAACCAGATGGACCTTTTCACAGGGACAAAAATGGCAGATACTTTTTAAAGCAATTTTTACTTCAGTGTCCAAGATGGGGGCAAAATTCCTCAGAAATGGTTGTGTTACTTGTCAAAGATGGACTGTGTTTATTTCAAGCCATGCTGGCTTTTTTCAGACAGGATGTGCTCACTCCATTATTCCTCATGGACAGTGTGAATTACTGACTGGCAAGCTTCCTGTCAAAATGTAGAACATGAATCACCTCATGCACATGTGTGATATTGGATATGTGGAAGAACAACCTTACTGTGGACTCACAACTGGACTCAGTACAAAAGTCAGGTTAGATTTTGGTCAGAAGTGCTTATGATATCACAGACCTAACTTTGACATTGGCTTCATGCAACCTAGCTTTCGGGGGCACCATGAAAAAGTAGATCAACTAAACAATGGAAACTTCAGTAATTGACTTGTTGGCAATGTATGATCCCGTTTTCCGAGAACCCAGAGTCAATTACGTGAGCCCTTCGATTCAGAATCAATTCACTTCATTTCTGACACAAAGAATACAGGATAAATTCACGCCTAAATTAAAGATGCAAATTTTACTCTGTAATTATGGGCACTACTCAGGACTTAAGTAAGGTGGATCAGCTCAGTTTAGATATATCAGTTTAGATATATGACCGTTTGAAAAGATGAAACTGACAATGCAATTGCGGTTGATATTAATGAAAGCTTTTTGGACTTTCAAAATGTTTCGATTCAAACTGCAAAGGCCTGTCAGTTCAGAAGTGTAGAGGACAAGGATACAATGAAGCTGGTACTATGAGTTACCTTTATTCTGGTGTGCAAAGGCACATTCTTGATTAAGAACCCAGTTCTATATGTAGTCAAAGCAATAAAAAATGGGAGCTTCTGGAAAACCATCTTAATTTAAAGCCAACACACGTATAGACTTTGTCCAATGTGACAGGTGTCCAGACACAATGTGCTATTTCAATTTTGCTATGCTACTTGTTTTTAAAACTAAAAAGACCCTGCAGTCCCAATATAGAGAAGAACAAAGACACAGAAGACATGCAAATTTAGAATGATGACTGTGATCCAGGAAAAAAAAATGGACACAGTCAGTATAGTGTTTGAGTTATTGCAAAAGAAGTTTGTTGATCTTTTTCAAGCAAACAGGTTTTCTGGGTACATTAACTACAGGATCAGTTTGAGGACCTCAAAAGTGCAGCTCAAGGATTTGCAGCTTCTTGGGACATTCTTTGTAACTTCTGTCACAGAGCCACACAACAAAATAGATTTCAATTAACTTATTGAGGATCAGTCCCTAGCAAAACCAGAGGAACGTTTCAAAGTAGATTCATTCTTTGCCTTCACTGACACAAGTCGATTTAGTGGGATGGATGCAATTATAAGACGACTTTGATGTCTATGTCCGACAAAGCTCTTACAGGCAAGCAATGATGCGCTAAATAAATCTAGCCAAGGAGGATCTTTGACCTGAGTTTCCATCACAGGTACTTTCATTCTGAAATGCTCTTGAATCAGAGATAAATACTGTAAGCACAATTAAGGGTTTGATTGAGCTCTTGCTCCTGAGGCATTCCCTAATTCTGTTTAGTGTGATGGATGTGGCTACTGCTCTTAAGCTTTTTTTTATGTCACTGTGGCAAGTACGGAAAGGGCTTTTTCAAAACTGAAAATCATCAGAATTTACCTGAGAAGCACAGGTAAATGTTCTGGACTTCCTATTAGCACCGAAAGCCAGAGTGCTTGTTAAATGGATCTGGCAGACATTGTGAAGGAATTTGCTCAGAAAAATGCAAGGAGGAAGGGATGTTTTGGACACTATTAAAGGATGAAGAGGGTTTTATTGTATTCTTTCTGTTGGAGAGCTTCAGTATAGGTCACTGCAGATTTCCAAGAGTTTTGTTTGCGTTACTACATGCCAGTCATGTCAGAGATATTTTTAGTTTAGCCCACACAAGGTCTTGACTGCCTCTTGCAGTGGGGCCCCAGAATTTTGCCCTGCACCACTGCAGGAAGTGCACATTTGTTGTCTGCCAATGCACAAGAACTGTTCAATAGCTGGTGCATTGAGAACACCAAGGTGATAAAAGGAAAACTGGGGAAAGCTTTTGTTTTATAATCATGACAGTCAATATGATACAGATTAATGCAAGCTAAGTAAATTAAGGTCAGTGTTTTCCAATGCCCACCTGCATAGATATGTTCTCGTCCTCCTTCAGTAAATTTTACCTTCTTTACATGCCACCCTTTTTGTAGTTTTCTGTCACTGTCACATGATTTGCATCTGCAAACTGCTACATCGGTAATTCACAAAAAAGTAACAAATTAGGGATGAAAGAATAATTTGGTGGCGCTGTGGGAAGCATTGTCGCCTCACAGCAAGTAGGACCTGGGTTTGATTCTCAGTTGTGGTGTCTGGGGTCCTTTACGTTTGGAGTTTTTCCCTGTGTCTTTGTGGGTTTCCTCTAGGTGCTCCGGTTTCCTCCATGCTGTCAGATGGATTGAAGATGCTGGCTCTAGGTGTGTGTGTGTGTGTGAGTGTGTATGTCTGAGTGTCTGCCAGGTTATGGGCTGATGGCCTGTCCAGGGCGTTTCCTGCCTTCTGCCCAACAAATGCCAGGATAGGCTCCAGCACCCCCCGCAACCCAGAGGCATAAAGTGGTTTGGAAGATGAATGAGTGAGAGAGAATAAACTTGATATGCAAATTTTGCATGATTGTGGTTAAATTCTTATTTGAACTTCCATTGCACCTCAAATAGGGCTGGCGTCTGAATATAGCTGCGACATCATTTAAGGTGTAACAGGAAATGAGAACAAGAATTTTAACTTTACATCAGTTACAATTAACAAGCCAGAGCTTGTAGGGACCACTGGTTTAATCCCTAAATTAGCACAGATATACACATGGATGTAATAAACCAAATATCATCACCAAGACAAATTTTGCATGTTTTTCCACTGACGAATTTGCTTCATTATGGATGTTCAGTTTTCAATCAGTGATGTCTTTTTAGTATTTCTCACTGCCCACCTGCACAGATATGTCCTTGTCCTCCTTTCATAGACTTTTCTTTGTTTCCATCCTCTTAGTGCCACCTTGATGTTTTGCAGTTCCACTGCATGATTCACATACTGTATGAAAACTGCTACACTGGTAATACAAAAAAGTATCAAATAGGTTTAGCAGGAATTAATGTTATTCCCTGATTTCTCAAGACTGTTTCTTTTGTTCCAGCTCAAATAGGACTTGCGTCTGAATATAACTGCAACATCACTGAAGGTCTATCAGGAAATGAGAATAAGAACTTCAGCTCCAACTGATCTCAACAAACTCAACAAACCAGGGCTGCATCCTTTGAACTTGAATGCTGCTAACTCCTAAATTACTACAAACATACACTTGGATACAGTGAAGCAGATATCACCACCAAAACAAATTACACGTTTTTCCACTGGCAAATTTGTTTTGCTATGGTCATTGAGTTTTCAGTTCATGGTTTCTTTGTACACTGTATCTCACAGTATACAACACAGTTGAATGTTACAACTGTGCATTTGTCACTGAAAAAGGCATTCAGGTAAAGACAAATAAAGCAGAGCATGTAGGTATAAGAACTGAATCGATATTTAAGTTATATAGTAAACTGGGAAGATCACAAAAATGACCAAAATGTCGTGACAGCCTTTAAAATATATGATTATGATGTTTCAAAGGTGTGAAAGTGCAAACATGGAAATCAATGTATGCTCAGTGAAGTACATTACATTACTATACATCACAAAGACAAATAAAAGAAAAAAAAGAAAAGAAAATTTGAAGAAAAAGGCCCAATTTGAGCTGTAAAATGACCCATGTATAAAACCCTACCATCCTCTACGGCATGTATAAAAATGCTGAGCAGACCCAATTAACTTTAGAACAAGATGGCAAGAGGAACTTGAAAGAGGGTTCATTATTGGGGTACAGATGGTAGGAGCTTCAGACACAAACAGTGTTCTACTAGCCAGTGTTCCAATAAAACCAGTGACTAAAGAGATTATGCATTAATATCTGTGGGGAAGACATTAACAGATAGGGTTGGAAATTGTGGTCAAAACGATTGTGATGATCATGGTGGTTGTGCCTTCGTATTATGTAAAGAAAAACAGAACAGTTCCTCAGATGGTTGACAAAATCAATACAGGACGTGATCAGACTGTGTCAGCCAGAACAGTCCATCCACAACTTAATAGAGAGGGCTATTATAGTAGGGCTACAGTATATAAAGCCCTCATTGCAAAAACGTTTACATTTTAGAGTTCAATGTAGAGACAATGAGCACTGGTCTTCAGACATGTGGAAAAAAAGTGATGGCCAAATACGTCATCCTTCACTATGTTCTACACAAGTGTGTGAGTGCATGTGTGGTGTACACCAAGAAAATGGTACAGTCCTCAAAGTATCCTTAGAGGGAAGGGTCACTCCAGATCAATACAGTGCTTCCCTGGACAATCACTGTTATCCTATTAAACATTTCTATTCTGATGAGAGTGTTTTTATCCAGGATGATAATGCCCTTATCCCTGGGTCACAAAGGGATGCATGGAAAATATGTAAAACATGTGTTATGGCCTTCACAGTCACCAGATCAGTACAGAACAGCTTCACTTGTGGGATTTTGGTAGGTTTCCTGCTTGCTTTAGGTCCTTTTACAACACTTCCATAGAATTAATGTCAGGACTTTGACTTGGCCAGTCTAAGCCATTACCTTTTCTTCTTTAACTATTCTTTGGTAGAATGACTTAGGGGTGCTTAGGGGTTTGCTACATGACCTGTGTCCTGTTGAGATTCAGTTCACAGACAGATCTCCATTAGAATTCACCAGTATTATTCAGAAATCATTGTTCCCAGATGCAGGAAAACAGATATGGGATAAACCATGATACTACCACCACTCTTTTTCAGAAATCTGATTAAGGTTCTAATGCTTCTACAATGTTTTCTTCTCTCTAGACATAACATGTCTCATTTAAACCAAAAGGTTCTATTTTAGTCTCATCTAAACATCTAAAACATCACTGGCTTGTCCATGTGATCTTTAGTACACTGCAGACAGACAGGAATGTTTTTTTTTTCTAAGAGCAATGGCTTTTTTCTTGCAACTCTGTCATGCACGCTGTTGTTGTTCAGTGTTCTCCTGATGGTGGACTCATGAACAATAACATTAGCCACTGTGAGAGAGACACTCAGTTGCTTAGAACTTACCCTCGGGACTATTACACATCTTGTTCCTGGACTGATCTTTGTTTCCCACTCCTGTGGAGGGTCTTGAATTTCATCTATTTGTACACAGTCTGTCTGACTGTGGAGTCCAAACTCTTGATAGATGGTTTTGTAACTCTTGTAACTCTTTTGTAACCAGCCTGATGAAATTCTCAGAAATCTCCTTTGTTTGAGCCATGATACACTTCAAGAAATGTCGTATAAAGATCTAACTTTGATAGATTCTTTAAATGCAGCAGGGTAAACACTATCACCTGATTGTCATCCCATTAATTGACTTCAAATTAACTTTGTTGTTCACATTCTTTTGCCACTCACACATATGTAATATTGGATCATTTTATTAAAAATAGTATAAATAATAATAAACCAGTAAATGACTAAATTGAATATTTTTGTCTCATTTGTTTAACCGGGTTCTCTTTATCTACTGTTAGGAATTGTGTGAAATTCTATTTATGTTAAGTTCAGAAAAATAGGAAATTCTAAAGGATTCACAAACTTTCAAGCACTACTGTACATTTGTATCAGTGCAACACAACATGGCAGTCAATCAAAGACGTTTCCAAGTAATATCTGGTTATTGGTGGTCCCGCTCCGTTTGACAAAAGCAAAATAAGGAATAATCAATTACTGTATGTGAAATGAGCACACCTTTTAAGAAAGGGTTTTGTAGACTTCAAGTAGGCAAGACTTCTAATTAACTATTTAAATGAACTGTCTTTAAGCATGGAGTACGTCAGGGGGCTCTGACAAAGGTCACTTGCTACACTATTGATTCCCTGGTGTTTGGTGATGCTCAGAGAATATCCCCTGTTTGTGGTCGAATCTATACATTGATTTGATTTGTACCAATAAGGAGCTTGTCTAAGCACAAACTGCAGGCACAAATGGGTAAAAAGTCCTTTGATTGAATTGTTCTTAAGTGAGTCAAGAGGAGATAATAATGGCTCTTGGCTTTTAATTAGCATGTGAGGGACTGTGTTATTGGGTACTTTAGCCCTCTCCATCTTGGGGTGTTTACATTTCATTTAGAGCTACTACATTTTGTCTGAAGCATAAACTTACATCTACTTTTAACGTTAAGGTTTTCACAAGGGCGCTATGTTTAGAAGAAGGACATAACTCTGGCTCCACTCAACAGATTGAGCCACAGCACTACATAAAATCCACAGTTTGTCACAGAAAGCATTTATTTCAGTGTGGTCAAGCCCAGAGAGACAGAGAAAAAAGGAAAGGGGTGTGGAGAAATGAAGACTGTTCTGCCTCAGGCCAACTTCTCTTTCCCTAGAAATCACACCCCCAGCCCCAGGGAGCTGATATGTTGTTCAAGGAGTTTTGTTTTTGTTCGATTCCGACATGCGTCTCTCTCCACACGCCTTCTGTTCCGGTGTGCCTCTTGAATGCTTCGCTACATTTTAGTTCCATATATGGCTGTCCCTGTCCTGCTCCCCAGGTCTGTAGAATTAACTGTTGAAAGGATAAAATGTTGTAGCAAAAGGCAAATTATAATATTTGCAAAATGTAGTTTCCTGTGTTAAGTTCATTTAAATGCCATAAACACAGAATAATATAATTAACGGGACTTGATCATCATAGTGATTAAAACAGTGAGGAACCTTTAGGACATACAGAGAGGCCTAGTGATTTCTGTACAATATAAAAATACTGTTTATATTTAAATTAAATAACATGATGTATTAGTATTAGTATACTATTCATTAGTTTTGTAGTAATACTCTTATTTTGTTAAATTTAGTTAGAAAATAAAAAGGTTGCATTTTTCAGCAAAAAAATGTCCAATCAGAATCTTTTTTCTCTGCAGTATCTGGGCAGATACAGTCAAGCGAGCTCTCCTATTGATTAGGATTTCAGGAGCTTAACTAAAAGCCTGAAGTGTCAGATTACCTACCTGCATTTATTACGTTGTGGTAGTGGAATCAACCAGTCATGTTTTGATTTCCAAGGGACAGTGCCAGTTAGATGAGAGGAAAAAAATCTTGGTCAAACTGAGCTTATTGCAGAGGACAGCTCTGATGAGGGGCCTTGACAATTAGCTGAAGAGTTTAAATTTGTCTGTTTTAAGAGGCAGAACGCTGATGTCCTGTGGCCTGCCAAGACTGATGTCACTCACACATTTTAAGCCTTTTAGAACTACTAGATATGTCACTGACTGCAAAAACAAGTGGTAGCCTGACTATTGCAAAAAAAAAAAAGACTGGCAGCTCAAAACCAGGGGATACTGTATAACAACTGCATACAAGGTAAACTGTATGCTATGTCTCTAATATTCTTTGAATAAAACAAACGCAATGCTTCAAAAATATCCATGCTTAATCTAGTATGGCCTCAAAAATGCAAAACACCATCAGCTTAAAGCTGGAGTAAGTGATTTTGTAGAAATCAGAAAGTGTAAGCTAGTTTTTGAAAGAAATCCAACAGAAACAAAATCACACCCCCTGCTTTCAGTCCTCCTTCTAAAGCCACTCCCCCAAAAACAGACTGAACCTACAAGGCCTTACTAGTCCTGGCAGAGAGCGTTGGAGAGAGGTGCACTGTTCGAAGTCTGTATAGACTAACAGAAGATAAACACTGTAATGTGGGCAGATCTAGTCCATGCTCGGCCAAAAACTTGCCAAAGAACACAACAAAACAACAGGCGCACTCACTTCTGGCTTCCATATGCTATACGCTAAACGCAAAATTCACCTGTTCACCTGTTCAGGCTCTTCAACATAAAAGCCTGTGTAAAAGTGAACCTAATACAGTCTGACATTTCTTTTCTCTTTAGACTGAAATACTTACAATGCAGCATGGTGACACCACAACACCAACAAACAGCACAGCTCAAAGCTACAATGCAGACAGATTATATATAAGACAAATAGAGCTAGCTCGCTTACACCTACAGCTTAACCATACAATGGGCTTCACACAGGTGCAAATACGATTACACCTGTGCACATGGGCAGGTCATGAGATATGTAGATAAATAAATGGTAGGCCATCCAATCATTTCATTTAACAGTCTTGTGGCCTCCACAGCCTCTACAGAGTTTTTTTTTTCTCTTTTTATTGTCTGTACCTTTGATTTATTGATTGCTATCAGTACGTAAAGTCTATTTCAGGAAATTGTGTGTCTATTGCCTTAATGCTGACATATTACTAGTCATGGTTCAGTACTGAATTAAATTTAAAAATTAGCTGAATTTTAAATTTAAAATTAATTCGAACATCTAATGTGTTTATGTCAATAAAAGCTACACAATTATTGCCAAAAGTGAGTAAACTGATGTAGTAAATTTTATTAATGTGGACATTTTAAATTAATTTAGTGCATCACTTTTTTAACTAGTTGGTTTTGTAATGTGCATCTTTTTTCTCTTTTTGTGCCTGCTAAAGCTATAGCAATGTGCATCCCAAACACACACACACACACACAGACAGGGGAAGCCTTAACTCATTATCCATCTGACTTATTGCTGACAGACACATTTTCCTGGACAGGATGTGTGTCTTCCCATCAGGAAATCAATGGCATTGATCTGTAAGGGTGCGAAGGCCAGGACATAATTGAGTTTTCGGATTGGCTCACCCCCATGTGTTTGAGTATTTGGCTTGGAGAGATGGGGCACTTTCATTTAAGGAAGATGTGACAGAGTATTCAAAGTTCAATAGCAGTCAGCTGCAGTGTTTGGCATAGGGCATGAGGCTAAGTTGAGTGTTACAATGTCAATTGCAGTCATGCTCTCTACAATAAATATACGACCTTCTGTGTAATCGCAAACAGACTCAAGTGCTACAGCCGAGGCAAGATCAGATTAGACGTCTTAGGTCTTGGACACTTCGTTCACAGACAGCACATTTTACTCGCTAAAAGGGATGATTTATAATGGGTTCTGTCGTCTCCAATCAGAACAAAAGCTGGAAACTGCAATCTGGTCAACTTAATCAGAGGAATATGCCTGTGGCACATTCCTAGGTGGTGTTCTATACACACTCCATTCTTTAGTGTTGTTTCAACAATTCCATTGTAGTAAAAGGGAACAGTTGGGTAGAATAGTAGATGCAGAATAACAGGTACAATTCCCCATCCAGACAGGAATGCCATTGCTATACCTATATGAGGACCTTGGGCTATATTCCTAACTAATTAACCACAGTTAATTAACCACAATTTTAAATATAAAAATATGAGTGGACATCTATACTGTCACCTGCATATGGCTCCTATGAGTGTTGGTACATTAAATAAAAAGTGGATTTAGGATTTAGATTTAGTAACAGAACACTCCAAAATGGTTCCTTGGAGCATTGTCATAGAAGAACTAGCTCTGATTCCCTAAAGAATCTTGCAGTGGATCGTTCTTTACTCTCACTCTCATCTAAACCACTTTCTAATTCACGGGTGGTGCTTTCAGTGAGCAGAAGGTATGAAACACCCTGGACACGCCACTAATCCATCACAGGGCCGTCACATACACATTCACACATATGCTCACACCTAGGGGGCAAGTTAGCATCTCCAGTTCACCTGACTGCATGCTTTGGACTCTGGGAGGAAACCAATGCAGACATGGGGAGAACATACAAACAGCACACATCAAGGAACCAAACCGAGACCCTTTTTGCAGCACTACCCACTGCACCACCATGCCACCCGGATGGTTCTTGAAAGAGTCATATTAGTAAATGATATGTGTGAGTGTGCAGAGCCCTTTTTAAATGTAAATAAACCATCATATAATGCAAAGGGGTTTTCTTAAGCATACGTCCGAGCCAAGAACAACAACCTTTATGTTCTTAAGGGTGCATGGAGAAAGAACAAGGTATCACAATTTATATATAGATAGCAATAAAAAATATTTCTGCACTGAGAATCGAATGCTTCAACATTCTTGATGTCTACTCAACATTCTACACAATTCAAACATATATTTTGATCAGAAGCTGAAAGGGATGTTTGTTTATCCTTTCACAATCCAGTGGGTTTATCGATTTTTGACAGTCTTAAGCCAGAATGTCAGAGTTATATAAAGACATTTTTGAGGCTTGATATATTACCATGTAGAACCGGTACCTCTTAGAGCTCAGTATGAGTTAACCAAGATCCATAAATTTATGCAACTGAACATCAAATATCATCTTGTTTTTGATGTGGGGAAAAACTAAAGAAACATGTTTGACCCCTGGCTGTGATCCACTGACAGATGCAAGGGGCCAAAATGTCAGACTATCTTGGTACTTTGTGCAACTTGTGCTTTTATGTCTTGCTTTTGCACTCTTTGTACTGCTATATTGGGGATCTAAAGAAACTGCTGCTTTAAGCTGAATTTATTGTCATGTTTCCTACACTTTCTTTTGACATTCGTGACACTTTGAGCTTCTTTATATTGGAACAACAATATTACAGAAACACAGCTGCCAAAAACGGACATACTTGACTAGCTGGGTTTGTCCTGTTTTTTTTCCCCCAGTGTGTTAGAAATACATTTGGCCAAACTTACCCCTTTTAATTATTGAGTTCAAGGCACTCCATTCTTGACAGATGTATAGACAAGCACACAGCCATGCATTCTCTCATGGCATTCTCTCAAAAGACAATGCTATCTTACAGAGAGGGGTTGCACAGTGCTGAAGCACTTAGCAATCATTTAAACTCTGTTGTATCTCTCACTACAGAATTCCAAACTGCCTCTGGAAGCAACGTCAGCACAAGAACTTGCATAGGGAGCTTTATAAAATGAATTTCCATGGTAGAGCAGCTGCACACAAGCCAAAAATTGTGCAGTGCTAAAAGTCGCTACTTACCAGAATGCACAGTGCCAACAGTAAAGTTTGGTGGAGAAAGGAGAATGGTGTGGGCTTTTTTTCAGGGTATGGGGCTGGCCCCCTACTCTTCCTGTGAAGATTAATGTTAACATTATAGTCTATAAAAACATGTTAGACAAATATCTGCTTCCAACTTTGTACCAACAATGATCTATAAAGACATGACTTTAACAAATATTTGTTAACAAATATAACAAATTTGGGTTTGGAGGATACAGTGGCCTGTACAGTGCAATGACCTCAACCCCAAAGAACACCTTTGGAAATGTTGATTGCATTGCCAGAAGAGTGGAGGCTGTAATAGCCACAAAGAGGAGAGGCCAGCTCCATAATAATGCCCATGGTTTTGGAACAAAATATCCAACAATCTCAGGTATGAAGGTCAGACATCTATAAACTTTTGGCCATATAGTATACCTTTCAGTTGTAGTTTAGAAATGGTAACTAGGCCGTGGCTCATCTGAAAAACTTTCAGAACTTCACAATGCACTGCAACAATTGTGGGTGGGCTACTTTGTAAATCAGATGGCTCATATCTTAAATTTGGACACGATTGACATTTTACCAGTTTTGCTAAACTGAAGACCCTAGAGGAGACGTGGAGGTTCTGCATAAAAACTAGATAAATAAACATGATGCTTTTAAATAATCAATCATGCCTCTGTGTTATTTTAGATAGAAAAGGAAGTTAAAAGTTAAGTTCAAATGAACATGTAGGCTGCTGCATTATGCTGACCTCATGGCCATGTTTGCCCAGCTATCACGCAATAATCTGAGGAATGTAAACATTTTTCTATTAAAAAAATGCAGAACTAAGTGGAAGGTCATGGTCCATTTATGGTGACTTTTTTTTAAAGATTTCGAACATCCGTGTTGAACTTGACTATAAGCTGATTAATTGTAGGTAACACGTCAGCCTTCTTTCAGCTCAATTCATGGATAACCACTACCAGCTGGAGGCCAATCATGAACCATTCCAGATATGTGAAGGACCCTACTGAAATCAAAAGAAAACAACATACCTTACACATACCATACACTTCACATACCAAGTGTGTGTGTGTGTGTGTGTGTATGTATGTATGTAAAAAACACAGTATCAGACAACAGTGCAGCCTGATGGTTTTAGCCAAGCTAAGATCTAAATACCATTTGCTGTGTTCACACAGTTATGTAAGTTATTAATATTAAACTAGAGAGGGAACCTGATTCCCACCAAGCATTTAAAACAAATCCAAGTTTAAACAGGCTGATGAAATGATATCTGAGACTGCACACTTTCTTAATGTTAAATGGCAGATTCTTCCATCAGGCCAGCATTGATATGCCCAATCAATATCAATATTTTCACAGAATTTTATTTCTAAAGAAAATCAACACAAAGGTTCAAAGTGATTTTTGCCTATTTAAAGTGGTTTTGACTTGGAATTTATCATGATAATAATGAATACTGTCATATTGCCTAGGCATACTCCTGTAGGGATAATACAGTTTTTGATGATCTTCTTAGACTATAAAGGAAAGCTACAGAGTCCTGCCTTGGTGACATTCTTCATAAATAAGTAATGCTTTGGCACAACTTACTAAAACATGGCCACAACTTAATTATCTAGTTCTCACACCTTACTAAGTCATGGCCGCTTATAACAATGCTGTTTACACACAATACTTTGTCATGGCTATGCATTAGGATCCGGTTCCCATGCCTTCCTAAATCACGGCTGTGCCCCGGATGGCACCCTGAGAGGAAGCCATGATGTTTTGGTGTTTTGTGTGTTTGTTTGTTTTACTTGTTAAACTTGCACATGGCATCACACTTCAACTTACTTTTGACCGGAATGAGCTTCTATACATCAGGGGCTAAACATTGCCTTCTACTAAATCTATTTTCTACTACATTGAGATGAAGTGACACTATTCTCATTGCTGCGGTGGAGCTTCCCAGCTTTTCACTGTGCCGAGTGGACTACGACCCTGCTCTCACTCACAAAACCAAAGGCGAAGGCGTTTATTGTTACATTAACCCTATCCTATAATGGTCAGGGTCTATGTTCACCCACTAGCACAAGCCAACTCAGCTCAACAACAGCTTGCTAACCAGATTATAGAAGCTGAACAGGAACATTCAGACTTTCCTGTCATTATTAAGGGAGACTTCAACCACATAAAAGTGTCAAATTACTAAAATGAACAAAAACTAACAAAGAACCATGACTACTGCTACAGCACCAAGCCCTACTTGGGAACTCTGACCATTCCCTTATCCATCTTATCCCCTCCTACAGGCAAAAGCTTAAAAGCACAAACCCTGAGGTTAAATCAGTGAGAATGTGAGCAAATAAACAATTTGAGCGAATGTCTGGACTTCACTTGGGACTCTGCAAATAACAACCTGGATAACTATGCATATGCAGTCACCTTATAGGTTAGTGTCTATGAGAAGTAGGCTTGCATGTCTTTAAAGACTATATGCACAAGAATTACAAACACTGGTTCTCCAATGAGCTCAGTAACCTGTGTACAGCCAAGCAAGAGTCTCATAGGAGCGGTGACTGTGATGCATACAAAAAAGGAGAGTATGCAGTGAACAGAGCAGTCAAAACTGCCAAACACAAATACACAGGAAAACCAGAGTAACAGTTTTGTCCCTCCATCTGGAAAGGTCTCCAGACCGTAACAAACAACAAACCCAAAGCAGCAACCATAGCAGCAGACCGTCTGCTTCCAAACCAGCTCAATAACATTTACGCAAGATTTGAAATACAAAGACATTTCTCCCCTGTCCCCCAGCCCCAGTCTATCTGTCTGCACCTTCTTCACTCCGACTCACACCCACCGGCTCAGACCTCAACAACACCTACAACCTCTTCTATATCACTTCCTTTCAGCAGGTCAGCACAGCTTTCTCCCATCCTTACTGATCTCTCCAATCAGTTCCTGACCAAATGTGTGTGTATATATGCAGGTGTGCCTGCATGCTTTAAGATCTCTGTCATCATACCAGTTCCAAAAAAGCAGAAGATCACTTACTAGCTGTCAGCTCTCCACCCTCAAAGATCTTTACTCATGATGAGGAAAACCTTGACTTGGCCCTTACATCCCGGTCACTCTCTCTTTCAGTGGTTTCCTTCTCAGTAGAGACCAAAGGTAAGAGCCCTAAAACTTTCAACCACCACCACCACAGCTTCTTTCCCCAGGCCATTGAGCTCCTAAACAAGGAGCCTTCTCACACTCCTCTTTTCATGCACTTTATAACATACTTTGTAACCCACATAACCACTGTATATGAGATTATCCCTCTAAACAAGAACCTTCCTACTATCCTTCTATAGTCTGTGCACATACACTCATCATCGAGCAAAAAGTTGCCCCCAGAGGGAATCAACCGACAGGAATGAAACTTGGTGGGTGGGTTTGGCATCAGGAGACATGCAAATGATTCAAGTTTCATGCTCGGCTGTGCATGTGACGTAAGCCAGGACAGGCCTTATTGCTGTACCTTACTGACTATATAAGGTCGTCCTGTTGCACGTACTTTGCATTTGTACGTCTCGTGCTGTTGTGTTGATAGCATCCTTTGCAAGCAAAGTATACCTTGGAGTAGAGTTCAAAAGCAGTTCGAGCAGTTGGAAGATTTCAAGGACGGGGTTTGCGTTGTAGAGCTCCAATAAGCGGGATAGTCTTATCGACGTTTTACGCCCAATACATGCAGATATTACCATAGCACGCTGTTGGTGTTAGCGGATAGGACAAGCCATGCATCAGTGACATAAAGGATCTGGGAGACCTACACAAACCACAGAGATGAGAGAATCGTTTAATTGCCCGGCATGCACCATGATTGTGGACATTCAGCTAGCAGTGATACCTCCCATGACTACATGCACACAGACTGTTACAACGTCTGCCCTTAACATCACGTCAGTGTCATCAAAGACTGCAATGGTGTCGTGCCAGACTGTCATGGAGTGACTCCGAATGGCAGGGGGCCATCTTCAGTGATGAGTCCCACTTTTGTCTTGGTGGAGACAACCAACAAATCTGTGTGTGGAGGCACCTGGTGTCACTCCACCTCCACTCCTACCATGAAATCTGCAGGAACTACATGAAAATATTCAAGCTGTTGGGGATGGATTACGGCAGGTGGGAGCCTCTACAACTCTGAGACATATGTACTGTATGTTGCGTAAGCAAACGTGGTGGCTCGAAGCCATGTTAAGAGACACAGCTTCTGTATGAGTAGCTCAATAAATATTGCCCATATCAGTCTAAATTATCATCATTTATTGTTCCTGGTAACCTTTATCTTCCTTTCCAATAACACTGCAATATGGCACCTTCTAGGTGCAACTATTTTTTGCTGATGAGTGTATATGTAAATAAACCTTTTTATTTCATTGCATTTAATTGAATGCTGACCCCTGCACCAAAGGAAATTCCTTGTAAACCTGGTATTTGACAAATAAAGATTCTGATTCTGACTGTCTTACTAAATCAGGGCCACATATTAGGCTCCTGCCATGTCTTACTACGATTACTAAGATACATTTTAGGATCTTGTTCCAACACCTTGCCACAACCCATCTTGTTCCCACTTGTAACCAAGTCATGGTCAAGCATTAGAATTGTCTTTCCACAATCGAAATGAAATCTTACTAGTAATGGCCATACAGCACAAGCACAGAGCCCTAAACTTGGTGACCAATCAGGGTAATTGTGTAAATTTGCTAATATAAAACTGATGGGTACAGACCCCCATGCTGAATAGGCCCAACCTCACCAGAACAGACCAGGCTCAGGCAACTGTTCTGAAACTGTTTTTACTGGCTAATGTCTTCATGTTTTCAAACAGCATCAAGCGTTCTTCATTTTTATCAAGCATAACTGGCTGTCTTGCTCAGGGTAAAGGCGAGAATACTAACAGGCCTTTAAAATGTAGCAACTTATTTCTAACTAAAATGAGTTTTTCCTTGTTTGGACTGGTAGCCTGCCAGTGTTTCCTGCCTCATGCCCAGTGAGCAGAATAGTGCCCAGAATAGTTGTGTGTATGCATGTTTTCCTACAGTTGGTACATTTTTATGCGGATCTTACAGAGTAATATAGAAGTATTGATTTCTTCTTCATGATATCTTTCATCTGGTTCCTCCTTCCAAAAATGTCTATATAAAGAGCTTTCATTCTCCAAAGCTATGCATCTTAATAATGAGAACTTCTTACTTAATGAAATGCATCACTTCACTACGTTTACAAAATGACTACACACTGACCTTCTTCTGCTAATGTTTGAACATTTGTCTTGATTTACACTAGTGGGCATGTTTCTACTGTTGTCTATTATTTTATTGAATACTTGTTCAGTAATCAATAAAATAGAGTTTTATACAATTATGTTTTTAGTTCAAAGTGAAATATGGACTTCTCTGACTGAGATTACAGGTACCCCATTTGTACCCTTTAGGCTGCTGTTGAAACTATTTCTTTTTGAGAAGTTTTTTTTCCACATCTTGTTGTAAGATTGACAGCTAACACACCAGCACAAGTGTAATAATAATAATAATAATAATAATAATAATAATAATAATGAACTCAATACAAATTTATTGTCATCTACAAGCCTTTTGGTCTCAAAATGATACACTGGCTGTAAAATTCCATAATCAGGAGAGCCGTTTAAAAACTATGGCATGTTTTAGGCATCAACCTAAAACAGCAGCAAAAGCAAAAGTGTTTGGACAGATATGTTCATTAAGGACGTGACGTGTAACATGCTATTACATTATTCATTTTATTTATTTTGAATGATTGTGAATTGTCAGTCTTTTGAAGTATTGCCTTAACAATTACAAAAACATTAAGGATTATGACTAGCTGACAAACTTGGACTGAGTTCTGGACTTAGTTTTGAAGTTACATTGCTCTATACATGTATATATATATGAAATTCTGTGTGAAAGTCGTTGTTTACCTAGCCAGTTTCTGACAGTAAAAACGCCCTATATCAAGCCAGGTATAGGATGATACCTACAAATGCTGCTGGTCTGACATTAGAAAAGGTTAATGTGCATAAATCCACTACTTACTTTATTAATGTTACTTGTATTTATCCTAGTGCTAGGATATGCTTCAGCATCCCCTGTGACACAGGAGGATACGTGTTTTTGATAATGAATCAGTGAATATACTTATTCTAAAATTAGTGTTGTTTCTGAGCTAATAAAACAGCTTTTTAATTGGAATGTTCTCAGGTGCGTAAGTCTGTATGCTCGTGCAATTATTAGTTAAGCCATCTGTCCATCTTCCCTGCTCCCCATCTCTTCTCTGCTAGACCCTGCAATTAGAAACAACTCCTACACTCAACTACTGCATAGTCAATGAAAGTGCACCATCTAGTGTCAGCTGTTAATACTCCACACATTACTAATTCACTGACGCTGAGGATGATATTCAAAATAGCACATGTACTGTGGACAAAACTGTCAAATATGAAGGTGTTATTTAAAAAGACAGACTTTATGTAGTTGTTGAAATGTTACACAGTGAAACTGCTTTAGAAGCAAGATAGACTGTTATAGAAACATTTTGTTTTGTGTTCTGTTGCCCTCTGCTGATTATTGCCTGTAAGTTCAGACCATTCTTTATCCCAGTGTTCCTCAACCCTGGTCCTGGAGGCACCCTGCCCTGCACATTTTAGTGGATTGTCTGCTTTAACACACCACCTGCAACTCTGAAAGGGCTTGATGATGAACTGATAATTTGAATCAGGTGTAGAGAGAGCAGGGAATACACTAAGATGTGCAGGGCAGGGTGCCTCCAGGACCAGACTTGAGAAACACTGCTTTAGCCTGTATCACTCCAAATGATGGGTCCTGGTATAGGGCTCTCTTTGTGATACATATACTGAAAGAAAAAAGCAATCAAACGAAAACTGGAAAAAAGCACCAGTCCTTTGATAAAATGAGGGAAAAGAGGTACACAAATCTGTTAACAACTGTTCTTTGTTCAAAAGCTGTTAGTGAGTCTTTCATTGCCAGAATATTGCTGAGCTTTATTTGCTTTGCATCTTCATGATTTTGAAAGCACATATCTTTTCCATACCGCCAGAGGGCACTCAAAGAGTTCTCTCTCAGCACTGAGGAATTCTCATTCACTCTCTCTCTCTCTTTCTCTCTGTCTCATAGGACTCTGGAAGTGCCATTTAGCGTACTACACTACTGTAGTGCTTGTGCCATTCAAAAAAGGACTAGACTAGTTGGCCTTACCATATATGATTTAAAAGATCTCTGCATGTTCTAGATGTATATGAAAAGTGTTGTGATATCAGAGCACAGCTGGGATCTAGTTGCTTCAAGAAATGTTCTGCATGTTGGTTTTAGATTATTTGTTCTTGCTTTTGTTTATGTGGTTCTTTTAGCCAAGGACTCTTATTGTGAAGGGCAGGGCTTGAGACTGGCACTAGGCTGTATGTATTTGTTTATGGAAGAAGAGATGTGAGCTGAGTTAGTGAGAGACTATCCTCTCTTGTGCTCTGTTTCCCCAGTTAAATGCTTTGCCAAAGATGGTGAAAGGAAGCAGCTGCAAAGCATAGACGACAAGGTGATGGCCCTGAGGAAGAGTATGCTCTCCTGAAGACTCATGGTGTACTGGGCAGAGGGTTGCAGTACCACTGTCCACTGTCCATGCTCTTCTACATGCTCATCTACAGAGCGCTCACTGGCCATATGCCTTCTTACATTACATCTTACATTATTATTATTATTATTATTATTATTATTATTATTATTATTATTTACTTTTTTATTACTTTATTATTTATTAGTATTTTTTGGTTTGTTTTTATTTTTAGTATTATTTTTTATCATTATTGTATTTTATATTTCTACTCTATATATATATAAAAGTTATATTATTCACTTTTATTATGAATCATTATTGAGTTCATGTTTTAATAGTTAATTAATAGCCCTAGTTTACTTTTCCTGTTTCCTAGTTTTTATCTCTCTGTTACACTTAATAATTAGGTTTGTGGTCATATGTTAACTTTTTTGCCATGCATTTTATACTAAATGTATAATTACTGTTTTCAGTCCCTTCCTTTTGTACAGTGCTTGGCTACATTGTAAATGAAGGTCACCCTCAATGTACTCTGAGTTTAAATATAGGTTGATTGATTGTAAAACAAACTGTTGTTTAACAGTCAAGGTAAATGTTGGTAGCAAGCAGTAGCATGTACTCATCAATAAGCCTTCCTCCGAATCAGGAAAAGCTATTTCTGAACTATGTTCAAAACTACTTGTAGCAAATAAACAAGATATCTTTGTGCTTTTAGATATCCAGTACCTTCTGTAGGCCATGCTACACGGTCTGTGATTAGATGTTTTGCATGTTGGTCAAACGGCTCTTCCTATCATGCTACTCAAAAACAACCTGGCCTGGTATATTTTGCCTGTATTCCAGCCCAGTCCTATGCAGCTTTCAAGGGAATTTATGTTATTTTCTGTTGTATTTATCATACTGTGTTTTATCAGATGATGACCAGATCACTGTAATCATTGTGAACAAGGGCAATTTTTTTGACATTTCTATTTGTCTTTGGAAATCAGCATCTCATACTTTGTTGGCACTTCATCAGAATGTTTTTGTAGTTTTGTAAGTACCTGGGTTTGGGTCTCTTCTCCTCCTAAAACCACAGTATACTTGCTGTTGGTAAACATATTAAGTCTAAACTGAAGAAACATACTATTATTTTTTTTTATCCTCTATTTTATATCCTTAAATCCATTCATGCATTAGAAATCTTCTACTTTTACAGCTAGATCCAAATGTAGTATAAAAATGGCCACACTGTTGGCCCAAAGTGCTTACCTGCACTTCATTCTGATAGCACTTTTATATCTGATTCTGATATAATCCAAGAATCCTACTTTTATTAATCTTTAAATTGTTGGTGTAGAGCAGTTGGTGAAATACAGAATTGTATTTATGCTATTCCTCCATATGCTATTCCTCCATATTTATTCATTTTTATACTCTATGATTTGTTGACTATCAAACTCTTAATTCAGAGAACACAATAAAGGCTCATGCTGACACCAGCCATCCATTTGATGCTTAATGCTATTCTTTCATTTCTCTGTGATGTTAAAGAAACACATGAATATTATTACTACTTTGAGGTACAACTGCTAAATCTGAGAGTCACATTCAGCTCTTGACTCATAATGAGAATAAATAACTACATGCCATACCGCTAACATTCATCTATACTATCTAGAAATTCTTTCTTTCGTTCTGCCATAGAAATCAGTGATTTTCATGTTCCTTCATGCTTGTTCACTCAGCGTATCAAGTACTACAGCTGCCTAATATTTTTACACAAGCAGAGTTGGGTATTTGCAGGGACACAAGTTGTGGCCCCTTGTTATGTAAACAAAACAATTTAAATGTAATCCTTTAAATTTCTTGGGAGCTAGCTTAGTCTGCTTTGCAGAACCCCCTGTAGCAAGCTCAGCAGGGACTAGAATATCTGGAGTTCCTCCTATTGGCCTGCTGTCACTGCTAGGTGAATAATCACATTTGCCAGGGAAATAATATATTTCTGTGAATGTCGTTGCACAGCTTCTTTAATAGTTAAAATAGACATAGAATTTTTTTCAAGGCGCTATGGCAAACAAGATGGACTGTCAGCTTGTCAAGTGTGCCGTTGAGTCCTGTCGGATTTCCTCATTTAGCCAACTATGCTCAATGAACAACCCAATCTTCGATGTGACTAAGATGCCCAAGGGCTGTTGAAAGGCTCCATAACAGCCATGGCAACCATATGGTCACTTGGCTTCAGTCTCAGTTTACTATGTGAGGGGAACACATTGGTAGATAGGAGTGGCAGTGCCAATGTGGATATTGTGCTTAGCTGCTGGACTGAGAGCTTCTGCTTGATCTTCCTGGAGTCCACCCCAGTCATCGAGGGTAATGAGCTTTCCCTCATGTTCTCCAGCCACTACTTGCTCACTTTGGTTGTCTTCCACCATAATAAATCTTTGGCTTAAATGCTAGCTGACTCACAGCCGTTGAGCAAGTGAAGGCGCGAATGTCAATGTTCCATTTAGGCATGCTCCTAAATCCTACATATTGGCTAGGGCCACACCTATGTCATGAAATGTTGCGAGACATCACAACAAATCCATCAGCTGTTCTTGTGAAATGTAATGGATTAGATTATTGATTAGACTTCTAAACAATTCAAGTTCAAATCCTGAGAAATGGTGAATATGAGTTTAATATGTTTATAAGCACAATTACATAAAAAACACACTTTTCCTCAATCCGTATATGATCTACATAAAGCAAGCACTGTGCTGCTGCAACTAAATGACAAGATGCTTCTCATAGAAAATGAACAGGAATCTGTGACAGTGCGTTGCTGGTCAGATGTAAATGTTGACCAGTTTACAAAAGTAAATGCAGTATGACCAAATAATGGGCTTACAGTGTGTGTATCAAATCTAAGTGATAATCCTGATATCTAACAATATTTGGTTAGTGGTAAATGTTGTCCTCCTCAGCCAAGAAAATGACAGCGCTGAAAACATCAATATGTTATCAGTGGCTACTTTATTAAATACACCTATTTTGTATCCATTTATCTGGATACTTTCCATGTAGGTTCACTTTGTAATTTAAATTAGCCAATTACTCCCCTTGAACTGTAAGGAGATCACACATTACTTCCTGGAAAAAGTAATCTTGCTAATATTTATTTACTTCTATGGTACTCTGTAAACCCCAAACAAATCTGTTCCGATTAGACAGCACAAAGTAAACCCCATAGTGATATAAAACAGCTGCTCTTTTTTTAGTGTGGGATGTTACTTATGTTGTAACATCCCACACTAAAAAGTGCACTGTGTCCACTGTGCACTGTGCACTGTCCACTGTGTCCACTGTGCACTGTGTCCACTCACTGTCCTCTCTATTAGACACTCCTACTTTGTTGGTCCACCTTGTAGATGTGAAGTCGGAGACAATAGCTGAACTTTTGCTGCCCAGTTTGTGTTGGTCATCCTCTAGTCCTTCATCAGTGGTCACAGGACGCTGCCCACAGGATGCTGCTAGCTGGATAGATTTGATTGGTGGATTAGTGTTTAAACACTCCAGCAGTGAGGATTATCCACCACCCACATAATACTTGTATGGCTGATCGATACATAAATTTATTTATGTCCTGGACAAACAAACAAACAGAAAGACATAGATAGATAGATAGATAGATAGATAGATAGATAGATAGATAGATAGATAGATAGATAGATAGATAGATAGATAGATAGATAGGCCTTCCCAAAGTCCATATTTAAATGTGACTCATGTCTCATGTTAAACACAGATTGACCATCCAGTGTTTTCTAACTGTTTAAAGCCTTCCTCTTTCTGTAAAAGACTTCTTCTGTAAAAGAAATAAAGAGAACAGCTCCCATACTTTGTTTGTTTATTAATTTAATAAGACCATTAAAAACATTTTCTGGGTTCTGATTCTGACACTTATTGGCTGGCTCCATGTGGTGTATGACAGGGCAACAGGTGCGTGGGTGTGGACAGGGCTGACATTGTGCTGCTGTATATAGCTCACAAATGACTGCAGCATTGTGAAAATATATATGTTCAGAAGGCTCTTTCTGGATCATATTTTTGTAAGTGCATGCAAGGTTACAGATAATGTTAATCTAAAATTACAAAAAGGAATTTAGCTTAAATCATTCTATATAGACCTGTCAGAGATGTCAATGTAATGTGTGTTTATATAATACTTGTTGTACATATCCATGTTGTATCACTGATTGTATCTGATTATGGTCAGCTTAGTAAATGCATCCACATGGTAACCTAGTAATTGCTTTATTTCTCAAGAGCTTAACTATGAACCGACCTCCTCAATGACAAAACGACTGCAAACTTCCATCCTGGAGTGTGCATCATGTTCCCAGTTACTTTAAAATAAAAAAAAAACTAACTAGGTGTTTACTATATATAATAGGTATGTACTGTATGACTGCATAAGCTAGGACTGTACAAGATATGACCTACTGGAAATCTAGCATCTAACAACAGCCAGTTTATCCCTGTTCACGTCTGCCATGGTGTTTTGTTGTGATATCACATTGGAAACATCATTATAAAGGCTGGGTTTGTGGGTGTGGTTATTTTAGGGCGAGACACTACTTTGGTATGATGTAGCAATGAGGAGAATATCCCAACAGCCTGTAGAATCTCATGCCTTTTTTTTGAAAGGAGCATTCACCAAAACAGGAGAGACTTGGCATTTCACAATGTCTTGAATGGAACATACAGTCACAATTAAGATATATTACAAAATGCAGGCTTGTTTACTTGGTTCTTTAAATCATTCAAGAATTTTGAATGGATGAGGTCTGCATAATTACTGATATATCTTTGAACAGTTCTTGAATTTAAATGATACATCCTCTTGCTTGGCTAGACATCTGCATAAATAATCTCAGTCAACTTGTGTAGTTGAACCTGAGTAACAGTGGCATAAAAGGTTATCCTTGGGCTTATGTGCAAAGCACTAGAGCCCCTTAGCTCTGCACAAAAACAGTTGCAAGGAAGGTCCAACAAGACCTGACATCCAGTTTTTAGCATTTGTCTATATAAAGACAGCTAAAGTATTACAAAGTCACGGAGTGCGCAGAATACCTCTGAAAGAAACATCAGCATAACGACTGTGCATAGGGAGCTTTATGAAATGGGAGTGGTGTAAAGCATGCGTCTACTGGACTCTGGAGCAGTGGACGACATATTCAGTGGAGTGATGAATTGCCAGATGCCAGAAGAACACTACCTACCAGAATATATAGTGACAACAGTAAAGCTGGGTATGGGTCTGTTTTCCATGGTTTGAGCTAGGACTTTAAGTATACAGAGTGATGTAAATGCTACAGCACATATAAAGACACTTTAGATGATTATATGCTTTACATTACAGTTTTGAGAAGATACTTTGCTGTTTCAGCATGACTGCACCATTGTGTGTCTTAACATTAACATTAACAATAATCATCTAATGAATATAACTTTTTGGCGGACAAAAGTGTACAGAGTAACAAACACATTCTGGTGCTTTGCATTGGCATATTTTAAACCTATGGTTGAAATACATTCGCTTTTATTATTATATTATACGTTATGCATATTATTATTAACATGTATGCTTTACGAATATATGCAAATATTTGAAATGTATTTAGTACTTTTCATTTGTATGTTTAGCTCTAATATATATATATATATATATATATATATATATATATATATATATATATATATA
>CM067492.1:16692728-16759990 GCA_034552555.1 Semaprochilodus insignis | reverse complement strand
CCACACCCCTGCTTTCTAGAGCAGGCAGTAAGACTGCATCCCTGACCCTCATGGCCACATGATGAGCAGTTATATCCCATTTAAAGGTTTTCTAAAGTGGAACCTTAAGAATTGTCACTACTGAAACACATGTCATCTGCCATCAAGTAAATGTAAATGTGTTTTAATTAAAAATATAATGATTTTATGTGTGCACATCTGTTCGAATATTAGCAGCTCACATTAGCTGACCTCTTTGGCTAACTTGACATGAGAGCCTTCGTATTACCTTCACAGTCATGCAGATAATCATAGAAGATAATCTTGCAGCTCTTGTCAATCTTGCACTTCTCTGAAAATGAAAACTGTTACACCAAACGAATGACATCGTTCATAAAAAAATAGGTAAAAAGCCTAAACTTAAAATGAAGTGAGTCTTCTACATCAACGGTGTTTGTAAACACTGCAGCTGCTGGGATATTTTCCCTTTTATGATGACTTCCACTGCATGGAACACTCAAGTGTGAAAAGGGTCTATTAAACAAAACAAGCTCCAGAAAAAGCATGACATTACATGTTGATGATATTTTTCCTTCTGTCCTCAAGGAATTATGAAAACTGGGGACAGACTCTAGAGCTGGCTGTCATGGATGGCTGGCTGTGCTAGATGGCTGTCCTACCTGTAGCAACTCTTAGACCTTGACAGGTCTGACAGGCTTCAAAGATTTCCAACTCCAAGTAGAAAGCATGATTTTTCTGTCTGTTATCTGATTTGCACCCCTAACAGATGGCCTTTGGTCCGCCTCAGTGACTACAGGCTGCAGTTTGAGGAAGTGGCAGGGAAAGTTATCTGCAAGTGGAGGCCTTCTGTGCAGAAGCTGGATAGGTTACAGAGTGGTGTTCGTGACATGCTTTATGAGCATAACAGAATTGGTTATGTCTTTTCATGACTTTCAGTGCCTTTTCTACTTTTGCAGACAAGGAGAAGGATGAAACTCTAGCAAACTACTCTGTTTCGAACAGACTGTCCTCATGTACAGTTCATATGGACATTATGCCCAACACAGGAACAGCACAGCTCAGATTCAGAGAGATTCAGAAATCCAAGAATTTTCCATCAATAGTTGAGTCACAGTTGAGAACAGGGCGTCTAGGGCTGACACTGACTGTGACTGCTGACTAGCTCATGCATGAGAGACCACAGGATCCCAAATTGCCCGCAGGTGGCATGCTAAGCTGGAATGAAGACCTAACAAACCGTGAGGAACAGCAAAGCTGAAAATACCTCATGGCTTCCTACCTAAAAGCTAGCAGGTAATCTCAGGGAAAAGGCTTTCACACTTTCACACAAACAATAACTATGCACCCACTGGCCTCCCACCCACTATCTAGTTATAATCCTTGGTGGAGGAGCAAGGGGGTGGCTTTAGTATGTTTTGATGAGAGGAAAGTCATCTATTGAAGTTCAGACAGCTAGCTAGCTTTTCCAGTTGTGGGACCAGAAGATACAGAGACTGTTTTATATTTTTAAAGTTGATTTGACAGATGTTTTGGGGTGAATCCAGACAATGTGTTTGTGGTATGGTGGAAATACTTATTGGCTGCATTTTCAGCCAATTTGGTTGAAGTACGTTTGATTTCCTATTCAATGGCAGCAGACTATCGACTGAAAGGATGTTTAATTGATAGACCTAGTAAAAATGCAGTGCACCCATTCGATTTTAATGGTTTATGTAACAAATTAAATCACAATATAACATATATCAGCATAATACAACATATCTGGGTTGTGAACTGGGACACTTTGATGTAGCAAGCTTTGACTGAACCACATGCCAGGTCGCTTTTCATCATGGTAGTGGAGTTTGGCTGGGCAGAGGGCTGGTAGACTCTTTACTGACTTTTATTGGTCCTTGAACTGGGACACCTTTTTTTTTATCATGGTAGCAGAGTCTGACTGGGCCATGAACTGGGACACTTTCGCTGTGGTGGCAGAGCTTTATTGGGCCTTGAAATGGGATCATTTTTGTCATGGCAGTGGAGTTTGTCTGGGCCATGAACTGGGACACTTTCATTGTGGTTCCAGAGTTTGACTAAGCAGTGGGCTGGGACGCTGTTTCACTGTGGAAACAGATGTTGACTGGACCATGAACCAGGACACTTTTCATCATGGTAGTATTTTTAGTGTTGTAATTGTAGAACATATTTGGGTTTGAGACAGACTCTATATTATTTATATTATTATTATTATTATCTTTTAAATTCTCTTATTTTTTAAAGGTATTATTTTTTATTATTATTGTTGTTATTTTGTTGTTTCAACAACTCAAAAGCTCTATTCAGAGCAGTCCAAGCCTGAGTTGTTTTCCTTTTCTTAATATTGGCTATAACATGTGAGAAGAGGCACTTCTTGGTCAGCTAATAGGTACCAGCCTCACAAACAGGAAGACAGTTATTTTGGGAGGTGTGTGAGAAAGGGAACATGAGCTGAATTCAATCATTCTGTCTAACACTCATTCACTCACAAACATCCCTGAGCATTCCCCTCTGTGTCCTGGGTGTTCCCTTTCTTCATCTCCTACTTCTAAACAGCTGTGGCTTTGCTGGCCATGATGTAGAAGCAGAAGTCTATGAAAGTATTTGAGATATGCCTGGAACACAGCTGAAAAAATGTCATGTCTGTAGTCCAAATACGGAACAAAAAGGTACCTCTAAAAAATAATGTACGGTTCTAATAAAAAGGTTTTTTAGGGAATCAAAAATGTTTTTTTTTTATGGTATCACTCCAAAGAGTCATGTTGTAGTCCAGACTGCAGACATTTTTTGTAGTGACTTGGACTTGTCTTTGTCCTGAGTCCCAAGTTGTCCCAAACTGAGTCACTGCTCTCAACAACTATAATTTAAATTTCACTACTTGAACCATATTCTAAACCTTCAATCCATACTACATTTGTGAGTACAGACAGTGGTGTAGTTAGTCATATACTGACCAGTGCTGGCCTGTTTTCACAACAGGTTTATGCGTGCATTAACCAGCTGGCAACGCCCTGTCCTGTTTTGTAATACCACTCCGTAGCCCAAGAAGCGATAGTGAGACTGTCAGGGTTGGGCAAATCAGGACGTTTGCGGAGAGCGGAGTCAAAAACAGGCAGGAAGTCAGGAACCGGCAAACAGTACAAACATAGGGCAAAACCAGAGACGTAATCAAAAAACAGAGCAAGGGATCTGAAAACCAAAACAGCAAACAAACAAAATAAGGCTTGGTAAGTACTGAAAAAACAGAAACGTTACTTTGCGAGGAGTTGCTAAACAGAACAGCTTACAAAGAGCTAGCACCAGGTGGAAACAATCAATACTCTGGCGAGGCTGCTCTGCGATTGGCTGCCGGCTGTGAGCGAGAGGTCACGCGGTAATCCGAGGAGTTCTGTGGAGTTCAATGGCAGTATAGCCCGTGCGGGGCACGTGACAGAGACACTGTAGTGATAAGTCTTCCGTCAGTCCATCATAAGAGGGTGAAGAAGTAGCACTGCTCTGACTGCGTATTCTAACCTCTTGTCAGTCATGTTGAAGGTCTTACTCTTGGTTAGACCATTTAAAGACAGGTACCCTCCTGAAGACAGCTTCTGGCGAGTAAAGGAGTGGTTTGATGCTGTTTATTCTAGACTGGCAAATAAACAGCTGTTAACGCTAACGCTGTGGAGGAAGGACTGGGCTTTTCTTTGTTTATTACAATAGAGATGGATGCGACAATTGGTATGTAGGCCCCTATTGTTTGAAGTATGAATCAGTTTAGTATCTTAAAATCGTACAGATTGCTCCTTTAAAAGTTAGGTGTTCTAGGATGCAGTTTACTTCATTATACACTGGGGAGGTGCTACCACAAATTGATGTCAAGAAGATAAGCAATGTGAACCATACTTAATGTGTGAGGACCAAGAAGATCCAAGCTAATGAGTGTTAAATGTGATGCCTAGTGAAGGATGTGGTTTGGGAGATCTGAGCAAAATTGTTTTTCCTTCTTGTTTCGATTTTCTTTTCTTTTTTTTTTTTGAACACCAGTCCAGCTCTGCTGTGCGAGCTCTTAGGGGATTCAACGCATCAATTAGTGGACTGGAGTAAACGTAAGGAGATGAAAGGTCCAAAGAGATGATTTAATGGCTTTTAAAGCTGCAAACACTCATGTCTGTCATTTCTGTTTCATCAACTTCTAATTAGGCACCTTGTCATATCCACAGCTCTTTCTCAGAAATTGCGATTAAAGCAAAACAGCACTTTTAAATTCTGCTCCGTCTCCTCCAATCTATCGATCAAGATGATTAATTACTGCATGAGTTGAAAGTGTAGGAGGCCTGCCTCTGATTGCGTCTTTATTCTTGGTAGTGCCAAAGCGCAAATTAGTTCCTCAGGATAGGAACGACCAGGTTTGATGTTCGATAGTGAATGTCAAGGCAGCCTACTGAGAGTAAAGTACGTATGCCGTTTCAGAGGGGAGAGCAACAAGGCTTCATTTTTTACAGTAGGGAAAGCTGTTTTTGTGGTTTTGTTAGGGAATGTTTGTTTTATGAGGCACTATTTTATTAGTGATGTGTATTAATGTGTGCACTAAAGGTAGGTTGTGTAGCATATATGTATAATACTGCACAGAAGCCAGAGAACACTCTTTTGCCTAATTAAATTGACAGTCAAAACACACAATAAGTACAAGTTATTAATGCAGTTTCTAATTAATCCAAGATCTATCAGTGTCCGTTCTTTACATTTGTGGACCCTTCTGCCACTTTAGCTCTTTTGTAGTCCTTTTTCGTAGTCACTATTTACAGTCATAAAACCAGCAAGTTACAACTGTGTCCTCCCAATAAAGGCTGTTCTTAAAGCTATTACTGCCATTATGTTCCCAGTGGTGAACAGTAATGAAGTAAATGTAATATAACTAAGTAGTTATTTGTGTATCTGTACTGAAGTATTTACATTCTGGGTGACTTTTTACTTTTACTTCACTACATTTCAAACTCTAAAATCTTACTTTTCACTCCACTACATTATGCCCCATCTGTTGTTCCTTTTGGCTTATATGTACATAAAAAGTAACACGTCAAATTCAAAGAAGCACAAAGCGAGCCCACCAATCGGTACAGCGGTCACTTTGTTTTGAGCTTGTTTTGAGCTGTTGGACAGAGCTTAGTTCTACCTAATGGAAACAGTTCTCCTTCAGTGTTTTATGCTTATGATTATTTTAATAGACTTCAGTGTCAGACTAATTAATGGCATTCTCTTAAAGGATTGGTGGACCAAGAGTGACACTAGAGCCTTTACAGCTAAAATGAGTTGATTAAGTGTCTTGTTCGAGAAATGATAATAGGACCTTAGAGCCATAATAAATCATGCTACTTTTACTTTCCATACTGAAGTACATTTGAAGCCAAGCACCTTATGTGTAAGGTAAATATGTTTACTCAAGTGGTGGTCTAACGGGAGGAACTACTACTTTTACTTGAGGAATATTTTACCTTGGGTATTTGTCCACCACTGTATGTTTCCCTTGATTAAGACAGTAACATTCACATAAGCAACAAACCTTTACTGCCTTCCTGATTTCTTTTACAGCTAAAGGAGATATTTCTGCAGAGATCCAATACAAGATAATCCACTTGCATAAGGGAGGAGAAAGCCAAAGGGAACTAAGTGAAAAAAACACAGAGTTTCCAAAAGTGGAGAGAAAATAGGACTCCTAACAACTGAGCATAACCATGCATAAACTGTCACCATCAGATAAACAGTACTTAAAGCTTTTATCTTTGAGAGATTAAAGGAACTCAAGCTCCACTCTTGCTTCAGATCTGTTTCCATCCCTCCACTGTAAGGTAAACTTGTTCTTGTACTTGAAAGCATCTGTTTTTGAGAAAAGGACATAGACCAACAAGAAGAATGTTCGCACAAGGACGCTGAAACTGGACATCTGGACTGGAATAAGGAATTTTGAATTGATGTCTCTAAGATTTTTTGGAAGTAGCAGGAAGTCGTATACCGCCAATGTAATGAAATACCTGTTGAACTATGTCTACAACCATCAGTAATGCATGGTGAAGGAGCAGTGCAAGTTTGTATAGCAAATGGAATCTGTAATAAAAGCAAACAGTGGACACACTAAATACTGAGGCTTGTCGTAATTTTCTGTTAAATATGATTTTTTGGGTTTTCTTTAGGAAGGTAATTTGATGCTTAAAATACATTGAATTAGCTGCATATGAAAAAAAATATGTTAAATTGAATACAATTAAAATTCAAATATCACTTTATGCATTATATATTATAAACAATATACTATGATATGATGTAATATGATATCATATATGATATTCTTACAGCAATGTAAAAATAAAATATTCGATATATTTACTAGATTTAACATGTTTTCACCCACAAAGATATCATTTTATCCGGCAGAAGTAACAGAGGGTTTTACAAAGTGGTCCTTCTGGCAGCAACAAGCTGAAACTGGCTGTTCAACAAAGAGCCTTTACTAAAGCTATATTTATCCAGTGTAATTTAGCCTGAGACGGTGATCAGACCTCACTTATATATGCAGTTGCATTTCAATGCAATTTTATGTAACCAACAGACACCGACCTGAAGAGAAAAGGTTTTTTTTCTTCTTTTATGCTTTCGTCAGACTTCATATCAAGCAATGCAATGCAATTTCACTGTGTAATGATAGTTGACCCCGTGCACTCAGTAATGTGGGTTTTTAATGCTTGGCCTCTCTTGAATAGCTTTTAGTTTCTTGTTTAAATGTTTTTCTTTGTTGTGATTCTCTGCAGAAGCTTGGAAAGTCATTACACTTTCATTTACTTTTTCTAACACACAACTTTTCTCTCTCTTATTCACATAATAAGAAGTAGGGGAAGGGGTAGTGGTGGCGTAGTGGGACTGGTGACCAAAAGGTCATAAGGTTGAATTCATCCTGAGAACATCAAGACTGCTAGAATGGTCAAGAGGAAGGCACTTAATCCCAATCTACTGCAGAGGGGTGTTCCTGTAACTGCCTAGCATATGTGACATAGAGTTGACAAAATGAATTGCTCTTCTGTTCCAACCATCTCTTGTTCACTGGAGCGATTTAGCTTTTTCCTCAGTTGCTAACTGCCTTTCTAGCCTAAACTGAAATGCCAACACTAACTCCATTTGTATCTATTATAATGAGAGGATGGTGAAATCAACATTGTTTGTTTAAAATATCATGGAATTAACAGCTTCCCAGACCAGTGTGTACTATTGTTCCAAGTAGAAAAGGGGTTTTCAGGATCATAGCTGATTCATTCAGGAGCTGGTACAAACTGAGGACACAACTTTGATAGACAATGTTTAATCTCATTTTAGGCAGTTGCGATTCCAATGCCGAAGTAAAGTTACTTTCCAGTTTCAGAGCCTGCATTTTAACAAATTCTAATGATTGACATTTGAAACTATTTTAATGAGTATACACAGGTCTGTCAGCATTTTTTAAATAATAATACTAATTATTATTAATTCTTGATTTTTAACACAAAGAAGACTTTACTGGTCAATAATACTGGGTGGTGATACACAGATAAGTCCAGTTTGGGCTGTTACTGCAATGCCAGAATTTTGCTGAAACAAACTTTATTTTAAGAATAAGAAAACTCTGACATTTACATTCATGGCTGCGAGTCTCATGTTTTTCACCTTTAGTCTGACACCTGAAAGTAACAATTCCTCCAAACAGTGCTGTTAAAATGCCACAAGAGAAAGATTTTTCTTAAAGAACTAGACTTCCTGTAAACACACCAGATTTGAAGTGACTGAGGTCATTTTGCTTTGATGTTGGTTGTCACAGGTCATCAGAGCAGAAAAGGCTAAAGTCAGAAAAAGCAAAAGTGACTCCATTTAAGTGCTGTTAAAGCCCTGATTTCAGTGGCAGATGTCTCATGAAGTGTTTCATTTCATGGTTTACCTGAACACGAATTTCCTTTAAATAGAGTCAGCTTCATGTTCCCCCAAGGATGCCCTAATAAGGATTCCGGAAGTCATGTAAAAGAGAGACTTTTGATATAACGTATCACCAATTAAAACACAATATTCTGTTAATTATTTTTAAAAAAAATTATTTTGAATGACTGCCAGGGGAAAATAAGCCCCAAAAAAAGCATGAACTGTCTGCTTGAGAGCAAAACAGATTTTCTGCATACTTTTTTTTTGCATACAGTATTTTACTGTATTGTGCTGGTAGGTGCTAGCTGTGCTAAAATGTGAAGCAATGCAAGCGTTCAGAAGTACTCCAGGCTAAAGAAGTACAGAACCATCCAAATTGTTATGGTATGGGGGAGTATTAGTGGGTGACTTATACATCTGTCAAAAGCACTACTGAAACAAAAAACACATATTGAAACAAATTATGCTCTTATTTAGATACACTTTTCTTTAGGGACACCTGTGTTTATTTCAACATGACAACACTACGACACATTCTGCAAGTGTTCCACGCTATGGCTGTGTAATTAGGGTGTGCAGGTGGTAGACTGGTCTCCTACTGAAAACCAGTTTTTCACTATTAAGCTCAACACTTGACAATACGGCACCTGTCTGGTTGTGTAGCTGGTGACTTAAAAACATCCTGATGTGACTAGCCAGGCAAGTAAAATGTAATTTTTTCCATTTTTTATTTCCACCTTTTTCAGTTTTAAAATAACAAAAAAGGAAAAGGGCCAAAGAAAGGTTTAGTACTAGACTCCAGTTAGGAGTTCTTCGGTTCTTGTTTGGGGGATCATCTTTCTTGCTAAGGGCTTTTAGTTCAGTGAGATTATTGGGCTTTCTTGCATGCATCTTTGGATGCCTATCCACAGGTTTTCAATAATGTGTGTGTCAGCTGACTGTGAGGGCCATGGCAAAACTTTTTCAGATGGTGTGATGTTTGTCTCTAGAATTTGCTGGTATTTAATTGAATCCATTTTCCCCTCTACCCTGCCTTGAGCATGATGCCCCTTTGCTTAATAGTTGGACAGATGTTCTTTTCATGATATTCTGCACCTGTTTTTCCAAATACTTTTGCTGATAAGTGCCAAAAAGTTAGATTTTAACTTTCAGTCCACAGGACAAAAATGCATCAGACCGCTGCTGCTGAATTTTGTGCTGAGGATGCAGGAAAGGTTTTCTTCGGATGACTTATCTATAAATGTCATATTTGTGCAGGAGAACAGTGCTCCACCCCCATTTAGCACCAGAAATCTGCCAAATTTTCCTGAATGTCTTTCGCAGTCAAACAAGTGTTTGCTTCATCATTCTGGCAATACTACAAGCAGTTCTCTCTGAAAGTGTTCTTGGTCTTCAAGACCTCAAATTGACCTTCACTGTTCCTATTATCTGCCATGTCTTAATTACATTACAAACTACCCGATTATNGCAGTCAAACAAGTGTTTGCTTCATCATTCTGGCAATACTACAAGCAGTTCTCTCTGAAAGTGTTCTTGGTCTTCAAGACCTCAAATTGACCTTCACTGTTCCTATTATCTGCCATGTCTTAATTACATTACAAACTACCCGATTATTTTAATTGTCAGAGTGCCAGGCAGCTTCTTAGAGGAGCCCTTGACTGCTGATTATTGGGACAAAGTTTAAGGAGTATATTTATAAAGCTTTGAAATGTGTGTCTCCTGGCCTTTCCTAATGATGATTGTGAACAAGCCATAGCCCTAACAAGCTAATTCAGGTCTGAGGACTTGGTTATCTGAATTATCTGAGCACAAATCTCTTGGAGTGCCCAAACTTTTGCTTGCTGGTCCTTTCTTTTTTTCATTCTAAAATTGTACAAAACAAAAGTTGATACACTAATCTTGCTTAAAATGTCAAAAATAATGTTTCATCTTTAACTTTACCTCTTTTTGCCGATCAGTTCATCTTTCATTAACTATTCATAGTAATTGAAGTTTTGACCAGGGGTGCCTTAAGATTTCCAGGCCACTGTGTTTATAATACCAAAATGATAGCAAGACAATGTTATACTATTACAGAAGTATAAAATGTGTTGGCTCATGCATAACATAGTGCAATCTTTCTTGTGTTGATGAGACCTTTGATCTACTATAAAAGCACTCTGACTATACCTAAGTTTAACTGTGAGAATACGACTGACAATTAAGTAAAAGGTCAGCAAACTTTGGATATGGTCAGGTTTGACTGTATGGAGCTATTTTAGTGGAACAGTGGATCCTCAGTGGAACAAGCAGTTTACACAGGAATGTAACTGCATGGAAAATGAGTACATTTCTTTATGTCTAAAATAATGTCCCTAGGAAATTCAACATTAGGTTTTTGTAAGGCACCCAGAAGAAGTGCCAGATATCAACCACAACTAAACATAAGCTCACCAGACAAAAAAATAGTCACCTGTGGCAGAAACATACCTAATAGTGTGTAATACCACAACAATGTTCAGCCACTCTTGCATCAAAGAATTTCACAGTTGGGCCAGATTTGGTGGATGCCTTCCCTGGCACACTTCTAAGAAGAGTTTCCTGTAGACTGGGATTTTAGGCACTGTTGGTAGAACTGTATGACCATACGCTTCCATACACCTGCAAATTCAGCTACTTCCTTCACACTATGGCTGCGTTTGCCACACTGAAGTGCAATCACTCCTTTTAGCCAACCATTAACACGTGCTTTCCGACCCATTTTCCACACATCCAACAAGACTGAATCAATGAGATTCACTGCACTGTACCACCTCTTCTCAGTCTATGTATCCTATCATGCACCCCGTAGGTAGTATTTATAGCTCCATCATCCACGTCTGAGATTATGCATGTCATATTAGTCATGTGCAGTTTCAAAAATGTAACTAAGTTTTAAAATTTATTTTCTAAATGAGAAACTTCTATGCATTTATATAATTAGAATTATTTCTTTCACTTCCATCTTTGTCAGTGGTCTGTTCTATCCATCACTAAGTCTTAGTCTGATAGCAAGGAATCTCATTCATATATGTGCCATTATGTGTTGCTAAGTAACAGTTCTGATGAAAGGACATGACAACTTCGATCAATAAATGGGATTTTCAATACTTCTGATACTTCAGAGTGAATAATGTGTGTCTCAAACGTATCATCTTATGATTATATATGATCATTTTCTCTGGTTTATGTTAAGGCCTTCATCTTGAAACATTCAGTTTTTTCTTTCTTTTACTTATGATATACTTTGTTGGGAGTGAGCTTTAATACGCTTGTTTAGAGAAATACAACTGTTTTCTATTATAGGGCAGCTGGTATTCTTGGCTATGGCTATATGCAACAATGCTACAGATAGATACAGTATATAACATTTTGGAAGGAAACTATTCATGTACTAAAGATCTACTGATCAATCCTTCAGGGAGAAGGTGCAGTAGGAGAACTGCAGTGGTGTTATTTTGAACCTTAATAAAAACATGTCTGTCACAGACTGTTCAGGGTCAACTTATCTAAAATAGAAAGATTAGGTAAAAGGGGCCTTGAGGATTATAATTCAGGTGCAGTTGTAACTTAACATTGCACCTAAATACAGTTTTAAGTGCAGTGTAGTGCAACTAGGCACAACTAGTTAGGTATAAATCCCACTGTAGTGTAGTATTTTTATTTATTTATTTTTTCATGTATAACTTCAGTATTTTCATTTGATTTTCCCTTTCACTTGCTGGTTCCTTCTGATAGCAATATAGAAAACATGTGTAGAAACCACACATAAACCCTGTACCAAAAGGTGCAATGAGTCCTACGGTTCTCCTCCAGGTCCACACTTTGGTGGAATCAACAATGACACAAATGACAAGAGCCCTCAAGTTTAAGCAGTTCCTGTGTTGTTTTAGGTGAGTGCTATGGTGTTGGTAGGTGGTTGCTGTGGAATCTCACGTGGTTGCTAATGTGTTGTTAAACAGTATCCATGTTATGCTAGGGTGTTCGCAAGGGCAGAGATAGGGGGATGCTAGGGTATCTAAAGGTGTTGGTAGGTGGTTACTATGGTAACGTTGGTGTTGCTAGGCGTTTGCTGTGATATTTCGGTAGTGGTTGCTAGAGTGGTGTTATGTTGGTGCCATGCAGGTGGTTTCTAGATTGTTGTTACTGTACTTGTATCATGATGACAAAAGATGGGCACACAAACATTTGGCCTTATTTTCAAAATAATAATGATCAATGTGTAGTGAAAGTCATACACCTGAAAGTGTATAATTCACAATTAGACCAAGTCAGTGGGGAAAATGTAGGTAAGGGCACAGCATAATATTGGAGCAAATGGGCAAACAGACCAAAACTGTATTATCAGACATGATGTAAGTAGAACACTCATCTGGTGTTAATACTGCTGTTAATAATGTCTTTACAGAGAGCTATTGCTAAAAGTGGGCTTGTATATAAGAACGTTTGCTGAAAGTCATGTTCTCTGCTCTGTGAGACAATTATGGTCCTGCTGGAAGATTCAACAACCACCCAGTTTTAGTCTCCATATCTTTACAGCTTTGATGTGTATGTGGTTTGATGGCAGTGGCTTTTTAGGGTAACCCTTTCAAGTAGTTTGTGTGCTCAAAGGTTGGATCTAAACATAGTTTGGAAAACTTGGCGACCCTAATGTGTAACTGTTTGATCTTTTTTTTTTGCATCTAAACCAGTCCTGCTTACTCTGCATGGGGGCAATACACATTTCCCATTTCCCAGTTTGGTTCATTACATCAAGTGCATAGCTATTTTCATATTTATGGAGGTCAGTAGGTCTTCAGTAGTTCATTTGTATGTTCTCTGAACTCTCATATAAGATCAAGCTCCTAAATAGCAAAGATAGTTCCTCTAGGCCTACATATATTTATTAATGGTAATAGCAATTTGGGATGGCACTGTACAGTGCATTTTAAGAAACATAAAAGTTTCTGTGACTCATTGTGACTCGTGTTGATATTATTTTATTTAAATATCCACAATATATATATATATATATATATATATACTTATTTACCCAATATATATTTTTTGCGCTTTGTAGTAAATGAACAGTGTTTTTAAAGGGGCATTTTCCCTCACTTCCTACATCTTTCTATGAGTCTGCAAGTAAGACATAGGGCCACTGAATGATATAGCTTGTACAAATGTCAGTCTGAAATTGCACTATAATCAAAGCCTGAGAGAACCCCCACTGCTGATGTAGTTAAAGCAGTTACTGTGTGTGTAGACATATTGGACATAGCTGTGATGTTATTGCCTGCATGTAAGAGAAAATAACTGACACTATACAAATATATGAACACAGAGAATTTATGGATGCATCAAAAATGCCCAGAATGTGACATTCAGCCATTTAACATTTCTACTTTTACTGAGCCACAACCATGACTAAAGAAAGAACACAGCAGGATATTGACCTACTTGGTCTTCAACAAGAAGATGCTCTGAAAACATTTTATTTTGAGTAAATCATAACAAAAGCACCATATAAAACTAACATTAATTCATTAATTACACTTGCTTTTATTCATAATTAGGTTTCAAGATAGAAATTAATGGAGTATGCATAAATCAAAACATTTAAAATCTTGATGTTCCACAGCCATTAAAAGTTTAGCAATAATCTGAGAATACATTTGTTTTTCATATCTTATACGTACAAGCATAACTGCAGTAATGAACATGATTTTATGTATGGAACACTCTAGTTTGATTGAAGCACATGGTTGAATAGAGGAAGATTACAGGCTTGAACTTAATTAGGCATTGGTAAACTGTCAATAGAATACAGCATATTTACTTGCACTCTAATTACACATCCTTAACACCAGATCCTCTAATTTAGAACTGATTTGCTGGTGGACTGTGTTGCCATGTTAGTTGCATTCATCACGATGCAGGTCTGTTAAGAGGAGATGGAAGTGGAGCAGAGTAAAAGGACCATCTTTAACCCTATCTTGCACAACGTATTTCTAAATATATCTTCAGATTATACATTTGTCCCCTTTAACTCATTAACATAGCTGTCAGAGTAGTTGGAGCTTATATATTACCACTGGTAATAGTAAAACAGCTAACTTGAAATTTCTCTGAGCAATTTTGGATCAATTCTATCGGAAGTAGAGCTTTATATTAGAGGTGGATATTATATAATATTGTGATACATCAAGAGTATATGTGAGATATATCACAATATTTACATTGTGATTTCAGACATCTCATCAGTTTGGAGCTGTTAAGCATAAGCCTGTAGAGTATTTAAGATAACCAAAAACATCCATCATCTACACCACTTATCCTCCTGGGTGACAGGGGTAGCCTATCCCAGCACTTATTGGGTAAAAAGCAGGTGACACCCTGAAAAGCATATCACAACATGAAATATATATAGTATATTAATCATATTATATATTCTAAATAACATAAAAGGCAAACAGGGAAATTTGACTGTTTTTTATACAAAACCTTAAAATAAAACATACTGTAGGCGACATATCTCTGTCACAACTGGTGCAAGATGATTTTTCTTTTTTTAGACATGCTGTTCACATCAGAAAAAATCAAATGCGCTCAGACAGAAACATCATGCTTACCCACCTTCAAAACTCTTCTTCATGAATAACTCCAGTAGTGGTGTCATATTTTCATATTAAAACTGAAGAATTCACAGATCCATGTGTAGGCTCATTAAATGAAATATGCATGACTTATGTGCTCTTTTGTAGAGATGCTCCTTAGACAAAGATCTGAATGACATTAAATTTAATTCCTATATGAAGCATTATTTATTAATAAATGTGCCATGGATCTTCTATGTGTTCTATATTCTTACAGTAAATTTAAAGAGCAGAATGTCTTCAAGTGGCACATATATTATTTGCTTCATACAAAAAGGGGAGGGAAAATAGCCAGGAGAGTTACACATCCACATTCAGGAGCTGAAACTTCTACTAATTTAAAGCTGTATTCTTATCCAGGAGCTTTTTGTTTGAATATTTCGTTCCCCTTAAATGGTGCTTCAGTTACATTCGAGCACTTTGGCCCTTGAATGTAACTTCTGTGACATGTATGGTCAATATTTGGAAATATCATGGTCATTCACACCATACCAGTTGCTCTACGGCTTGTTGCACAGACAAGGCCATGAGACCACAATGTTTGTGACATGCCATCTGAGGCAACTCCTCAGGTTGCGCTGATGTCCATCTTTGGCTAAGGTTAACCCTAAAATGCCAGCAGTTGTTTTACATCCGCTGCCTCCAAAACAAAGTTGACTTTGTTTTAACCATGCACCTAAACAGACGCAGATGATCAAATGTTGAATTTTCATTTTCATTAGGAATATGGCTGAAATTTCTCTGCCTCAGCCACCCAGTTAAACTTGTCATGTTTTTTAAAGACAAAAAATGCAGCAAGCATAAAATTCACGGCCTTAAATTTCATTGAGCAAGTCTGGCAGAGTTCAACCAGGGGAGACACTCAGGGCCTGGCAGTGTACAGGTCACAGACATTAGACAGTCATTGATTGTAAAGGATTGACAACCAAGTACTAAACCTGACCATTTGATTTAAGATCAAAAATGACAAGACGGTATGTCAGCATTCACAAAACATAATATTACATTTATTTTTGGAATAATATACAAAATGCTTTTTTGAATCAAACAATGACTGACCTAAAATAGATATATTCCCTTTTCATGAATACACAAGCACACACACACACACACACACACACACACGCACACACACACAGTAATGTAAAAGTCAGGCACCACACTTGAATTATTTTCGGGAGACTTGTTTTCAGTTTTTCAAAGACAGCTTCAGGGATGTTTCAGTACTTACTGCTTGTTCTGGTTGAATACTAGAGTGTACAAATCTCAACACATTAGTGGCCTACTGCATTCTCAGTGTGTGGCCACTGACCAATTACGCAAATGCCGCAGCTCCCAGAAAACAACTTAATGATTGTGATTAATGTGATGTACATGCTGTTTCCAAAGCATTTTTTTCTCCAGCCTTGTTTTTATAGTTAACAAAGAATGTACTGTCAGGGTCGGGCAAAATAGAACGTTCGCAGGGAGGCTTAAAAAGGTTTATTAGAAGAGAACACAATCCAGAGCAGAAGTCAAAACACAAGCAAGAGGTCAGAAAACAGCTTACAACAATAACACAGGGAAAATCCAGAGTCTAAGTCAAAAAACAGAGCTGAGGGTCAGAAAACAGAACAGCTGTACAAAGTATCATGCACAGAACAGTACAATGGCAGTTGCTCTGTATACAGCATAATAATAATAATAATAATAATAATAATAATAATAATAATAATATTAAATTAAAAAATATATATATTTAAGAAAAAGATTTAAAAATAGGAAAAATAGAAACACAGCAGTTCTGTTTGTNAGAGAGAGAGAGAGAGAGAGAGAGAGAGTGATTAAGATTCAACAATAGTGACAATCTGTCTGTTTACCTATCTATTTATCTTCAAATTTTTCACTTGAGTGTTGGGTGTGGTGTGTTGGTCTTTTGAAAGTGGAGTGGTTTAGGAGAGTGTGATGTGGTCACAGAACATTAACGTGTCAGGTTTAGGTTGTCCTGTACAGGATGTGTTAATTATTTCAAATTCTATAAACCTGTAATTAGAGTGCTCATATTTCTGTGTGTGCCGTAATGTACTTGAGCCTTTTTTTCCCTCCAGCCTTGTTTATTATAGTAAACAAAGAATCATGCACAGAACAGTACAATGGCAGTTGCTCTGTATACAGCATAATAATAATAATAATAATAATAATAATAATAATAATAATAATATTAAATTAAAAAATATATATATTTAAGAAAAAGATTTAAAAATAGGAAAAATAGAAACACAGCAGTTCTGTTTGTCATTATCCCCCCAACTTCTTAATCCTTTTGGTGTCTAAATAACTTAGTCTTTCGAGGGGGACAATATTATACAATGTCTTATACCACTGTGTAATGCCAGGCGGTACAGATGATAGCCAGTTAACCATAATGCATTTTCTCTCAGCTGCAAGGAGGCCCCTTATCAGTAAGCCTTGGTCAGAAGAGAGTCCAGAGATTGATGCTCCTAGAACTAAGACTAATGGGTCCAATGGCACAGATATATGTGAAAAATGCTTAATTTCCAAACAGACCCTTTTCCAGAATGTTTTAATATAAGTGCAAGTCCAAGTACAGTGCAAAAATGTGCCCTTATCTGTTTGACATTTAGCACATATATCGGATCTAGATGGATCTAGCCTTTTCAGTTTCTCTGGAGTAATAAACAGCCTGTGGACAATCTTAAACTGCCTTTCTGTAAACTGATTAGAACTAAGATTAAGATGTATATGGGTTAGTATATCATCCCACGTGCCGTCTGAGATCGCTATGTTAAGGTCCAGTTCCCATCCAATTCTACTGGATTTTATTTAAAATGTTATAACTTTCAGAGATAAAGTGTTTATGTTATGTTAAGTCTAGAGCTTAAAAGCTGTTCTAATTTATTTTGACTATATCCCTGAGTTGATGTAGCTCCTAATTTGAAAGTACCGAAAGAAGTTGTGTTGAGGGATATTAAATTTTTGTTTCATCAAAAGACATGAGATGATCATTGTGCCACAGGTCAGCTATAGATGATATTCCACTGTCTTCCCATTGTTTGAATCCTACATCGGTGATGCCAGGGGCAAATTCTGGATTCCCATTGACTGAAGTAAATATTTTCCCTAGTTTGTCATTTTTGAAGTATCTTTTAATCTTAGCCCATACCTATAGGGTGTTAATCAATAATTTATGTTCCCCAATGCATGCATGCCAGAACTTCCTTTCTACCGATAATAGGCAGGTGAAGGGTGCAGAACATGAGTATGACTCTATATCCAACCAGGGACACTCTTTGTCATTGATACACCATTGTTTGATATAGTTTAAATGAGCTAGTTGCACATGTTCTTAATGCGGAAATAAACCTCCATGTAATTGCTGACAAGTAGATGAGTAAGAACTAAGTCATGTACAAATCCATATATAGTGTGTTCCCTACACTTCCTCTAAAACGTTTAATCAGGTGCAATTAACATACACAAAAAAGATACAAAAAATGACACAAATATTTGTGTATTTTGTGGTGCAGGGAATTCACTGTGCTTGTGATGCATTGTTCTAGAGCAGTGCTGGAAACATTACTGCCCACTTGTGGCTTCACAGCAGAATTAGATTTTTAGGTACAATTAAAAAACCATCTCTCTTTGCAATGTTCTAATACACGTTTAACAGTGAATGGTCCTAAACCATTATTATGCCACAGCTAATTCTCCAACCCTGAAGACTGCCAGACTGCTGGTCACACAGCAAAACAGACAACAGTCTCGCCTAGCTGGTAGCTGCTAAAATGGCAGAGAAAAAAAAGATTCAAGACAAACATTTAAGAAATTGGAGACTAATGGACAGATTAATTTGCATTGTGTATGCACTCCAGTTGGTTTCCTATTATGTTTAATCTGCAATGAGAAACTGTCCACTACTAAAAAGTCCAACATTGAGAATCATTTTACAAGAAGCCATTATACTAGCAGAGCAAAGTGAAATCTGCATGTTGGCTTGTATGATATTTTAGGCTCATTCTAGGACATTAGCAGATACGTGGCTCCTAAGGTGGTGTGATTGTTGTTAAAACAGGACAAAACATATCTTCCTAGCATTTGGATCGCTGAGAAATGAACAACTTAATGGCCATTTTGACTGGAAATGAAATGAAAGGTGGCCTCAGACATCTGCACAGAACTGTATATGGAGAATTCACAGATCCATGTGTAGGCTCATTAAATGAAATATGCATGACTTATGTGCTTCTTTGAAGAGACGCACCATAGACAGAGATGTGTCTGAATTACATTAAATTAAATTTCTATATGAAGCATTATATATTAATAAACGTGCCACGGCTGTTCTATGTGCTCTGTCTCATCATATTCATACAATAAATGTAAAGGCAGAACGTCTTTAAGTGACAGAGATATTGTTTGCTTTGCACAAAAGGGGAGTCAAAACAGTGCAGAAAGTTTCACCCTCATTCAGGAGCTGAAACCGAATGATTTTGCATATTGCTTGGATGACTGTAGCCCCGTTTGATTAGTTTGTGGAGATGCAGCACCACACGTGGCAAAGCAGAGGGCAAACAAATACTTTTAATGTTTGTTACAAAATGCTGACACACAGTTCAAGTCGTCTGCATCCCGCATGCCCATCCAGCGATTATGCTATTTAATCACAGACTAATTGGACATTTCTCCCTCTGCCTCAAAAACACTCAACACTTCTCCTATTCTTTCTAATAGACTATCACCGTAGTCTTCCATCTAACAGTTACTAACAGTTCTTATTCAGTACTGCATGTAATTGTAAACTCTGATCCCCTTTTGTGTCTGTTGCTATCCGGGGTCGACCTGAAGAGGATGGGTTTCCCTTTTGAGTCTTGGTTCCACTTGAGGTTTCTTCCTCATGCTCTGAGGGAGGTCTTCCTTGTCACTGTCACCTTTGGCTTGCTCATTGGGGGCTTGGACCCGGATTTGCTGTAAAGCTGCTTTGTGACAACATCTGTTTTGAGCTTTTGCCATCTGAAAAAAAAAACAAACACATTTGGTGTGTAAGACAGGTGTAGTGTAATCCTATGATATATCTATAATCCAATTTCTCCCCTCGTTCTGTAACTGTTACAGAATACAATTACCCCTTGTGTCCTATATATAATACAATAAAAAAAAACAGTGTTAAAGTAATGTCCTTATTTCTACAAATGTAATGTTCTTATTCAGGAGCTTTTTTGTTTGAATAGTCCATTCCACCTTAAATGGAGCTGCAGTTACATTTGGGCACTTTGACCCTTGAATGTAATTGCTGCATCATTTATGGTCGAAATTTGGAAATTATTATGCTATTCACACTGTCAGTAATTGTTGCTCTACAGCTTATTGCACGGAAAAGGACATGACACTGCAGTGCCATCTGATATGCCATCTGAGGCAGCTCCTCAGCCAGGCCTGGTCGCTATGGTGTCCATGTTTGGCTAAGGTTAACCCTAAAAGGCCGACAACTGCTTTACATCCTATGCCTACAAAACAACGTAGACTGCAACTAAACAGTGGGAGATTGAGGATCTGCTACACTTTCGTTTGAAATGTGACTGAAACTTCCCTCCCATGGGTCACATCGAACAAGTATGAGGTTAAACATTTACAGCTAGAAGTGGTTTAAAAATCTGTGTGATGCTCCACACAGGTCAAGCTAAACTAGGAATGTAAGGGCTTGATGAAGTATTGATATTTGGCTCAGAAGATTCACTTGAAAAACATTCTGGAAAAAGGGGAATGTGTGGCTTAAAATGTTTCCTTAATGATAAAATAGACAATTTATCATCACTTCATATCCTTAACATAGTCCTTTAATTGCATTCCTAGCCAGAAGATGATTTGACCATCAGGCCCTTTTGTGTTCACGTCAATTAGACTTCTGTGTCTTGCACAAATAAATTCAGCCTAGTGAATTCTCAAATATCTCGGCTAATTGGGTGCACTGACATGATGGTTGCAGTACCGCTAAAAGTCGAAGGGGTCGTCACATAAAATAATTGATCTTGAAGTTTGTGCGTGTGTATCTGAGTGTGAATCTATTGAGGGCAAACCCGCTTGCGTAGGCAAAGTGCTTGCTTAAAAATGTCTTGGAACCATCGCCATGGCAACATGATAAAGTGAGCTGGTTAATAACCAAATACATTTTAACCGATTCTGAGCGTTGACCTGATGATCAGATATACAGATTATTATTATATATTACATATTATATATTTCTTTTTCGGACATGCACACACACACACGCACTCACTTAGAGACTGGCCACTTTTGCCTGCATACTTTTTAGCCCTCTTTTACCCTGTTATTCTGTGATTAGGACAGATTAGGACAGAAAGGCTTAACTTAGTCTGCAGTCCAGCCCTGAATCCCAAACATATTCAGTGATGTTGAGATCTGGGCTCTGGAGTGGCCAGTCGATTGCTCTGAGAACATTTTGTTTATTGTCTTTTCTCAGTAACAGATCTTCTGCAAGTTATTAGTGGAAGGATGAACAGAAACACCTGTGGATTGTTTCAAATCTGAATAAAGAGTGGAACTTGTTTTTGCACCTCTCTCTCAAAGATGAAAGCCACTGTTTATCTGATGATGACAATTTCTCTTTCGGACATGCACAGATGTACATTTCACATGCACACATGTACAGAGATTTCATCTCTGACCCTATATCTACAAGGTGGACCAACAAGATAGTAGTGTCTAATAGAGGGGACAGTGAATGAAGAGAGTTTAAAACTCCAGCAGCACTGCTGTGTCTAATTCACATGTACCAGTACAACACACTAACACACCACTACCACGTCAGTGTCACTGCAGTGTTAAGAATGATCCACTACCCACATAATACCAACTCTGTGGTGGTCCTGTGGGGGTCCTGACCATTGAGGAACAGGGTAAAAGGGGACTAACAAAGTATACAGGGAAACAGATGTTCTACATTCTGCAATTGTAGAATTACAAAGTACTGTGCAAAAGTTGAAAACCACCCTTCCATTGTTTGGAGACCTGCTTTCAAGATTTGTTCATAGAAATCTGCAGTGATATTTATTCCACACCTCCAAAGTTTAGTCTTAAAAGAAGTTTCTGCTTCTCACAATCAGTAAGTATTCAAAAACACAGTCAACGATATCCAGTCAACAATAGTCAACGATAACCAGTCCACTCTTCTGAAAACACATTAGCTGCTAATTCATTAGATTAGCAAATTTCCTTCTTTTTGAAGACCCACACCAAACAGAACCTTCAACAACAGAGCATGCTTTCCCTAGTGCATGTAGCCACTGTACTACCTGTACATTTTACTAATTTACAAAAGTTCATTATTGTTGCAGAGACAGCTGCTGTTAATAACAGCAGACAAGCAATAACATAACAGCTAAGATATGCTTTCAATTTTGGCAATATTTTTGACCAAGCATCAGCATCACCTGACTTGGTTAAATTCAAATTGGTCAACCAACCATAAAGAAGCTGATACCAAATTAAGTTTATTATTAGTTTAGTTTGATTGTTACTCACATCCACAACAAGCACCAAGAATGTTATGTTATTAACATGATATGTTACTGATAGGCAGTAGTTAGTCAGTCACTGACTTAGTGGCTTTTTCTCGCTCATCCAGTGATATTTTAAAACTATTTCAAGCATTTATTTATTTATTTGTTAAAATGAAACAGTATTTTTTGCCCAGCCACTTTAAAATAAAAGGTTTGGTGTTTGGTTCTGTATACAAAATAGTCATGGCTGAAATAGTTGTTATTAGTTAAACATTACTTACAGATTGGTGATACAGGTGAAACTAAATTAACTAAGGACTTTGCAAAAATGTAATGCAGAGACTTAGCAAAAAGTACAAACTTAGCAAAATGTCTATAACCTAGTCCAGTATAACATGATTTGTATGGATTCCATCTTTTAAATGTGTATACAGACAATACCCAGGCACAAATTAAGCCACTTTACACCACTTCTTAAAGTCTTACAGTTCTCGGTTTCCTTGTGTTTTCTCTTTTAAATTAGAACAAGTCTGCATTACACATTGATTTCATCACTGAGTATCATTGTTCATAATGGAGTTTCAACATTGTATGCTGTCAAATGCTCAAGCTATGAACCATTATTTAAAGTCGTTCAAATGAACTTTAATTAAATGTACATGATTTGCAAGTGAATTCATTCTAGTTGAATTTACCTCATGTGTTTGTGTTAATTGGGGTTTTGATTTAATGGGTGCAATAAAATTTAATGCTTTCATAATAATGGCTTTTCAGGGCTTGTGTCACCTTATCTTCCTGAGGAGAACAATCATTATATTCACTATATCAGCAGCAGGGTGTACTTGTTATAGCAAACCAGACACAAGCAGCATGGCCCGAATGTCTCTAAACATGTAATTTAAGTGACCTGCCTGTTATCTCGGCATGTCAGATACTGTAGCACTGGGTGGTGGTTTCTTCTCACTTGCTGTGCTCAGTAAATAGCCTTTACTTAAAGTGCTATGCTGCCCTCCACTTCTTCTTTACCAACACCACACTGGTGTCGGGGGTGGGATATTGCGGCCACACCCCCACAATGGACTAGTGAGTAATGGCACTACCCTAAACTCAAAAACGATTGATTCGATGACTGAGAGGTGTCCCAGGGACTCTGCTTGGACTCTGCCTGAGCTCCTTTATATGCAATGCAGTGTGCCTGAGGCATTCACATGTTTGACCATTGAACAGTGGTGCTGTGTGGCATGGCAAGTACCAGACCAGACTTAGAGTAAGAAAGACATATAAATAAGTTGTGTTGCTAGAATTAAGATATGTTTTATTCTGCTATTTAGTCTTGGGTTATAGATACATTTGTGTGGGTTTACTGGGTGCCATGTTCAGTAAAAAGCATCGACTTAAAGCACTATGTTTCTGGTGTCTACTTTTTTTTCATGAATGCGACAGTATCACTTAAGATGTGATACAAGACTGTATATTATATACAGTTCATTGAAACTAGCCACACATATAATCATTGCATAATCCTTATACAAGATATGTTTACTTTCTTTGTATGCAACATGGTCTGCCTGTGATCCCAGTGGTTTAAGACCAAAAATATGCACTTCATAATTGTTATTTGGCAGTTTAAAATCCTAGACCACACCTTTAGTCAATTATTACACATGTGGTTTGAGGAGTCAGTTTCCATGGGATGGATTTGTGGATAATTTCTGATTTGCATTACAAAGCTGGGACCTCCTTTGCTGAAGATGTCAAGCATAGAATTTAGAGGTTAATGGAAAATAAGGAGGAGATGGGGAGGTAGTGCTACGGAAACTCGTCACAAAGAACAGTTGTAGCGAATAAGGAATGTATTATAAGGGACATCTTTCTCCCAAACTCCAGTCATTTTGCCATTTTACCATTCCTTCAATTAATCATTTGTGGTTTGCGGTATAGCACAATATGAGAAATTTGGATGGCTTCTGTTTTCTACTTGAAAGACAGACCAAAACTCCAGAAGTTAACAGAAGCAACTTTTCTGAATCTTTTTTGCCAACCAATGCTCAAGGTGGGCAGTATGATCAAGTATTTCTTGGGATACATTGGACTGTGGAAGCAAAGGACTTAAGAAGCAGTAAAATAATTTCAGTAAGCTTAGATTAGGCAAACTAGTATATCTCTACAGAAGCCAGTAGAGTGGGTAGCATCTAAGAAGAGCTGTAATCATAAAGGCTGAGACAGAACAGCCTATTAGCAAGAACAGGCATTCTGGCACTGAAAAGAATGACCCAAAAGAGAAGTTCAGTGAGGAAAGGGTCTTTTAGCAAGATGGACAATTTGTGATGAAGGTGACTGATGTTGCAAGATGGAGAAAGTAGAAAATGAAGGAATGCAGTTGTATTACTCAAAACATTTTTCCACTGTACATTCAAAAACATGAACTGAACCAAAGGGAACCAGACAAAACTTTTGAATTTTCTAGCTCATTTTCCACCTGCTTAGGAAATAAAAGAAACCATCATAAAAAACAATATTAACAGTTATCATTTTATGCAACTCTGAAGCTTGCAATTTGGCTAACTAGCTCCATGACTAGTTAGTTTAACTGATTAGCAGACATCAAACAATGTACTGCACTGTTCTATGCAAACACACTAACAAGAACATCTACATTACAGGTGCAGGACTTATGCAGAGGCAATAAAAGTGTGTTTTTCTGGCCCCACACACTCAAGCAAAGCTTACAATTATCTCTGACAACTGTGAACACCCTTGTTCTATAGAGGCTAGCATAAGTGCATAAATTGCAGTGTTATGTAGGTTTAAGTCAATTGTCATGACAACCATACATAGGTGTCACTGATGAACTGCACTGTACAGGAAAGTGTTACAGAGCAGACTCCATGGACAGAAAGAGAAAAAAGACAGATAATGTTATACAGCAAAGGGCATTGGAACTCGCAGTGGAGGCTAAAAAGATTGGCCAAATGGATGCAAGAAATCAGGAGAATAAAGGAGTGCACTTGTATGAACAGCACTGGCCTTCATGAGACAGAGCTTGCCAACACAATGAGAGAAATGGGACGATGGTGGCAAAGCAGAGTCAAAATCAGAGGTGTTAATTGTATGCAGCCTGATAGTCCGTTAACAATCCCGCTAATAGTAATAGAATTTGTAATAGAATACATCCATATATACACCACAATCAGCAAACACTAGTTCGATTTGTATCCGGAACGGCACAGTGGCACACTGGGTAGCGCTGTCGCCTCACAGCATGAAGGGCCTAGGTTGAATTCCCAGCTGGGGTGTCCGGGATCCTTACTGTGTGGAGTCTGCATGTTCTCCCCGTGTCAGTGTGGGTTAGCTCCAGTTTTCTCCCATAGTCCCAAGACATGCAGTCAGGTGAATTAGAGAAAGCTAAATTGCCCCTGGGTGTGAATCTGTGTGTGGGCGTGTATGTCTGCGTGTCTGCCCTGTGATGGATTGGTGGCCTGTCCCTCTGCCCATTGAATGCTAGGATGGGCTCTGATGCCCACCAATCCCCCACTGCTGGACCCAGAGGGATAAATTGGTTTAGAAGAAGAGTGAGTGTGTAAGAGGTTTGTATCTGATTACATACCCAATCAGAAAGTTTAAGTATGATCTGCACGTGTGCATTTGTGTCTTAATCGATGTTTATAAGATGGTGGGAACACATTCCTCTTTTTATAAGATGGTGGGAACACATTCCTCTGTTTTGCAGAGGAATGTGGTTATTGAGATGATATCACATGGTTGGTATACCAAGCTGTCAAAGAAGTGACCTGATGTCGATGCAGAAAGAACAGGACTTGGGCAACATGCTGGAGCAAGCACCCCACCCTCAGGCACTGATGACAGCCGCGACGACTGTCACAAGTGACAGCAGGAGGAGGATGTCAGCTGTAAGATTCGAGGACTGGGGTGTCAGGTGTGACCGGTGTGGCAATTACAACTGGTTTACATGGGTTCATGGGTCAGGTAGGAAGGCCCCTTTGCAGAACTTTGCATAGGGCCCCAGGGAGGTCAAGATTGGCTCTGGATGGAGTGGCAGCTTGTAATAGACCTTGCACAACTTACTCGATGGGAAGATGAATCATAAATTAAAGTCTAATGTAGCGTTTCATAATTCTGCTTTTGGTGGCCCACAGCACTGAGCACCATTTGCCAGCCGAATACACCTGATCCAGCTCATGAAGAGTTCTAAAAGCGGTTGATGGAACAGATGTGATCAGTCAAGGATTACTTGGAACCACAACATGCTGTGTGTTGCCAGTAGCAGGATTAAGAAATGCTGGTTTAATGAGCTGCTAACATACAGCAGAACTTCATCTATGTAGGACAGGTATAAATCAATTCATTTTTACAGTATCATTTTAGTGTCTATTAAGTATCACTTTATTCTGCTAACTATCACTTTGTGGTTGAAATCAGCCTGAACAATTTGGGGAAAATTGTAGTTGCAATTTTTCTGACTAATATTGCGGCTGCAATTAAATCGTAACTTTTCTCTTTTTTTGGTAAATTGAGGTTCAGGACTTTAATTTTGACCAATAACACCAGAACATCCAACTTTAATGGCTTGAGGCTTGCCTCCTAAATGCAGTGTGTCAGTCGTGGTTGTGATGTCACAACATATAGAGGTTTGGTTTGATCTGATTGGTCCGACACTAAGCTAACATGAAATTTCCCCAAGACAACATTCATGATAATGTAGGTAAAGCAAGAGTGGACCTCTCCCCTCTCTCTCCAAGATGAAAGCTTTATGTACTGTTTATATGATGGTGAGTTTTGGTTTCCTATATGGTTTTAAGAATATTCAGTCTGACTCTGACTGAATATTTAAATTTTATCTATCTATCTATCTATTTATCTATCTATCTATCTATCTATCTATCTATCTATACAGCTCTCTATATACTGTATGTAAAAATATCTGTCTTTTTTTCAGCTTTTTTTCACAGACTTTCTTTGATGTTCTCCTCTCTTATGCAAGTACATTTTTTCATATGCCTTGACCAGAATGTGAGTAACTTGCACTTCATGGACTATAGATCACACTTTAACATGAACCATTAACTGACCATTAATAGCTTTGAAAGAATTTAACAATGTAAATGAATGTAATGTTGTAATTTAACAATAATTTAATCTACAACAATTTAATCTATAATTTAGTCTATAATCATTAATTCTCCAGAATCTATATTTAACCAACTAAAGAACAAAGAAATTACTTTTATGAAGAATTTACTTTTTTTTTCTTTTTCTTTTTACTTTTTCTAGGAGATAAACTTTAAATTTGATGCCTGCAACACACTTAAAAACGTTGGGACAGCGGCAAAATAAGAGTGAAAGGTTTGTAGAATAGTCACGTTTTGAAACATTCCACAATATGAGGATGAACTGGTAATAGTTGAGGGTAGCAGGATTATGGGTGGTTTGACACCACTTTTTGTGTCCAATATGATATTGCATATCTACTCATACTGATATCAATCCAATAGCATCTTTTTCACTCTTTAAAAAGTGTAATTCAAAGCAAACTTGATGTAACAATCTCTTTTCTTAACTTTTCTAAGTTAAATAAGGGTATTAACAAATAACAGATATGGGTTTTGTAAAAGCTGTACATGCTGCTTTTCTGTACATTTAAAACAAGCCTTAAACATTCAGTTGTGCAATGACAGTACACAATGAATTACAGTTGTGAATAGCTTTTTAATAATATAAGTTTTATGTTTTGTCTGGTATGTATAGCATAGGAGACAGAAAATCAGAGATAAAAGTGCACTGGGTATCACAGCTGGGTCGAGAAAGAGAAGAGGTGGAGAGATTCTGCCAAATGAGTGCAAAAACTACAACCACACTTTATTTCACATTACAGACACATCTCACATCATTTTTACCTGACAGTGTGATTTTGGGCATCAGAGGCACTTTAAATCCCTCTATGTGAAAGGCACAGTGAGTAAAAAAACTACATACATTTTAATACTTCATTTCTTGTATTAAATTGTATTAAAATGGCAAAAGCTAGAAAGCTGGCTTTTTATGTTTACAAAGTGGAGATGAACCTCATCTTTGCTGAACTGTGTAATGTGTGCACTTTTAGGTAAACATTTTGCAGCATTTCTGGGATTTTAATTCGGAGTCTAAGTGACATTAAGAAGATCTGTTGGGAGTTGTACTTAGCTAAATATTATTTTGCCATCATATATACATACTGGACATGATGACATGACATATATATATTAATATACTGTGCAGTGATATACATGTAACTTAAGTAATACGCAGCAGGGATTTGTATACTTGTACAGATGTTGTACAACTGGTAAATCATTATGGGCTGGAATGGGCTACAACAAATACGAATGGACACACCAACAACTACTATACATTAGAACAGGTCAGTTAATGGTTTAGAAAACAACATTATTATAAAATGTTAATGACATTCTGTAGTTGTTTTAGAGATACATGCGTGCAATAGTAAACCAATTCTACACCCAAACTAGCCCTTGTCATTGCCTTACTTTTAGGTCTACTGCTTTTTTCTATGTGATTTATTCTGTTCTAGCCCATATGCTGAGTCCATCCGCATAGATGTTTTCAGGTCGACGTCATTGGATTTTTTTAGGTAGCACTGTCAGAAATCAGTTCATTCACGCTGATTACCTCACCTTACTTTCTGCTTAATGAAGTCAGTCAGGTCACTCAAGATCAAACCCCCCTTGCAAGTGGCTTTCTGAGGGATTTTCTACCATTATTGAGTGGTCCTAAACTGTGTACATCTGCTCATGTATATGTGCATGGTATGTTTAGCAGCTGACAATAGAGGGCAATCAGAAGAGTGGAAGAGTGTGTGTGTTCATTCCTTATGCTAAAAGAAGAAAATACCTTTTTCTCATTGGTTTGTTCCTCTCTCTTTCTGGTGCTGCCTTGAATTTTAGTTCTTAACGCAATATTGATTTTGTGAGAGGAACGTCAGCGGCAGCATTATGGTACTCCATGCATTCAACATGCTCTCTTTTTATTCTCTGCAAACATCTTCAAATTGGTTATTTTTTACTCTTTTCATTACAGCAGTTTCTTAAATCAGAGATTTCATTAGTGCATTGACATTCATTCCCTGGGATCTATTATCAAAGAGATAATGTTCAAACAACAGTTAGCTTAACAAACTAAAAAAAGCTAATACCTTAAAATGGAGTTGCTGCTGCTCATGGTATATTTGAAGTGTACAGCACCTTGCATGCATGTAGTGCGTTCATAAGTGCAACAAATAGAAAAATACTTATAATCTTCTATTGAAGTCATGAGAAATAATTGCATACTCATGACATACTAATGGCTTTTTAGAGTTAAGATAATTTTAAAGCAGACCTTCTGCTGAATATTCTTTTAAAATCTTAAAATCAATAATTAGTAGGTTTACGGAATTGCAACTAGATTTAAGAAACAAGAAGTCATAATAATAATCTAAAACAAGTAAAACTAGCAAAAAATCTCGTTTAAAGCATGTTTAAACTAGCAAATGAAAGCAATTTTTTTTTTACAAAATGTCTTGTATTGAGAAACCCTGAACAAGCTTCACGCTTAATACTATGAATCAAGAAATAAAAGCTTTTTAAATAAACAAAAATGTCCTTAAATACATATTTCAATGCATAAAAAGTTCCATTCCTGAAAATATTTCTCAAAACAAATCTTGAAATAAAGCACACGTATGATAAGAATCTGCTTTAAGAACTGCAAAAATAAGACCACAAAAGAAGGGAGAAACAAATCCACTGCTGACGACGAGACACTGCAAACACTGAAATCTTAACCAGCCAGAAAATCTTGAACATGAGCAACTAGGATTTAAAATGTTTTGAAGCCCTCCATTACTAAAGAAGATTTGTAATAGTATTTCATGTTTTGGAGTGTTTTTTAAAGATAAAGCTAGATCTCATTCCAGTTGAATTCTGAAAACCTGGACGTTAAGGAATTCTTCTTTTTTAACACAGCTTTTCTCTTATTTCATTTTCATAAGTCTGTATAATTGGCTTATTTGTAAAATCAACAGCTATCAGATTAATTTAATACATATAAATCTAATTAGTCTGTTCATCTTTAACCACATAAAATCTCAGGCTTATTACATATTAAGGCTTACTATTCAGTAATTGTAAACATGCTGAGTTATTTCTACGTTACAGAAGAGTATAGCAAAGCTTTGGACCTGGTGGTGGATCTTGGCCATTTAATCCACGAAATAAAAAGCAAGATCTATCATTCATTTTCAAGATTTTCTGGCCTGTAAGACATCAGTTTTTTAAGATTTTAAACTCAGCAAAATAAACAATAATAAACAATAATCATGCATTAAACTGAACAAACAGGTCAAACCCAGGCCCTTCTTACAGTGAGGCGAAAGCGCTACCCATCACGCCTCCATGCCATGTCTTATATTCACTTGGAAAATCAACAAACACATGTCATTTGACCAACAAATCCCTAATTTTGCATACATGTACATGGCATTGAGCACGGCATTTCATTTAGAGCTATTTAAGGAGGATGATTGGAGCACTGATGCAAGTTTGTGTGCTTGATGTCTTTAGGGACAAAGTGGTGCCCCATATTTTATTCCAATTCACAAAACCGTCATGAAGTAATTATATCTGACATTTTAGCTTTCCCTGAGAGACGCTGGGAATATCTTCTGTGCTAGGAACCTCCATCCACTTGGGTATTTCAAAGAGCATTCGGATGATTCTTTGACTTGATATTACAGAATGTAATAAAAACATGAAGACAAAAGCAACACAAGACCTTGGAATGAAAGCCGGTTTTGTTACTTGAGTCGTCTAATAGAAGGATCCCGTTGGCAGCCTACTCTGGCGGATTGTGTCATGATGTTTTGAATGAAGTGCATTTTAGAGAATGCTCAACTTAAACTGAAATTTGCAGATCTAACTTCCATGCAGCATAAAATGTATGATGTATGTTAGGTGAACCTTTAACTAAAACGCTAAATTTTACTAAGTACTACGCTCACTAACGATTCTTAGTACTAAGTACCAAATCGTTTTACCTAAGATTTGAAGTTAAACTGACTTAAATGTGTGCAGTGTGGGTAGGTTTGTACATGTGGAATGAAAACCAGTTTTGTTACTTGAGTAATTTTATATAAGGATCCTGCGGACAGTCTACTATGGATTTCTATACAGCCAACTGTGCAATAATATTTTGAATGAATATTTGTGCCGTAAGAGTGTGATAGAAAATAATGTGCATTTAGATCTTTGCACTTTGGCTTTTTTATTTATTAAAAGAGACACTAAAATGATCTCTTAATGTCAATTAATGTAATAATTTTTTTGCAATTAATTTTAGAGCATTTCTTTTGATCCAATAATCTTGATTTTTTACGCAATGTAAAGGACTGCCACTGTGCTGAAATGATGAAGATACCATGATCTGGGTGGACCTGGGTTTACCCAGATTAAACACGGGCCCACACAATGAAATGCAGAAAGAATATTTATTAAACTTTTCTTAGGTCTGCCAATTAAGAAAAGATGTGCCAAATTTTGATCTAAAATTTGAAGTTAAACTCACTTAAATTAGGATTTTTGGAGAAAAGCCTGCTTCAGTTTTGCTGCATGGGACTCATTCAACCTTATTCCTTATTGATGAGCATGTGCACAATGTCTTATAGAGATTATATGGACATTAGCTTTCAGTACTAGTAAGTTATTGTAACGCGCAGTGAACAGGCGCGACGCCAGCAGAGCCAAGAGACAAAGAGAGCTTTATTGTTCCAATGACCACCGTCACACAGCAGCAAGAGACGGCAGGAAGGCAATAGGGGCAAGGCAAAGGCGTGAACCGGGCGGACAGGCAGAGGTCGAAAGCGAGAGATCCTTATAAACAGGCAAACAGGTTGAAAGGGACAGACAGAGAGGCGAGGAGAAAACGACAGAAGGGGGTTCGAAACTAGGTTATCCGAGAAAACAGAAGGCTCAGGTTTTGCTACAACAGTAGTGGGCAAAAGCTTCGCGAAGTGCTTGTGTGTGTGAGTGGCATATATACTGCCCGTGCCAGCTGTGTGCAATCAATAGATTGGAGCCGCGGACCGAGGAGGATTAGCGGAGGGCGAGCATGTGTGTGTGACGTCACCGGGCGGTGCACTCTGGGAACTGGAGCCCGGACGGCTGGCGGAGTCAGGCAGGGCGGCGGACGTGACAGTTATGTTGCAAAATACATGAATCTTATCTGTAGTACTGCTGGTGTTTCTTTTCTTAGCGCTTGTATTAAAAAAAATAAATAAATAAAAAAAATAAATAAACAATAACTTACTAAACTGAATGACCAATTTAGAGTATGTCCATGGAAAAGAAGTCACAGGACAAGACATTATCGAACTCGAAATTCTGGATATGAGCTGTATGTGTATGGAATTTCCAGTACAGCTCCACAAGTATGAGCAACAGGCCTTCGACTCAAACCCGTTACAGCATTGAAACTTTTTTTTACAAATCTTTTCTGTGCAAACTGCAAATGAAGCAGTGCAAAAATGCAAGAACATCTCTAGTTTGTGCTGATCAGCATTTCTGATATAGCGCTGCAAGTGAATAAAGGTTGTTTGTTCCTTCTGAGAAAGAATCAAAGAGGATGTTTGTAACATTTCAGCAACTTTTTTGTTTGTTGGCCTCTTAGATTCATACAAGACAGCACACCATCTTTGTCTGAAAGATTCAACTGTGTGTTGTTAAGGCTGTGAGTGAAGCAGTCAATTATATACACTGTGCTTCAGAGAAATCAGGCCTTAATTTTGGCACCCTCTCTTCTTCACCCTCACATTGCTCCAGAAATTCAGCCCAGAAAGTCGTGTAAACCTCCCTTGGTACTCTATTGTCATCTAGGGCCCACTCATTTTTGAATTCCATCTTTAGGACAACTTTAATTACTTCACTGTCCATAAATATGTCTGAAAGGTCATCCACTACTTTAACCTGCCGTATTTGAACATACTGTTTTTGTTCTGAATTGGGTGATTCCTCAGGTAGTGGGGGTGTACAAGACACATTTTCTGAAGCCAAAGACTCTTGTATGTCAGCCATTTCGAAATTGTGCTGTATAAATGATAAAGAAACAGGCATTTGACATTTTACACAGATGATTATTCTTAAACATTCTAAACTAAATATTGCAAGCTCACATGCATCATTTCTATTCTAAATAGGTGTTCCTTTACCTTGATAACAGCATCAATCATGCCAGGTAAGAATTATAACATTATTATATTATAATTATAATCTTAAGGTCTTTCTTTTTCTTCTAGCCCACTCTTACACAAAGTGGGTGCACATTTCAGCCTTTCACGTTCCACTTTGAGACCTGGGATTGAGGTCTGGTGTCACAGTCAAACTGTTCCAGTTTACCATCATGTGTCTGATCCACTCATACCAGCACAACACACACTAACACACCACCACCACGTCAGTGTTACTGCAATGCTGAGGATGATCCACCACCCAAATAGCACCTGCTCTGTGAGGGTCCATGGAGGTCCGACCACTGAAGAACAAGGTAAAAGGGGGCTAACAAAGTATGCAGAGAAACAGATGGACTACAGTCTGTAATTGTAGAACTACAAAGTGCACCTGTATAGTAAGTGGAACTGATTGTTGACAATGAGTGTAGAAGCAAGGAGGTGCTCATAATGTTATGCCTGATCCGTGTACATTAGATTGTGATTTGATATGTGTGAATGTGCTGGCTTAACCATTTACAAAGCTTTCCTCAATGAAGTTTAGTATTTACAGCTACCATCCAACACCCAGTTTACCAAATGAAACCTTCAATAAATTATATGCTGTTGGTGGAATTAAACAATTTTGTAATTGTGTTCTACTAACAAATAATTGTTACTATGAACAGCGCATTATTATTACTTTTACAGTATTTATGTTTATTTGCATTTAGTATGTATTACTTGCAAAATCACAGTCACTGCCAAAACAAACAGGTTTAAACCATTTTCATGGCTGCTAAGAATTTTGCACCATACTGCATATGTTTAGTAAGTGTGAAATCCTAATACACTAGGTCACCTCAGTCATGTGTGAAAGCTACATTTTGCAGACAGAATTTAGCCCATATGAAAATGATTATCAATAAAGAATATAAACTGAAACATTAAACTAGGATTAGTCCACAAGTGTTGTCTGACATACCTGTACATATTGAAAGTTCTCAGCATTTGCTGGGTGTATCGATGGTGGCGGCAGAGGGTCATTTCCTTCAGCTAATGTCATATCAAGCATTTAATTTGGCTTTGCATTCTGTAAGGTCAAATAAATGAAACCAGTGAATTTGATGTATAGCTACCGGATAAACTAAACCAAGAGCTAGGTCATAGTCTTTCACTATTATTACCTTTGTGAGATCCTGGTCGTTACGGTCAAAATTCCACTCAACTGTTGATGAAAGATCATCAGTGCTTTCGGAATGAAGTTTTCCAATTTTAATTTCTGAGTCTTCCTGTATTAAAATAACTTGTTATGATGCATCTTGTGCCTGGATGGTGAATCCATGTATTTCATAGCCTTTAGCTGTATCTTGGAGCTCACTTGAGGACTGCACTACACCAATTACATTCAGATATTCTTCTTCATAGGATGAAATATGTATTACATCATCATCTAGAAAGCCCTGGGTGATGTGGGGGGCTCCGTAACTTCTTCCTACATTTGGTATTGAATGTAGGTTATTAGAAGGCCTTGGGATTGTGTAAGATATGGCCGCAGAGTCTGCAGTACTGTTATGTTGGTTCTGGCTGTCATCAGCTGTCCTCTGAGTCTTGGCAGTCTCTGTTTTGCCACAAGTTGCAAAAAATAATCAAACATTAATTTTTGCATTATATCATTTAATTAATTATTTTATACCTTATAATTTAATAAGCATTATATCATATTTAAAATAGTGTGCATTTGTTGCTGACATACCTTTGGGACATTCACAGTAGTTTCAAGAAAATAGATAGATACAGAGACACAGATAGGTGGATAGATGGATGGATTGATTGATTGACTGATGGATGGATGGATTAATGGACGTTTTGATCCCCATTTGGGAAAGTTCTAATCAGATTTTAACCCACTTTAATTCTTTTTTTATCTGTTCATATTGCCCAACTTATCAACACCTAAGCCTTTAAGCAAACACTGTCATAGTCAACACCACTGAGTAAACATTTGCTTAAAGATGTTTCATTAATAAATTTCTTGTTTCAGCAATTTGTGAAAACATGCATCTTTTTTCATGGTTCTGTCAATGCATCTACCCCACCTTCCTTAGAGTTACTTTGATTGAAGCACTACAACAATGTAGCGCCATGCTTATGTCACATACCTCTTCTGTAACATCTCTCTGAGGCAAACTCTTTGAAAGTGGTCCTGGTATGCTGTCATCGCTATCAGATGAGGTTCCATAGTCCTGGGATGGGTCCGCTTTGTTTTGTGTGCAAATGTAAAGTCTCAGCATTTTGAGCTTAGATTCTTCATAAAGCTGAAGGTCTGTACTTTCCATAGAAACGTCTTTTGGTCTTCTTTTGGTCCTTTAGGGGACTGTCCATTTTGTTTTTAGGGGACTGTCCAAAAAGTTTTTTTCCTGTTTCCATTATCTGGGCAAGGGCTGCATGTTTATCAAATGTCACATGCCTTGTTCCAGCGCCACCCTCTTTGTCCTCACTTGATAATAATCGTCATTGTGAATTGAAGCCACCCAATTTCAAGTCTTCTGGAGCTTTTTTGTGCAGAACTATTATTATGCCTTGCCACTCCCTCTAGTTGTGTGGCAGACATGCCTGGCTAAGGCTGTTTTCAGGTTACCTTTGATCCTATCCTGCTTGCTCTGATTTTCTGTCTCAGTCTTTCTAAAACAGATTCTTCGTCAGTACTTTCATGTTTTTGCTGACAAAAGGAGATGACAGCCGGCCTATCACCATATGATCTAAAATACTTTGCCCTTTCTTCATCAGTCATGACAAGGAGGACAGACCTGTCAATCTACAAAAATACAAACATTAGCAGTTTTGTCTTATTTAGGTATAAAGCCAAGTGACATGCTTGCCAGGAAAATCAGGATTAAAGGGTTGGAATATTACCATTTAATTACTACAACACTTAAAAATACATTTAGTTCATACACATGTCCTGGTCTTGTGAAACCCTTAATATAACTGTATATGAGCAAAATTACTGTACCTTGTCCCTTTTCATGTTGTCTGTGTCCTCCTCAGGAACTTCTCTAGACCTGAGGAAATTTTCATGGTACCCCTCCATGTCTAGACCATGAAATAATATGATTAATTACAAAATAAAACCTCCTAGTAAAAGCTTACTACATTTACAGAGACTGCAGAGAACACTTGCTGAATAAACAGCATATAGGCCTCTGGTCCTATGTTTGCTTGCTGTCTGACAAGCATATATTTTGCGAGGGAATACATTTTTTATGCAAGGTAACGCAAAACATATGCGAGGGAATGTAAAACATTTGCAAGGGAACGCAATGTCATTAACTTTTTTTTGTTTTAACCACGACCCCCTAGGGGTTCCATAATTCACTGAAAACAAATGAAAACTTTAAAATAAGTCTGACTTAATTTTATTTGCCCATTTGATTAGGTAGGTCTGTTATCAGTCTGGGCTACCTGTGGCTACGCCCCTGGTGTCCAGGCAGATGGAGAACAGGTTTACCCTAGCAAAGAAAAGGAAGTGAGAGAAACATGCTATGATGATGAAGGAGTCTTCACTGATTGTAGCTCAGTTTGAGTGGAAGAGGCTGATAAAATCCAACCTTACAAGAAGCCTTGTACTGACCCCTAGGAGGAAGTGGTCAGATTTGATGCTTAACCACTGATTAACCAGGAAGGAGGCTGGACCTTTACTGAGAGGGTCTGAGGAACGTCTTTACATTCTGGATATGGCTGTCCATATTTACGAAGGATTCTATGTATACAAAAACGAATCCTGTATATTGCTTATTCATTAGTGAATAGTGTGTGCTTTTGTAGTTTGTGCTTTTAGACAAATAAAAGGTTTTACTTATCTTTCTGTATAAAATGTCATGATTAATGTAGTAATAGCTGCAGATGTTGATGTTAAAGTGTGATAATATTAGTGTTAAGTGTTACTACCTCTACAGTCATATGGAAAAGTTCTAAGAGAAAATATGTACACATCCTCTATAGGAAACAATTAGCCTGTATTTGCTGAATTTAGCATATTGAGGAAAAACATATTTTTTTGCTGTTTTTCCACAAATGGACAAATAAATAGAAATTATGCACTAAAATTATGGAGAAAATACCATATTTAAAGATTTGAATATGACAGTATAATAATATAATCCTCCTGAATAGTATGTTAAATATTCAGTGTTCTTGCTTTGGCAGGGAATTATTTGACATGTTTTGAGGTACTAACCAATATTTCATTTTATTAACATAACATGATTTTTTGGCAATTGACCCTAAAGGCGAATATTGTCATAAACCATATTCTGTCCATTAATGGTGGGGAGCAACATGCCTGCAACATGATTGTTGACAAAATAATTCCCAAAGAAAACAATTTTCTTTAAGATTTGACATTATTTTTCCACTATCAACATTACCTATAAAAGCCATGCATATTTAGGTTCACTGATTCTTTTAGATAGCAACAAAATGACTATTAGGAAAATGTTAAAAAGTTTCTCCTCCTATTCTTTAACAACATGTTCTTTGGTTTTCATTTGTTTATTCACCATTGAGAAATAATCCATCAATGCTTTCAGCTTTAAATTGTTTTGATCTTAGAGGTGCATAGTGTGGAATGAACAAATATGCAAACTAACTCATAAAAGGGGAGCCTAAGTGCCAACATAAATGATTGCTTTCAAAACAAAATAAATAAAATTAATCAGAACCCATTTTCAAGTGCATTAAAGTGTTTATGCTACTAAATAAAATGACAGAAGTTGCTAGCTGGCACATTCCATTAAATATTCCTTAAACTGGGGTTGGTTGTGCCATTCCTATAACCTCACCGATGTTATACTGTATACATTATTGCTTTTAAAGGAGCTATATCCTGCATCTTAGAATATTTGAGTGATTCTTAATGTACCAGAATTAGTCATAATTAATTTTAACGTGGCCATTTTACAACTTTTCTTTATCAACTATAAATTTAAAGAAGCTATTGTTATTGTGTCTGTAAGACACAGTGCAAAAGATTGAATAATCTCCATCAAATTACATGCTCTGTAGATTTTCACATGGCCAGGAAACAAATGAATGGCATTTTTTCACACATGTAAGTGCAAGGTTTTATTTATTTGCTTTCAACAGAAAGTTTTAAAACAAACAAACAAATAACAAATAAACAAGCAAATAAATCAGGAAGTAATTAATTAATTAATATGACATAACATTTGCACAGACCACAATTTATAGTTTTTGGTCATATGTTAAATTCTTCATATGGCCAGTAATTGTGCATGAAAATATATGTGCAGAACAGTATTTACATTAGAGGATGTGTTATTTTCACATACATTTCACAACAGACATAAAAACCCAAAATAAACTTTTGCAAATTACTTTCCTAGTTTCCTAATTTCCCCGATTTGCTGCTGTTGACAGGAATGTGGACTGATACAATCCTTTTAACATCGACATGTACACTGTCTTACGCTGAATAGGCAATAGGCAACATATATGAATACATTGGTTTGTGTGACATCTCAAATCAGAGTGTGTTCAAAAAGGAGATGTGAAAGTCAGTTTCCTACAACATGAACATTTCAATGAAAAGTAAAAGGTATAATATGTGCATGTGGTGTAATAAGTGGTGTAACAATTTACACACACACACACACACACACACACACACACACACGCACACACACACACAGCCACAGATGCACAGCCTTGCCCGGACATCTGGTAGCCCTTGGGTCACTTGCATTGCCCGTTAGTTAAGTGGTTGACCCAAAGTCAGACTGCCCTTCTGGAGAAGGTCACTTAGAGCACTTGATGGCACCACTCATTACTGCAACTGATGTAAAACCTCAGGTGTCCAATCACTTCGGTGGTTGCAGGTTACACAACGGTGACCCTGGACCAAAAACAATCTGAAACCTTGAATCAATAAAACTGGTGTCAATACATCTTTTCACATGGTGTTAAAGAGGCATGCATGCAATCCATGAAAACCTGGAATTAAACTGTATGAGCGGTATAACTCTTGTTTGGCAGATTCAGCAAGGTGTCATCAACATGCTGAAAAATTGACTGTTGTTATTTAGTAAAACCACGAGACTTATACTGTAAGACCCACGGGAGGTGAGTAAGTGTTTTACTACACAATTAAAAGAAAGACTTTGAACCTCTTAAACTGTCTGGAAATCCATTATATGTGAAATATATATGTACACTGATAAGCCATAAAAATCTACATCATTAAAAGGAAAAGTGCAAAAGTCGATTTTCAAAAAAAGTGATTTTCAAGGAAACAAAACCCACACCCCCACACACATACATATAGGCAAACATGCACTAGTCAAGTTGGCCACAGTAGCCAACAGGTCCCTTGAATCGCCTGTCATTCAAGTGGTTGACCTGGAATCAACCACTGGAGTCCTCTTCTGGAGACCGCCACTGATAGCACCTTGTAGAACCATTCATTACTGCAACTGATGTAAAACCTCACGTCTCCAATCACTCCAGTGGTTGCAGGTGACACGAAAGTGACCCTGAGCCAAACACAATCTGAAACCTTTAATCAATAAAACTGCTGTCAGTAAGCCTTTTCACAAAGTGCTAAAGTGAACCGCTCATCAACACTGGAGTTAAATAGTATAAAAAAATGACACAGATTGAGCACACAGGTATCAACATGCAGAAAGACATCTGATTGACGTTTAACAGGATAAACCAAAAAACTGATACTATATCACAAAAAGACTTCTGGAGACCCTGGAACTGCAAATGGAAGCAACGCTGCCCACTGAGGGTAGGGTAGTTCCCAGAGGGAATGTCAAACATCACAGTCATGAAGATTTCCTGTCACACGTGACAGTTGGAAGGCGGCAACCATTCACTCATCACCAGCAGTCGAAATGAAAGAGAAGAAGCCACTCTTGGTGTGCTGGGGAGTCTGAAAGCATGAGTTCCAGCAGGCACCTATACAGGATGTGTAATAACTCGGCTGGGATTTCCATGCCGTGGCTGGGGCCGTGCTCAAAGAATGAAAAAAAATAGCAGCACAACAGTCAATGGGTAGAACACAAAAGCAGTACCCTTGTTGGCATCAATCAATGACGCTGCAGATGGCAGAGAAATTGGAAGCTGCAGAGGGTAGCATCATGATGCCACTTAGCAGTCTCTATATATTATAACCTTATATATATACAATGATGTTGAGTTCTGGACTCACTTCTTGGTCTGGGCGTTGGAGGGGTTACTGGAGCTCAGCACCCACTAGGCAGAAGGCAGGAAATGCCCCGGACAGGCTGTCAGTCCATCTCAGGGAAATCCAATTAAATAAGAATTAATTTAATTTTTTATTTATTTTTACTTACATATACATATATAGATAATACATCAAGTTTTGTCTGTAGATAGAATGTGTCATAGCGCTTTTATCAGATCATTGGTAACTAAAGTAACATCTGTAAGTATGCGTTGTTTAAAATGTTAAATCATCTCTTATATTACCTTTTTTATGGACAACTGGATGTAAAGGCATTTGCCTCCCTCCTTTCTCTGTCTTTCCTCATGTCCCCTTAGCATGCATATGTGTGAACAGTTAGAAGTGAATGTCTGTGGCTGCCTGAGGCAATGCCTGGAGCAGAGTGTCTGAAGGGCTGTGACTACAAGTCTTAACCTGCTTCCTCACTTCATTTTCTGGCCTCTGGCCTTTCACTGGTTACACCTGCATTGCAGGATCTGCTTCACTGGTTCTTCCTCCATTATTACATAAGCCTGTGCCTGGGGACTTGTCCAGGGCTCCAGTTCACTTTTCTATAAGCATCTGCCTGCTGTCAAAGCTCAAGCACAGAAGGGACTTCTCTCCACTTAGTACTGCTGGAGCTGTCCAGTTGATAGAACCCTAATTGGACACCTGTATAGATGGTAGACTGAATCACAATACAGTCAAGTCATTTAAGGCAAATGACACAGGACAGTGGAGGTGGGTGGGGGGGTGCGTGCTTGTGCTGTGGGGATTTGGCTAAGCAGTCTCATTTATCATGTTTTGTTGAGGCTGAATTGCAGAGACTTGTGACCTTTTGTGGCTTGTGTTCAGAGCCTGCTGGATGAATGAGGAGTTTATTACCGGGCCTTACAGCTTTGGGCTCTTGCTGAGTTCTTTTGTTAAGACCGGTAATGGACAGAAGCAGAGAGCTGCTGGGCATTACATGAGGGATGAAGGAAGGAGTTCAGAAGATATTTGATAAAACAAAGGTGTTAGCAGTTCTTGTATACATTCTTAAAAATGATTTGCTTATCAGTGGTTCTTTGCTTGGATGCATGATTCTAGGAAGAACATAATTGGTATTGGGACTGGGAGCTTTATAAAGACTAAAAATGTTCTCCATGCATCCTTTATTTACCAGTAAAACAGTCACTGAAAGGTTATTTAGGGAACCCAAAGGATCTTCGGTACACTTTACAGATAATAAGTAATAAGTAAATAATAATATGGTAGTATTATGGTAATCAGTTGTATTTAGTCTTTAATTAAATGTCAATTTCCTAGTTGTACTGATTGAATACTGAATGAATGACTAGAAGACGTGCATGTAATTTTTAGGAAAGTACAACTTGTTACCATTGTGTTTCTATTACATTACTGCCTTGTTACCACTACAGTTGTTCACTTATCGGACATTAAGATCATTTCCTATGGTTCTTTTATAACAGTGGTATCTTGTTGCCAAGTCCGGCTCCAAGATCTGCCACACCTGCTCTTGTTAATTAACATCGTTAGAAGTTGTTGATTGGCTGAATCAAATACAGTACATTAGTGTTAGGGTGGCAGTATGTTAGATGCAGGCAGTATGTTAGATGCAGGTTTCAACAGAAACATTTTCTTGTGGAAAATGTATATTCTTGGAGAAGGCTTTGGTGTATAGTTGAATGTATGCTTGTGTGTACATGTGGTTGTACATGTTTGTGTGAGTGTGGGGTAGGAGATGTAAGCTTAATTATATATCACAGTATTTTCAGGGTTGGGAGGGTTCCTTTAAAAAGGCACAACCCCAAAGAAGATATATATATATATATATATATATATATATATATGAGAAAATATATAGAGTAATTTTAATAGAAAATATAAAAGACTAAAACACATAGGAACAAGTAATCACTGCAGAGCGACCTGCTAATCCAATATAATTAGAACTATACTACTGCCCTGGGACTTTTTCATATCTTAATCATACCAGGGTCAAAAGATCAATCTAGTACAAATCTTGTTTTGAAACAATTCATAAATAATTAACACAAGTAGAGGTCAATCTAAAAACTCTGACTGGTCATCATGTGTGTTCTGTCTGCTACAAGGTTGTACTGCTTAATAAGGATATGTGTTGGTGTGTCATGCTTCGACTGTTTATTGTATTTTGCAGACGGTCCCTAATCAGCTCTCAGCGGCTTCAGCACAAAACATTGTGTACTATGAGTTCAAAAAGGAATTAATTAATTTAACCTGAAAATTAACCGGGAGCTGATAGTTTTAGTTACAATTAACATTTTGCCCCTTCATTTGAATAACTATTGAAGAAAGCAATTGTTTTTGGAATTGTAGTTAATGTTAGCTCACTTCAGCTTTAAAACTTATGATGTTAACATTCATAAACATTGTATATCCTGTCAAACTTTTACATTTTAGAGAACAGCAAATGAGAAAAACAGCTTACTTGTGGAGCAATTTGCTGATGTAAATATGCAATATATTATATTGATTGCATATATACAACAGCATTTATATATATATAAACTGAGGAAAATGCAACACTAATTAACCATACACCATACAGCAAGTGTCACTCAGTGGTGTAGTTACCATAACTGGTCTGAAATACATTTTTATTGAGTTTATAAGAAAGATATCCAGGTTATGTCAAAATCCATATCCTGAGACAACATCATAAAAAGTAGTCATTTTAAAATCAGTATACCCCACATCCAGGGCATAAGTGTATGCATTCAGTACGTGGATCAATCATGCTGCACATGAAAGGCGTATTAAGATAAGTGGCTCTGGAGGACATTGTCATCCGTCTATTTACTACAAGCCCTTCTATCATGCGATGCTACGGGGCCACTGCTCCCTGCACTTCATATTTGCATGTCCTCCATCTGTCCCATAACACAATGACTCCCAACAGCTCTCTTGTTTATCCACACACAACAACTGTGTGCTTCAGTTATTAAGAGCCTGGCATAAAAGTTCATAGCCAATGCTTTCATGGCCTCCGCACAAAAAGACCACAACTTTTAAATCTCACCCATGCTTTCATTGCCAACATGGACTGGCTTTAAAATTAAGCCTTTATTTGTTTCCATGGAAATACTCATGAAATGACGTTAGAGCACAAGTTCGATCATTAACTGACATTTCAAATGCATTATTTTGGCCTGAGGTCACGGATTTGAAATGGTTTCGTTTCAACTGACCTTTCAATGAGCTCTCTGGAATGAGTTGAGCTTACAGAATATTTTAAAGGCAGTTATGAAGATGTTAGTATCTGTTCCCAGTTTCCCAGTTTGAAAGTGCTGCAACATGTGTTAACAGATATCTATTGGAAAAATGGAAATATACAGGTGTATATATGTATATAGCCCTTCATATATTAGGTAAATAAACAACTACACCATTAGTCTTTCCAACCCAGGGTAAAAGTCAATGCTTGTTTTATAAGTCGACTAGAATATAAATAGAATATAATATTTTTTAAGGGTATATGTTTCTTTTTTTAATAGAAAGTGTAAAGCTCTCACTGTTTGGTAAATGAGGTTAAAGTTAGGGTTAGATTTAGATACATAAATGTGGTTATAGTTATATTCATTTACATAAAGGTAAAATACCTGTGGCAAATCAAGCTAGACCTTAGTTCTGGTCTCTGCAAGTACTATACTACACTATTAAGTGTTAGTTTAAAACAAAGAGTTAAATTAACAAATGCCCAGTGGAACATTACCAGGTCTGTATTTATTTTCTCCATAAAAAGATGCTCTTTTGGAACTAATGCACAGTCAAAATTCCCAAAGACACACTCTAAAATCTTGTGGAAAGTGTTCCAAGAAAAGTGGTGTTTTTTATAGTTCCAGAGGGTGGGGTGGGGGACTAATTCCATATTAATGTATATAGTTTAGGAATGGGATGTCCAGCAAACTCATATAAGTGCGATGCTCAAGGTAAGGGTCACTCGATAACAAGTTTTCATGTCCGATGTCAATACAGAACCTGCAAGCTTGAGGGTCTGCTGATGCTGATATCAAACCAATAAACATCTTTTTCCCCTCTCTTAAAGCTGCAGGGTTAACAACGCGTGTGTTTGGAGGCACTGTGCTTAACCAGCCAACTAAATAACATCATCCTCAAACTGTAGCTCACAACATGACTCAGTTCTGCGATACTGCTGTTTCTTTTATTTAAACCTTTTTACGCACAGAGAACTTCTAACAGCATATTTTATTGGCCAGCACCTTCAAACATTCATCGTCAAACTGCTTCAAGTTTATGCCGACGTTTAGTATTTACATGATAGTTTAGGTTAATGGATCATATCTGATTATTATTATTTTTACAAAAATCCAGGAACTTTGGACAGTATCAGAATGATAATGAGACCGAGTATCATATCAACAGACCTCCAGTTCAAGGGGCCAAATACTTCTGGCCATATAATGTATTAAACTATTGTTAGCAATGTGTACATGTGCATATAATAAATATGGGACATATATTTTAGCCCAACCCCTGACATTTTTACTAAAACAAATATGTGGGTGTATGTGGGAGGGAGACAGAGAGAGAGAGAAAGAAAGAATGAGTGAGTAGGTGCATGCCATTTTATTTACCTCAGTTTCTAAATGCCAAATTCAGTTTAATGAATCTTACACATTTAGCCAAGATCCACTTATTCTGTGAAAAAAACAAAAAGCAAAAACACAGACAAAGCAAAACACATTTGTGAACAGACAAAGCAAAACACATTTTAACAGGTGAAGGGAGTAAAAGCTCAGAGAGAAGGGTGGAGGGGGAATGGAAAATGTGTGTGATTAGGCGTAGGCAGGCATTGGGACGTAGTTTGCCCGTCCCAGGGTGCCGTGCTCTGATGGTAATTGCTTGGCATTCAGAATCTATTCCTGACCACGCTCTGAGACTGAGGGGTATGCCCACAAAGAGCATGTACCCGCGCCTACCAGCAGGTGCTGGTCATGAAAAGAGCACCAGGGTCAGCTCTCCGAAGAGCCACTGTCTGTCAGCCAAGCAATTAAAGCCAGCAGCCTCTTCAGTTAATGGAAAAGCACGATAAACAGACAAGAACCCCTTTGCTTACATGCAACTTTGAGAATTATAACACTTTCCAATCAAAGAAGATGAAATGAGAGCGTGAAGTAGGGCCTGGCATGTGACTGTTGGAGAGTGACTTAATTAAACTGATCTTTTGTCAAAGCTGATTGGTTATCTATTTTAGCAGGCTGGGGTAGAGATTTGATAAGTGTCTCTGCCTATCCACGTCAGTGCAATTGCTCTTGCACAGACTCTAGCCCTGCGCTTGGAGATGGATGAGATGAAAGATCCCTCCTTTCATCTCCTCCCATATATTAATACTGATACAGTGCATGTCCAAGTATGTTCATCTGGTGGCCAACAGATAATGGAGGTTTAATATTTCCTAAGCTCGTTTATGAGGTCAGGGATTTCTGTAAAGGAGTAGATGCCTATTTCTATTTATTTATTTATTTATTTACACATTAAGCGTGTGTCAATCAAAGCTTCATAATTTCCTTCAAAAAGCTGATTTTTTTGAAAACTCATCATAAAAGGGCTACAATAGATGTTCCTCTAACGCTACAGCGACAACCATTGTAGTAGCCCTTGGTTCATGAAGCAATAAGCCATGAGGGCCTTGCATTACAGTGATTTTTCTTTGGTTAACCCATTTCCTAAGCATATTTCATATCTATATTTGACTGTGAGTTAATGATTCCTCACTTTTTTATGAAGTGATCTATATACTCTAATCCAGCACAAACTCAGTTTTTGCATAATGCCAAATGGTCAGTACCAACAATAAGCAAATGCACATAACAATCAAAAGCAGATTTTCCACCTTATTTTAGCTAAAAAAATATACAGAACAAACCAAGAAACAACCAATACCTGCTGCAATTGCACCATCTGATGCATTTAGTCATCTGATTGGCTATCAAGTGATGACAACAACAATAAAATATAAAATAACAAATAACATGAACAAAAAATGTATACACTGTATTCTAGTAGGTGGGCAATACATATGACTCTGAAGATGAAGTCCTGAGATTCCACAGGCATACACGACACACAATACTACACATATAATGCTGGAAAGCTCAACTTCTTTAGTTTAGTGAGGAGTTTGAAGTGTGCTGATATCTCAAATGGTTGTAATATTATTTAAGTTTAAACTGAATGTGTTGAGAACATGTACGGTTAAGGGTGCCGTTACAGTGCTGTAATGCACATGTTTAAGATTAAAAAATGGTGGCAAAATATGATATAATAAACCAAGTAATTAAACACATTATTAATAACCATTACAGTCAACATCTGCTAAGCAAAGTAGATCACTAACAGTAGGCTATGATTTCCATGCAAAATTAAATGTCAAAGAGCACTGCCATAAACAGCACAGTGTGTTTTACACCACTGTCATAAATACAAATTATGATACAAATAATAACAAAAAAAACTGTACAAGTCCCCCTCACGTACAGCTGTACATGTGCATTTGTTGTCAAGCTAAAGGCTACAGAACCTGCAAAGTGCAAAGACAACATCAGAAGTGAAATAACCATGTTGACTAATAAGGTAAAGTAATATTACAGGATTTCACACAAATATGACAAATATGATATTTACACAAATATGACATTAAAAAAGAAAAGAAAAACAAAGAGGTACTGCTTGTGTTTTCAACTCATATAAGCTAAGCCCCTGAATGTGGAGAATGCATGTAACGTGTCCAGTCAAGTAAAATGTGATTGAGTATATGAAAGAGGTTATATAGCATAGAATATATACTGTAGTTTATTACAAGCCAGCTAAGGTAGGCTTGCAGGGTTGAAACATTCAAGGCGTATTTGGCATGATATTGACAAAGACTGAGCAAACATTTTGGTCAGCTCAGCAGCTGTCTTGCAACCTTTTATCTCTTTTAGCTCTTGTCAATGAGCAAACCCGATCTGAGATTTACTCTTGTCTGGTTTCTTGCTCAGCCCCTCTCTCTTTTTGTCTTCCCTGCTTTCTCCGACAATGTCTCTTCACAACCTCTGATATTATGCCCATACTGGACATAATATCAAGTTCGCTTCTTTTCATATCTAATTGAAGACCCATAGTAGTTGATATGTGACATGTTGCCGTAAAGCATTCTCCAATGTTATATAGTACAATAGCAGACGTTCTGGGCCTGGAGTAGCGATGACAGAGACTCCTTTCTATCCAGTATAAGACTATATACTGTGCAAGACAGTATACCATAAAAATGAATTTGAAGCAGATATTTTAAGGTAAGATTTTTACATAATGTTGCTTTAATGTAGAGCTCATTATGACCAGGATTCAGTGACATCATCTGGTTTCTTCATTTCTTATGAACTGGTGGAAGTCACATTCTGTAGCACAGTATTTGTTCTTAAGAGGATGTGCAGTGACTCATTCTCTTTTTCAGTTGTATCCATTCATTGGTGTATAATTTGTATTCAGCAGTGTTGACTCTTGCAGCGCTCACCTGTATAGCTGCATAGTCCGTTTCAAACCAATGGTGCCAAAAAGGGTTCTTTGGAGCGATGCTGTATGAGAAAAATTCCCTGAAGAGCTTTTTAAAGATCTTTTCAAGCAGTTATGCATTACAAGGATCTTTAGGGAACCAAAAGTGCTCATTATGTAACATCAGTTCGAGGTGCTAATTTTGGCACCTTTATTTTAAACGTATACTTCCTTGTATACTTCCCAGTACAAGCTAGAGGGGAACCCTCAGGGCTTTCTATGTCTTCAGAAAAGGCCTAAAGGTTTTTGTGAACTAAAAATACACATTATTTTAGCCATCATACTTGTTGTATTCAAACTTTGTAAGCTTTGTAGTGCTAGTCTTTATTTGAGGTTTTTATCTGGATTTGATTTATTTCATATTTATTTGGAAGATGCAGGCATATTGTAGGCATATTGTGTCAGATTAACCAGTAACATGATTAGGAACTGATAGTGAAATCAACCAGTCATGTTTGGATTTACAAATGGGATACATTGCTGGATACTTTGCTGACCGCAAGCATGAGTGGTAGCTTGAGCTTTAGTTGTTTCAGACACAGCCACAAACTCACACAGACTACATAGTATATAACAAAGTCTGATTTTCTGCATGTTTTGGATTATTAAGTGCATGTAAATGCACTCCATGTAAATTGCTACATACTTAGGAAAAATATATATGTTAATATGTCTGTAACATGCCTCAAATTTGATTTACAAGCTTTAAATGTATGTCTTAAATCTAGAACAACAAAAACAAATGCATTGCTATAAGTTTAGCGCTTACACACTACTGCAATCCCATATGGGCACTAGCAAAAATGTGCTTTTTTTATAAAGCTGTTTTTCCTCATTTTCAGAATCAGAATCAGGTTTATTGGCCAAGTATGTTGACACACACAAGGAATTTCAACAGTTTGTGTCTCTCTAGTACTGTACACATATACACATGACTCCACATATACACAATTAATAAAGACATTTTACAATATATGATCTACTCAGTATACACAATATACAAGCAATAAACAAACTATATATGGACAAATAATATACAGTTTACACATTATTTACAAACAGTATAAGGCAGTAGTGTTGAGGTAAAGGAAGTAGCGTTGAGGTAGTGCAATAGCATTGGTATACATGTATGGGTGAAACTATGGAGGAACAGGAGTAACTATGATCCTGCAGATGATATTACTGGTTAGCTGTTTGCCAAGGTTTTGACAATTATGGCCTAAACTGAACTAGCGCTAATAGCCACAGTTCATATTGATAAAAGCTGTATATTGCCGTTCTTGCTGGAGAGGACAGAACATGATAAATGCATCAATACTAGCCAAAGGGTTTCAGTAATCTGCTTAAAGACGCACTTCTATCCATGCAACCATCCTGCTGATGCCTTCTGCTGTAGCTGCTATAAAATGAGCATTCTAATCCTGTACTTAGTCCACAGTGCCTTCACCAGGGGTTCTCTTTCCAGCCTAGATTGTGCGTGTTCGTGTTTGCCTTGCTTGACCTTGGGGTTACAGCATTTCACTCCACACTCCTGTTCTCTGAGAAGTAATTACGATCGCAATGATAAGACTGGAGAAGAGCTGCTCCGTTCAGAGAGAGTATATTAGTGAGAAAAAGAAACACGAATTAGATCTGTTAGACAGAAGCTGTGGCAATGCAGAGTAGTGACAAATGCGTGCACAGTGTGTACACACACACACACACAAGCATAAACCTTTGATCTATCCCTGACTTTCATGGTCAAATGCCAGAATAATTAGCCTCTTATAATCTCACATTTCACCTTTTCATATTTTCATAATCACCATTACCTTTGCCGCTCAGTTGTGATGCAGAGATCATAACAGCATAACAGCAGTATGAAAGCAGAATATATAAAGGACGTCTGTTCTAATCTGCACAGTTCATAACATATGGAAACCATTTCATATGACTTTAATTATTAGGATTTCTGTGCCAAGTAGTTCACATCAATGAGCCGTGTCAATGTGGGATAAATGAGCTAAACCCGGTGCCCTGGCAGTGTAGAGCAGGTTTCCTTGTGTAGTTGTTGAGCACCTGTTCAGGGATATGTGGCAGGTGGCAATAAACTGCACTGAAATGGTCGGCAACGCAGATGGGAAGCTTTCCAGGTGTTTCCGCAGCAACCATGCTCAAATGCACGGCTGGCCAAGTCACCAAGGTAACTAGGCACCGCATCCTGGAGATGCAGTGTTTTCTCCCACCGCTGAAAGAGGCTGGATCACAGAGAGGACTCAAAAATAAACCGCCTTTAAGCTGCTCAAGAACCTCTGCTGCCATGCTCCTCTTTAAGTGCACAAAGTTAATTTAGCTGTTACTCAGCATTCAATCTGAAGGGTGTGTTTTCCTGAATATGCAGCTATTATAGTATTTTGTTTGCTAATCAATATGTTACATCAGTAAGTCCATGTTGAATGTGGTTTCGTATTTGTTTTAATAAAAGAACAAGCTCTGAATAAAGGGGTGGCACTTAACCTGCACCCTGCTACTTAACATATGACATAACAATGTCATAACACATGACATAATCATGTCATTAAAGGAGCAATATGTAAGATTTTCTGTTTAAAACATTCAAAAATGAACTAAAATTATCAACAGAGTGTGAAGAAACTACCACTTTGTTGTTATGTTGAAGATGTCTGTTTAGCGTGTCACAGAGATATCTACTAAAGTTAGCATGCTAAGGCTGTCCTGTCTCATAATACCACTTTGCACCTCAAGAGGCAATAATGAGTCACTGTAGTGTCAATTCTAATCAGTCCAACATAAGAGGGCTGAAGCAGTAGCACTGCTTTGCCAGTGTTGTCTAATCATTTGTCAATTAGGTTAAAGTGTTCTGCTCCCGGTTAGATTTAAGGACCAGGTATCCAGGAAGAGTAAACACAATGATAGCTGCGGCTCTTAGCAAGCTACCATTATAACCAGGACTGCCTTCTTTTGGCAAGAATCCACAACAAAAACATGAGTTGCTTTCCACTGCTGAAGATATTTATGGTGAGTAATAGGATGAAGTTTCATGCATTTCTTCTAGACTGGAAAAGAAGGAGAGGAGGAGGGACTATGCATTTTCTGGTGATATGTTGCCCACAGTTTTGGACTATGAATCTTTAAAATTGCTCCTTTTTATGTGTTGTCACATGCTTTCTTAAGTTAACAGATTTCATCCAATTATACAACAGTGTTACTGTTAACTGCATGTTACGGTATTTGTTATGACATGTGACATAGTGGTTGATGTCATAGCAGCTAATGTCACATGCTATTTTTCACAAAGCATACTGTAGTTAGCTGTCGTGACATCAAACATTAAGCATTTATTATGACAATTACCTGTAATGGCAACATGACACATGGTATATTACTGGACATAAACTGCCATGGTAACTCATTTCAGCATATAACAGCTGCCATTAGATACCACCAACATTTTAAACAAAAATAAAATATCATTATATAAGGTGCTGTCTTAAACACTGACAGATATTGTTTTACCGTAATGTGCATAAGCTAAAATCAGAAAAACAATAAAACTACACTGTAAACCCTAAGAAATTAGGTTTACTTAAATCATTTGAGGTAAAAGAAAACTCTTTCATAAAGAGTTTTCAGAACTAAACATTCCACCTATGTTAGGATACATGTTAGAACTGACAGTAAATTAATTGACATTAAATGTCTTGTTACAACCAAACTTGCTTGTCTTGTATAGTGTGTTCTACTCACTAAAATAAGTACATTTGAATTTTCAACCAGATGGTACAAACACCTAGCCTGAATTAACTGATGGCAACTATTTGCAAGGATATAAGTAAATATTACTTGATCAGTCAAGTACAAATAACATCAGGGCATTCAATGAGAAATACATATTATTCATTTGATATCTGTAGTATATATGTGATTAATCTCAAATTAACTTCCTGTTTGGAATTTTGATATTTGTCAGTCTGTACACAAGGAACCAGATATACAGAAAAGATGGCCTCGCCAGAGAATTTTGTAGCGCCGTAAATCAGTGACATTATGAGTAACTTTACAGACTTATATGGTATTACACCACATGACTTTTATTGTAGTCTTCGGGAAACCGGAGATAACAATATTTAATATCTGATCTTTAAGGCACTGTAGATCTGTTGTACTACTGTCATAATTCACAAATGATGCTCCTACGGTAACATGAGAAGATGGTCAAAAGCAATGAAAAAGTAATGAAAAGTACATTTACATACATTTTACCCCGTATTAGTTTGTTCTCCACTCTCCACTGCTAATGGAATCACAGACAGTACTACATTGCTGCTTAGCATTGCCCTATTATCAAAGTTACAAAGCAAGTTAGCACTTCATTTGACACATCACCCACAGCATACTGCAGCATTTCCACTTCCTTAGCATATACTTGAGTTAAAGTAGAGATACACAGTGTAAAATATTACTCCAGTAAAAGTAGAACTTCCTCCCTTTAGACCTCCACTTGAGTAAAAGTGTATTTACCATTTAAATGTACTTAAGTATGGAAAGTAAAAGTAACAAGTAAAAAGTAGAAGGCAGAAAGTAAAATGTCCTATTATCATGTTTGGAACAGGACTCTTAATCTTTTATCTACTCATTTTAGGTGAAAGACTCTAGTATCACTCTTATACACCAATCTTTTAAGAGAAGGTCATTAATTAGTCTGACACTGATGTTTATCCAAATGATCATAAGCATAAAACACTGAAGGACAACAGTTTCCATTAGGTAGAACAAAGCACTGTCCAACAGCAAGCTGTATACTGACTGGTGGGCTCACTTTGTGCTTCTTTTGTTTTGACATGTTACATTTTTATGTACACGTAAGCCAAAAGGAAGGACAGATTTGGCCATAATATATTGGAGCAAAAAGATATTTGAGTTTGAAATGCAGTGGAGTTAAAGTAAAAAGTCCCCCAAAATGGAAATACTTCAGTAAAGATACCCCAAAAAAGTTTACTTTGGCAACAAATTACATTAACTTTGTTACTGTCCACCACTGTTTAATCATGTAAACTTGCTCTAGCATTTGGCACGCATCTCAAAAAAATTAACTTGGCACCAAGACTCACAGTAATTACTGACTTATTTCAAAATTTCCATTCCTCTCTATGAAATCTCAGACAACTGTTGCCTTCACTCAACTACTGTTCTCTCTCGGGAAGTAAATGACATCCTTGAAACATTCCAGTCCTATTTCAGAACTCTCCGTAGCACATTTAGTCTATTTTATCAGGTTTATAACGTTTATTAATTTCACTTACAACGTGTTCAAAATGCAGCACTAAAAAAGATGAACACATTACCCATTTCTTGCTTCTCTGCTGTACGCTTCTGGATCCATTTGAAGGTTTTATTATTTACTCTTCTTGGCCTGGTCTGTTTTTATATCTCTGACGTACTCTGCCTTCACTCTAGCTCAAGATCACTCAGATGCCAATCAATTACTCCTGGCTGTGCCATGATCTCTAAAACTCAAGGGTGACCATGCCTTTGTGGTAGCTGCATCACAACTATGGAACAGGCCACTGCTGAGCATTTGATCTGCCCTTTCCATGCCAGCTTAATTTATTTAATTTAATTTCAAATCTGTCTTGACCCTTTAGGATGCATATACCGTATATAAGTGGTTTTGTTGATGTCAAAAAGCATTGTCCTTTGCATGTAGATTTCTGGGGGTTTTTTTGTTTGTTTGTTTGTTTTTTTACCTTTTCTGTTTTCTGTGTGTTTTGTATTTTGATAGAAGTATGCCAGAGACCAACTTTCATTCATTCAGTTTTCAGGCAAAATGACTTTTAAGTTTTATATGAGTTTGTAATTTTTCAAGAGATTCAATGTAGAATACAATGAAAGTCAAAGAAAAATGTGACAGAATTGACAAAAAAAGAGTTTCCTAAACTAGAAAATATGGGACTCTGGATCACCGTGCAAAACTTTATAGAGCACCAAAACTGTCACCATCAGATAAACAGAACTCAATTTCCCAGGACACCTCAGGTTATCATGTGACTTGCAACCGGCAGCCTATCCCAAATCTGCCTCACCCAATTACTGATTTTTCCACGTGATGTCTTTGCTATATAAACTGTTTGATCTGTTTGTTGTGTTGCAACCTACCAAAAGTGTGTACCGAACCTTTATTCTGTAGTTGGTACCTTTTGGTTTGACCTTTTGCCTCATTTTTGTCTTTGCCCTTTAACCTTTGCCCAATATCTCTGCTTTTGATTGCTCTGTCTTTTTGGTTTTTTTTTTTACTTTTGGCTTACCCCTTTTGTCTCTGGATTTCTCTTTATTGTTATATTCGCCCTGCTATAAACCTTTTGCCTGTTTGCATGTTTTTAGATTGCCCTTCTGTAATAAACCTACTAAGCCTCACTTGCACACGTCTCACCATAATTCAACCCCTACAGATTGATGTGATATGTTTGCTTCTTCAGGTTTCATTGCCAATATTGTCTTTGTCAGGAAATCCCAACCACTTCTAACACAAAGAAGATATGGCCAGGTCAGATCATTATAATTGGATAGCAAGCTTTGCGGCTTTCAAATGATAAATCCTACACAGGTCCCATGGTAAATCCTTGAAAGAACAACCCACTGCTGTGAATTAATTTCCTCAGTCCCTGAAGTCAAGAGGTATCCCACAAATTACTGACTAATCGGCTTGGATTATTGGAAGTAATTAAATAATTGCTGAATTCAATCCAATGTTTTTCCTTTAAGCAAGATATATGCTTGAAAAAGCCCATTTACAGCTTGAAACTCTAGAGAAGAAATTCTCTGATCAGATCGTTTGTTATTATATGACATGACATGTTAAATAGATATAGATTAAACTTATGTCTGTACATTGTATATTGGAGGATTACTTGTATGTTAGTGGATATATTACACATTGACTATTTAAATGTCTACAGTCCTCTGTCCACTCTGTACAAACCACCAGCAGTTAGAAGGACTTGCTTACTGCATTCAAACTCAAATTCAACCTAAACTGAATATACCTGCTAACCCTACTCCCCGCAATCAGACTAAACTGAATATACCTGCTAACCTACTCACTGCGATCTAACTGAGTTGATCTAACGATCTAACCAACACCTGCTGATCCTGCTTACTGCCATCTATCTAAACTGAGTATACCTACTGACTCTAGCCACTGCAATCTAACTAAACTGAATATACCGAATATACCTGAACTGAACTGAATATAACTAAACTGAATATACCGACCCTGACACTGTTCACTGTGATCTAACTAAACTGAGTATACCTGCTGACCCTAGCCACTTTGATCTAACTAAACTGAATATACCTCCTGACCCTGTTCACTGTGATCTAACTAAACTGAATATACCTGCTGACCCTACTTACTGAAATAATATATAATATATGCATAATAATATATATATAGTTAGTAATCAAGTTACTGAAGTTTCATGAGGAATCATTTCAGCTCTACAATAAAATGACTTTGACAACAACATTTTTATGTATGCATATATGACTATGATATGCTAAACCAATACAAAATGCCTTCTGACAGCAGCTGCAGAAAGAAAACAAGCCCTCATATACTAAGTGATGTTCTTTTAGTTTCTAACTGATTATTATTTCTTTCAAATGAACGTGTTATCAAGTGAGGCGTTCTCATAAAAAAGCTAATTTAGCTCCAGCTTTTAGGGTGGAAAGGGGTAAAGCTGATGATGATGCTGATGGCAGATAAGATGAGCTGAGCCTGATAAGATGAGCTGCATCATTTCACTATTTAACCCACTGCCCCTCATTGTCATTGTTGAAGGTTTATGCATTTGCCATTTGATTTCTTTCAAGAGGTGCCTGATATATTTCAGACTGTTAGCATTTGAACAGTTTCTTTGCACACACCTGAACTCATGATGCCCTCAATGAAAACAAGCTTACTGATACCATTATAAGAAAAACGAAGAAAGAAAGTTCTGTTGATGGCTCTGAATAAAACTAAAGCTATTGCCAGCCACTGCCATTTATCACAGAAGGACAATGAGTCATAAGTAATCAAAACAACATGCTAAAGTGGGTAGAGCCAGTAATATCAGTAACGGTGGGTCTGGAGGACCCCTCTGATGGACTACATTAGACAGTGCTCAAGGGAGAACTACAGAAAAATAAATGAGACTTAAATTAGCAGATATTTTAGCAATTACTGAAAGAAATAAATACCTTTTCATTTACTCATATAACTATAGCTAAATGTTTTAACATAAACCAATAATATATTCAGGGTTGAATTTGAGCAAATAGGACAAATATGATATGTGAAATAACTATACACATACATCATTAATTATTTAAATCTTTCTGTGGTCTGGAACTGACTACTGATAGAGAGCTAGAAGAATATTGACAGAGATTGCTTGATAAAAGATATAAAGCCATAGCCTTGAATCCATGTATCTTTTGTTCAATTGCACCGTTTGTATGTATTGTTGTACATGTATTGTTGTAACAATGTATAGTTTTATGTAAACCATGTACTTTAGTCATGAACTCTCAACTTTAATTTTCTATTTCTTATTTTCTATTCTTTGGAGGACTCGTTTTACACTTTCATTGATATGCACAAAGGTCACCAGCAAAGATTTGAAGAAAGAGGTGGAAAAACAACCTAGAGCTGATAGTGGACAAGGTGGAAAGATGGCATCACTGGAGCCATAACAGGAAATCACTGTTAAAGTGTTTAATGATAATATGACATTCACCCACGTTTCAGTTGGTCTCCCAAACCTCTCAATGGGTGAACAGATGCGCCTGGCCACAGGTATAGCCAAGACCAGAAAAAGATAAGAAACCACCCAGAAATGGCAGTGGCCAGAAAAATAAATTAGGACAGTTTATTGAGTTTTCAATAATCTCATATCTCATCTAATCAAGGATAAGACTAAAGTAAAAACACGGGATTGTCTGGGCTACTATTCCGTTTCTATTGTGGGTGATTTAAATAAAAAAGAAAATAAATGTTTTTTCTTTTTGATTCCTAAATGATTGTGGATTGAACAGAAGATAAGCGGACTGTCTCCAAAATGTATCCCCACAAAGTGTACCAATGTAGATGTGTCTAATAGGATGGCAGTAAGTGTAGCTAGTGTTTAAAAACTCAACACTGCTGTGTCTTATACACAAAGTAACACACCCTAACACCGCAACCATGTCATTGTCAGTATTGCGCTAAGAATGGATCATCACTTATATCTGAAATAATATCTGGTCAATCGTGGTCATTCTCCACTTATTAACAGGGGCAAGGAGAGCTGATAACTTTGGCATTACCAGTCAGTAATTGCAAACCCACAAGGTGCCTCTATATGGATGGTGTTTTAATAAAATGCCCAATTCATATGAATATTTCTTTTATACAGCTTTACACACACACTCCAGTGCTTCTTCACTAAAGGCCCAATATTAGCTGCAAGGCCAAAATTAGCCTGACCTAGCCAGTGACACCTCACTTTCAGCTAAAGCCTTGAGCTGTGCCCCCATTTTTCTCACTGAGATGAGAAACTGGCGGCTCATCTGCAGCAGACACCAAGGCAAGCTAATGAAGACCTCACATAATGGTACATCTCCAGCTAGTCCTTTAAAGGCAAATTGTCCAAGTGGGAACTCGGAATTGGAATCATTAGGAAATGGGCACAGCTTTGTGTACACGTGGTTCATTGGGGATGTCTGTGTGGCAGTACAGTTTATGTGTGCATGTGAATTAGTGTTCTAATTACACTCTGGCTTTTGGGTAGGAGGGGTATCTTCAACACTCCAGACTGGTCCAGACTTCACCACAGCTTTCAGGTTATAGCTCTAGAAAATAAGGATGACCTGCACAGATGTTTAGTGCACTGTATACAGTGAAACTAACATATTGTGACATCTGGCAAAGAAGGAGATGTGATTTCAAATGAGTGAGTGCAGTGGAGACCTGCTGCTCAGTGCTGCTGAATGGCCAGGATAGGAGGCAGGTTATCAATAGCCATGCAACTCGGCATGATGGTAGGCACCAACACTGCACAACTACCCCCTGTACAGCCCCACAGCACAACATAGCCCATTAACCACACATATAAAACTGTTGACAAGATTTAACGTCTCTCTGACCATCTGTCTGGCATTCTCCCAGGGGCTCAGCACGTTGCCACAACTCTTTGTGCATCTGTGGCTGTATGCTAGCCAGTAGTGGGGTGCTACATGTATTCAGGGGTAGAAAGATTACTGGAAACTCCTGCTAAAGTAAGTGTAATGTTACTGTTACTGATAATATACTTAGGCGCAAGTTAAAATATTAATAAAGGTAATTACTGAAGTATGAATAAACAAGTTGTTTATCGGAAAACTACTTGAATAATCAGGTAACTTTTTTGTGTATCTGCAGTCATAAACGGAAAATGTTTCCTTGGCTAGATAATTTACTTGGCTACATTATTGGAAATAATCTATACAAACAAAACACAAGAACAATATGATATTACATGAGATGAAAGTTCTGAGATGTAAGACTGATCACTGCATGCTTTGCTAGTAGTCAAGCTGTGTCCTGAAGTGAACTGCCAAACTAAAATTTCTGATGATGTAGTATGATCTGTAAGGTTAGATCCAGGAGTAAACAGATCTTTGTTAATGTGTTTTTAAATTAAAGTTACAGTCCAGACTCTGCAAAAATGTTGTACTTCAATCATTAATGCTGATGATCTGAACATTACAGTTCTGGCAATTCTGGCAAGTGATGCTCTGCTGTTTTGTTTTGTGTCCCACATGAGGCTATATCTGAACAGCATGTGGACGACAAATGAATTTCACATAAATCTCTAATTTCATATAAATATCACACTCCACCACCCTCAGTCTGATCCAATTACTGTTTAATCCAGTGAGTTTAAAAACAAACAGAAAGTCAAAATTAAATGTGAGAAAAGCTAACAGCCACATTTATGCAGATAAAACCAAAGGACAAAACTTAGGAAGATGCTGGTGAATGAAGCATATTGTTTTTAAGGGAATTCAAGTCTCTTTTGGGAAACCTAAAGTACCATTTGGCATTGATATGAATACAAGTCAGAATCAGCTTCCTTAAATATTGCATCCGATTGAACTATCCCTCAAATACATAATCCCTTTGGTAAAATGAATGTTGTATTTTCTGGTAAATAAAAATGTAACTTTGGACCGGAAATTAAACAAATGAAAGGGTGGTCTCTGACAGTATTGTAGACCATGGAGCTTCCATGTGTATGATTTATAATGTGCTTTCAGTGTCATATTACATGCCTGATGATGTGTGTTGTAAAAAAAGAGGGGAAAAATCCCTCAATAACTAGAAAGACAAAATCCTTTTTGTGAAATCCTTTATACCGGCTTTACACTTTATACTTGAGAACTGCTGCCATTGAAGATAAAAGGGGTCAAACCCCTTTTCAGCACTCAGTCTGAGGTGATAAGTGAATGTGCCCACTGCTGGGGCAAAATAAAAAGGAAGGATTTAAAATAAAGAGGCTGTTAAAGGCTGAGAAAAGAAAAGGAAAGCCAGTTTGATACTGGCTGTATAAAAGCTGTGACAAGCACTCACAGGTAGATAGATAACAGACCCTATAAGAGGATATTGCTGCTATTTGCATGAAGGAAAGAGGGAAAAGAAACGTAACATTAAAGCAAAGTTATGTAACAAGTTTACCTTAAAATATCAGCTTCACGATCACTTTGATGGCAAAGTGGCCCAGAGCGGGGAGAATGGTGTCTCTATCATTGCCACTCTGGGTTTGAAACACCGGCTATAGTGTTATGGAACTTTGGAGGAGTGGACACGAGACCTCTTGAAAACTGCATAAAGCTTTACAGCACCACCTCACACTCCAACTGTGGATCTTTAACTAGCTGTGAGAAGTTGTCTTGTTCAGAATTCTCAGCATGGATGTCATGGCAAAAGAGACCAAAAAGAGACCAAAGAAAACATTGTAGGAAGAAGCGAGGAAGAGAAAACGAGAGAGTGGCTGAGACCAGAGTCTGATTTTAACAGACGAAAAAATGCACACCAATTTTGAAAATGAACACATGTATAGTAATGCCATCCTTCACACAGAGCCCAAAAGTGGCTGCTATGCATCTGTTCTTACCTCTGCTGTTCATATGCACTAAAATCAGGTTGACCAATCAGAGAAGCCCAAACAAACGTGCGTTAGGATGGCAGGGGAGCAGTTAATCTCACTTACAGCAAAACACAAAAGCTCTTACAGCAAAAAGCAACATGCTGACTATAAAAATGTGGAGGGTAAAGAAACTATAGCTGAGCAGAGCTGAACGACAATGAGTAACGTTACAGCAACTGTATATAACTGCAGTTCATTCACTTCTTCATAAAGAGAGAAGCAACAAGCATAATCAAAGCCTCGAATTCCTCAACTGACATACAGAAATCACTTGTATTCAGATTCAGTCAGCTCCTGCGAGAGGCTGTGATGCCTGTGTTGTTGACTTTTTGTAGAATGAGATGTTCCCAGTTTATGCTCCATTTAGTTGCGATGCTTAAGAGAGGAAAGCACCACCACTAAACGTTTTTCAGAGTCTTCAGACAAAAAACAAGGACCACTAGGTTAAAAATCACATTTTTTTCATCCAACACAATCATACTCAGCGTGAATAGGACTTCAGTCTCGTACTCACTACTCGTTGGTGAGAGCTAAAAGAGATAAAACATCCCTGCTGAAGTTGTTATGAAAGGTTATGATGTACCTATCTGTGTCTTCCCTGTCTTATGGAGTTTTGTAGTTTTTACAGATTCCTAAAAGTCATCTAACCTCAGTCCGGTTTCAGCATGCTAGCATGCAAGGAAATACATTCATCTTACGCCAAAAAGTTTGATTAGCTTTTGTTGACTTCATGATGACTTCAATGGTGTCGTGCCAGACTGTCATAGAGTGACTCAGAATGGCACTGGGTCATCTTCAGTGACGAGTCCTGCTTTTGTCTTGGTGGAGATGACCTAAGAATCCATGTCTGCAGGCACCGCGGTCATATTGTGTAATATTGTGAGAATATTCAAATATATATTGCATGGGATGGATTATCGCAGGACACCATTAATAACCTCTACAATGCCATACTGAGAGACACTACTTCTGTATGTGTTGCTCAATAAATATTGCCCATCAGTCTAAATTTATCATCATTTATTGTTCCTGGTAACCTTTATCTTCCTTCCCAATAGCATTGCAAACCTTCTGGTTGCAGCTATTCTTTTGATGATGAGTGTAACTTCAAAGTGAAAGGCAGAGCTAAAATGTTGTGGCTGAATAGCATGCATCCAAATGCACTAGTTTTCATGGCATCCCACAAAAACAGAATTTTGAATTTAAGGCCAGTTTAGCTTCTGCTTACAGACGTTATATGGACCCTTTAAATAATTGTTAAATGCCTGCTCTTTAATGACATGGTTGCTGCATCACATGATTTTCGTGAACACATAGGTCTGTCTATGTGTGGGGGGCCGGGGGGTTACACCACTGTGCGTGTGTGTATGTGTGAGGCACAGGTGTTTGTAGTCTACAGTTGGTCTGGATATGAATAGAGCAAGACATGGCTTAAAGCAAGGGCACGTCAGTAACAGTTGATGTATGAACACAAATGAAAATGTTAATCTTACACACAGATTTCTTTGAGTAAGGCAAGAGCTAGTTAACTTGGATCAAATGATAATTTCCAAACCTTGTAAGTCATTACACATTCATGCCCTGTAACTGCATTTATTAGATAATTATATATGGACTAAATATTGTACATCAAATGTAAATGTTCATGTAGGACATACCTCCATTCAGAGAAATGTATATTTAACTCACCACATAACATATCTTCATATGAATCTATCAGATTCATTAATAAAATATGGGCTGTCAAAATATTAACATAAAGACTTTCTGTACCATCTTGACTTTGTTGAAATAGGTTTGCATTTTTGTACATTTCTACATATAATGTTACTTTGAAAATTTAGTGGCAATGGTCTATATATTAGAAAGGCTCAGGTGTTAGAAAGGTGCAGGTGGTCTATGGTCTATGGCAAAGGTCTATATTTTAGAAAGGTGCAAGTGGTCAATGGTCTCTGTGTTTTACTCATTCTGTTGGGGGTGTTGTGGTCAGTGGTGTTATAACTTTAGTAATATTGCATAATTGTCCTATATTGTGGTGGAATATATATACATATATATATATAATAATATATACAGTGGTGGAATGACTAATGGAAGGCTGCTTCCATTATTTTTTGTACGATCCTAAATGAACTTTCCAGGTGACAAATGGATCACACTGCAGAAATTAGTTATTCATTACATGCATTTTTTAAAAAGATTTTTAGGTCATTTTAAAGTATTGACAGAAATTAAAGACTTACTCATGCAATTAAAGTTTGTAACTGGTATTTGTGATTCTTCTCAGAGTGTTTAATTACACATTATTGTGTCACTCGCTTTAAACACAGACAGAACATGGAGAGGTGGAATATACTGTACACTGATAGCCAGAGAGTAAAAATGATTTCTACCCTCTCTTTAAGGAAAATGAACAGAACAGAGTTTGTTGCAATTGAGGTATGTCTCAAAAGGTGCCTTTACTGCTATCCAAGCTATTACAGGCAATCTTCCATGATTGCCTCGCTTGTGTGTGATGGGTGTGATGTATGAAGCATAGATCTCACTCGCAATCACCTCTTTCTCACTCACATTGATATACTTCATCAAGACATAAGATCATTCATAAATGGACTAGGTTAAACTGCACTCCCATAATAAAAATAAAAAGAAAATGACAGTTACGATCTTAGATGTTTTCAAGGATTTTGGAATTAATTGAGGAATTAATTAAGGAATTTATTGAGATAGTAATAAGGAAAATAAATACAAAATCATCACTTACAGGGCACTTTCTATTGGGAGGCGACTGTCCCAAACCCATACATTTAGAAATAATGCTTATTTTTATCATGAGTTTATTGTCATGTCATTTTCATGTCTGTAGTTTTTTAGCCACACTTCACTTCCGAGCAGGAAGTGAGACTACATTTTTCTATGTGTAAAAACTTACACATAAAAACAGGCACTATCAAAACCTTCGACAAAGTTTAAGTGGTGTCATGATCGTTTTGGTAGTGTTTTGGTTTTGGTCAATTAAAGGTCCAAAATGTAAATGGTTGATTAGTAAAAGTAGTGAAATTTATATATATAAATTTTTAGAGGCAGACTTCTTTTAGAGACAAACTTTTTTTTGGTTTTTATCTGCAGATATATTTTCTACAACTACAATATTCTGTAAAAGTATAACTAATAGATATTAAGTGTATGTAACAGCATATATGGACTGTCAAGGATTTGCTACAGGTATTGAGCTTGATAGATTTGTGGTGTTTACCTATATCTTTACATGATGTACTACATAATGTAGCAAACCTGGGGTTCTCCAAACAGCAGTGAATCCTCCTTAGAGCACATAAAGCTATACATTACAAACAAAGGGCTGTGGGAAAGAACTGTATAAATACATTCATTAACTGTATTTGGTAAAGCATTTATAGTGCAGTATGAGTACTGTAAATTACCAGAATGCCATAAACAGTTGTTACAGTGTAACAACTGTTCTCTGCTTTCCCTGTGATGTCAGGCTTTTGTCCTGGAAATGTACAAAAACACACGACACACATAACAAACTGCCAGGGGTTCTAAATTCTTATGGCATGCTGTCCATCAAGTGTGCTTATGGTGATAAATCTGTAGTAGTGTAAGTGCTTGCTGCCTTAAACCCCTGTCAGTCATAGTGAAGGAGCTCTATATTAGAGGAAGCTTCTCTCTCTCTGTCTCTCTCTCTCTCTCTCTCTCTCTCTCTCTCTGTCATTCCACTAATGCTTTCCCATCAGCTTTGTCATATTTTTATCATCTTTGTATTTTCTTACTTCTATTTTCACAGCAATACCAAAAAGGGGGCAACAGAGTATAAACTGAGTGCTATCAATTGAGTTTTTCTACTGAAAGGTTTTTTAGGGAACCAAAAATTTTATTTAGGCACCTTGTTTTAGGTGTATGCAGTATGTTTGGGCACACATTACACATTTTTATTGATCACCTAAATTAAAATAACACCGTCTCTACAGAGAACACACTTCTACACATTATAATGCATGTTTACAAGCTATTTGCTGATGTGTGAGTTTGACATATTGGGAAAAATTGATATTTTACTTTTTTTTTTTTACAACATTTTAAACTCACAGTTTATCAGTAGAATGCCACATTAAAGTTAGCTCCCTGTAGAGAATCTGTGAACTGAATTTCACTTCTAAGATCAACAAATCATGGAAGTTGACCACAGATACTAAAACTTTACATACGACTGTATGCCTTCTTTGCTCTTGTTCAGATCTAACGCCTCGGTCTCACCTCCTCATCCCCCTCCCCGCTTTTGTACATCCCATCTCATTGTACCAAGACTACTATAAGATGAGAGGATGATTGCTACAGCTGTAGATCTGAAAAGGTCTGTGCTTAATGCAGCCAGATTAATGAGTTTTCAGATTAAGCTTGAGCCATTCATATGTGTGTGGGTGTGCACGTGCTTTTGTGGAATAGAATGTAAAAAACATTATTGGTTTGGGCAATAATAGTCTGATTCAATCAAATATTTTGCATAAACAGAATGTAATATGACAGACTGAAAGGTCTCAGGCTTTAATAAATTATCAAATCATTCGCTTTTCCATACCATAAAACCACTATTCTATTGAAAATCGATTAACTGTGACAGATTGGAATCTGAACTACTGAACTTTCCATTTGCTGTATCTGTAGCCATTGTTAAAGGAAGCCTGTCAATGGGATGCACATGGGGTACACGGTTAACTGTTTGAGGTGGCAGTACCCAAATTCCTCAGTACTTGAATATCAATATTTGGATATCTGTTGTGTTTCATCACCGGAGGAGGGAGATTTTAACAGAAATGTAAAATGTGAAAATCCTGCTTAGATTTTTTTTTATATATAATTAAAAAATATTTTTAATTATAACTCCCAAACAGTTCCTCTACTCTGAACTCTGAAAGTATCTTAACATGCGTACATTGCCAGGGACATATTGATATGGACGTGACTGAGAAAACAGTGGGAGCACAAAGCCAGAGGTCATTTCATGAAACACACACGTCAAAAAAAACAAAAAAACACAAATAGTTGCACCCAGAAGGAATCAACCAACAGGAATGAAATTTGGAAGGTAGGTTTGAAATCGTGAGACATGCAAATGATTCAAGTTTAACGCTGCGTTAGAAAATAGGTGGCCTGATGCCGTACTGAGAGACATTACTTCTGTGTAGCTCAGGAAATATTGCTCATATCAGTCTAAATGTATCATCATTTATTGTTCCTCGAAGCCTTTATCTTCATTCCCAATAGCATTGCAATCCACCACTTTTTTCTGGGTGCACCTATTTTGATGATGAGTGTATATTATGATTTTATATGTGCATAAAACTTCTTAAAATGATGTTTGCTAGTTTGCTAGATGTTGCTAGTCATGTACTGGCTAGCAGTTTTGAGTCATGCTCAAAATGAGCTAAAATTGTCACTACTGAAAACTTGTTTTTTAAGTTTACATAGTGTTACAATTGTTTTGGTTGTGTTTTGGTAAGTTTACTCATTTATTGTGACAGCAGCAAAACATAATTAAGGTATAAAAATCAGAAAGATATTTTTAGTTTGATACAGTGATCTTTACTCATATACCTATATATAATAGGACAGCTCTGAACGCCTACCTTTACCTAAATATCCAAAAAGTAATGATTTTACCCTTCGTTACCCATAATGTGTGTTTTTAATTAATACTGGGTTAACTGTTTGAGATGCCAATACTCGAATACCAAAATCAGCACGTTGTGTTGTATTATGGGAGGATGGAGAAAAATTACAGAACAACAATTTTGCAAAATGCAGTTTTAGCAGAAAGCTTGTGAAATGTGAAAATCTTCCTTGGATTTGTGATTAAACGTTCTATTTTTTTTCCCACTCCCTTAACCTGCATATGTTCCCAAGAACACAATGTTAAGGAAGTGAGAGATAGCACAGCTTTTAGACTGATGCTAGCTAGATCCAGAAACAGTTCTCCTCTTTCTGCAGACCCTCTAGTGATCTTTCAACCGGTGGAATGTAAACGGACTTGGATATTTTTGATTAATATAATGAAATGAAGTGATTTTCCTGTACCTCTGTACAGAACTTCCTTAGATGCTTAAGGAAAAGAAGCGCAATTTGCATTTTACCATCCATGCACATAGGGCTCAGGAAAAGGTTCAGCATGTCGGGCCCACAGTTTCTAATATCATAAGGGCTTAATAATAGAATCTTCCAGTAAGAAACTCAACAGTGTGGTTAACAAGCAAAACCTAGTGAGCTCACAAGTGCAGACACAACCAAAAGCCTGTTGAGAAGTTTTAAAAACTCCTTCATTCATTTTCTGCACAGTTTCACTTTCATTTTCATACTTTCTCAGTTATGATAATCTTAATGTAATTAGCATACCCAGATTTCCTACAGTCTTTAAATCGTTTAGTAATCCTATGTTTACCAGTAATTAATGTAGCCTCATGTTTAAAATAAACATATTTTTACTTGAATAATTAATAAGTTGCAGGCATTTCCACACTAATCAAGCATTTTTGTAGCACCAATTTTCTCTGCATAATTGCATATAATGAGAAATGTTGTGATGCATTGTTTGTCATTACTGATGCTAGATGAATAAACAAAAACCTCTCTGTAATTGCATGGAGCATTGACATATACTTATGTCAAACTTATAGTCCGTCGTTCATTTATTTACTTTCCTGACCGCTGAGTACAAGTTTTTCATTTTCAGCATTAGGAAACATACATTTAACACTAAACTACACAGACATCCCAACAACTATTAAGTGGAATATACAGTATGATTGGACAATTTTACTGTCATTTGAAATG
>CM067492.1:16610247-16692678 GCA_034552555.1 Semaprochilodus insignis | reverse complement strand
GAAACATACATTTAACACTAAACTACACAGACACCCCAACAACTATTAAGTGGAATATACAGTATGATTGGACAATTTTACTGTCATTTGAAATGAATCCCTCACTGAATTACTGTCACTCAACCCTCTGTAGGTTTATGCACCAAAATTCTAATAGGGACAGAAATAGGGGCTTCTTTCATTTAAGATGTTCCATCACAAGCAGGTTTGGCAGATATATTTGCCTAGATTTGTATTTGTTTAGACATTGATTGTCAGTTTGTATATAAATTAAATAAAATTACAACTGATGACTTTTGAAATATTATTTTTGTAGTATATGAATGATCTCAAGCCACTTTGTCATATAACTGTCATGTGAGCACTGACTTTGGGAACAATAACCAGTCAAATGCTGCCACTTTTCCCTGGAGCTTTTCCTGGTAAATTCCCCTCAAAATACCTGTTCATATGCCACAGTTTGATCATCTTACACTTAAGTGTCACAGGCAGACATATAACAACATGGCTGTGTATATGACATTAAATAGTGTGAACCTCTCCTGTCATTTTATGTGAGTTTAAAAGCACAGGATTTTCACAGCTCTGGCACCATGAGTATCTGCTTTTAGCAACCACTGAACCCTTTTTACTTGCCACCATGAATTAATATTCATCATTCTTAATACTCCATCAACATTTTGCTTAGCACACACTAAATATATTAAACCTGTAATGGGTACACATGCACGCTTTTTGAATACTACACTTTGGCTTTGTTGATTAATTTACAATAAGCTTGGCCCAGTGTGTGAGCACTGGAAACATATGAAAATAATGTTAAAAGTAAAAAAAAATAAACCCGAAAGAGTTGCTTAAATGTAGTTATTAAACTGTGAGAAAGTTCTTTCTAAATTGTTCTTCACTCTCAAGCAGAAATAAAATGTGCACAGTTTGCATTTGGTATTCAGGAGCCCAATGATGCATATCTAATTATCAACTAGTTATCAATGAATACATCTGCTAAAATCATGATGTGTATCAATTTACAGTGAAGCACACACTGCAACATAGTCAGATATAAAGATGTATATGGTTATTTGGCCAATCCTGGTCATGGAATACCCATTCCCTGTACATTTTAGTGATTCCTGTGCCTCTGACATTCCTGATCCAGCTAATCAGCTCCTTAAAAACCCTTCATAACTTTAAGTAGGTATGTTGGGAGCAAGAAAATAGTAGAAATGAGCAGGGCATGGGGTATTCCAGAACAAGGGTTGGGAACCTGTTTTAGCGAAATGGATTTTGACTAGCTTGTGTCTTTTTTGTTTTTGACATGTATTCAGCCCCTTTTTTGCCAGAGATTATGGCTTTTTCTGTCATAACACACTTCAGTTCACTGTTATGACTGTAGGCTGTAGTGCAACAGAGATAAGTTTTCTTATCATGCTAAACTTTGTTTTGGGGTATTAATGGATTCAAGGTATAAACAGTATAAACACAAAAAATCTTCATGTAACTGAAAATAGAAGGTGCAATGCAATGCATTGCATTATACACAGAATGCAAGCAACATTAAAAAAGCAGCAGAAATAGTATATTTCTCCTCATAAGAGTATGGATTCAGCTTACTCACAGCTGATCCTGCATATTATATGGCTAGCTTTGCATGGCCAGAAAAGCACATATATATCTGACTGGATCATATGCATATTAATTTATGGTAAGAAATGTTTTGTTCATAAACCGCTTCAGTTCAATGGGCCATTAATCTCAATTCAAGCAGCTTCAAATGGAAACAGCATTAATTCAGTTTTAATTGGGCCCACAAACTTGGTGCATAACTACTCTTTGAACCCTGTATCCCTTGCCTCATAAACAACACTTTATGGAAAATCCTATATAGACGTAATTATATAATCTTTTGTTCAGATGAGCTGGCTTTCGACACTGTGCACTGAGTCAAAGGGATATAATGACATAAAAATCAGGCAAAGTTTTGAATAACAAATCTAATGCGAATAAAACCTTCAGCTCTGTATTATTAAACGGAGATAATAACATTTCTCCTTATTCCGGCTTGTATTGTTTGAATATTGTGTAACTGCCCTTGTTTTAAATTCTGTCTCAATAATTATTAATGGCTAATGCATTGCCTGCGGAGAGCTGCATTGTGTAACACGGCTTGTCTTCATCGAGGGTTGATCTCCTGTAAGAACCTGTAATTGGTGCACTCACACAAACAAACCCTTGAGTTTGCATTCGTAGGATATTTGCACCACGGCTCGCCTGTTGTGTGTCTTTGATGCTTCACAACAAAAGCTGAAGCCTTTTTCTGAAATGAATGAGATCCCCCTTCAGCCCCTTACAAATTGTCTCTCAAAGATTCTACGCTGCATAAAGAACATATTGGCTTCTATAAGAGCTGAATGATATGGACAAAATACAAAATTGTAATTATCCTGCAATACACAAGTATTTTTATTAATTTAGTCATTTATTCACTAATTCCATTTCCAAAATGCCTAGTAAGCAGGTTTTCCAAGAAATCTGCAGGGATATTTTTCCACAACAAGTTCCACAACAGCATTTCCTGCTTCTCACAATCCAATTGATCCTGAACACATTCAGTCTTGAGGTCTGGATAGTCTCTTTTTCTGAGAACACTAGCAGCACAGTGCTCAGTGTCTTTGTTTTGTCTCTTCTGGAGAAGAGGACTTGACCCTGAGGGGGGAGTGGCAGTGTGGGCTGGCAAGGAGGTGGACTTTGCTTCAGGTACTCTATCTGGACGGTGACTGGACTCTGAGGTGTCTTTTAAAAATGGGAAGCATGCCCACTACAGTAGCATCCTACTGTGGCTAGTGTGGAGTTGTGGCCACTTGCGGGGCCCCTTAGGAGAACGCTTTATATGTGGAGTACTGTTTTGGTTTCTACTGTCAGGGAGAATTTCATGGCTAATGCTGACCTGCCTGCTATCCTGGCTGTTTAGTAGCATTGAGTGGTGGGTCTTCCCTGCTTTGTGTTCCATAGAGCACTTGTTTGAAAGTGCAATGGTTCCTGCATCTCCTTTTTTGTAAGGCATCACAATATATTCTAAAAATCCAGACACTCCTGCTATTTGCATCACTTTGCTATTTTTATGCAAATGGTTTATCTTTTATTTAACCTATTTAGAAATATCTCCTGAAAAATTACTAACTTGTACTTAATGGCTGTTTTGACTGGAAATTATGTAAATGAAGCATAGACTTTTGCACAGGATTGTATTTAATGGCATATGTGTGTACTATGTATGATCAAAATGATTCACATGTACTAAATCATGTATGTGCTTTGATTCATCCAAATGCTCACAGCACACAACAAAACATGTCTGTACAAATGAAGCATTCATTAAACAGGGAAAAACTAAGTTCTCTGACTATGCTCAGTATGGTGTCAATTATCACCCACACTATCATTTTCTCTCATCAAAAAACATTACGACCATTTAACTGAGAAATATAGTCTGGAATAAAGATAGAAAATGCTGAATGCTAGCAATCAGTCCAGTGTTTTGCTGGTATTTGTTTAGCTGCAAAAAAGTAAAATTGTGACTGTATCCAAAAAAAGAACTGTATATGGAAAAGTTTTTTTTTTTCTAGTTACAAAACATACAAGAATATAGTATAACCTTACTCTTATGACTGTACACTCCCAGGCAAAACATAGGCCAATGTCAAAACATTACGTTTAACAACATAATAGTCTTACCAATAAATCATTAAAGAAATAAAGTGAGCTAGTATGGGCAGCTTTCCCCGGTAATGTCTTTAATAGGTGTGTGTGTAAACTTAAAGACATTCTTTTACAGAAAGAAGAGTCAGTGGCCTTCTGGATGTGTGATACGTGACAACAAACTGATGCTGACCACGGTGCCTCCACATATGGATTTCTTGGTCGTCTCCACCAACACTAAAGCAGGACTTGTCACTGTTAATCACCGTCTGCCATTCTGAGTCACTCCATCACAGTCTGACACGACACCATTGCAATCTTTGCTGACGTTGATGTGGTGTTAAGGGCAGTGGTCGTAATGGTCTGCATGCATTCAGTGATGCACCATATGTATGGTCTGCCAAGGCAGCAGCCTGCTGGCACTAACTCACTGAATGTCTGCAGTCGTGGTTGTTGGGTCAGTCAGGTACAGCGATAAGGCCTGTTCTTGCTTACCTCAGGCCTGTCGGTTGATTCCTTCTGGGTGCAACTATTCTTTTGATGATGAGTGTAATTTGTTCTTAATGGCCATTTTGACTGGAAATAAAATACATCAAGAGTGGTCTCTGACCTTTACACACTTCTGTATATAACATTTATATATTTAGTAATACAGTGTATTATAAGTGTTCTTAATCATTACATACTGAAGGAGCCCCATGGCAGCTCCTGTGCCCTAAACAATTGATTCAGTTCATGGATGTACAGTATTTGGATGGATGCTAATTAAAATACGTTTTCTCCAGTTTCTTGTGAGAACAACATCTAACATTCTACACAGTGTCAATCGCAATGTCAATGGCTTGTGTGCACTCATATTTCTTGTGTGTTATTACCTTAGTTGGCTTCAGTCACACTGAGAAACACTATTAAGAAATTCACTACACAAACAGTGTGTAGTGCAGTGGGGACAGAAACCATCAGATGCAGACTTTTCATAAGACCTTTTATATGTATAATTTACAATGTCTGTGCACTGATGCTTTTCCACCCTGAGAAAAGAACATGCCTGATTTATGATCCACCAAGGTTAAATAAATGAAGCAGATATTAAATAAATAAATGAACCTGTTATCTGCTCAGCTACCGTTATTAAAATCTTAATCAAAGTGAGGGAGCGAGACAATGCAGGCACAGTAAGGTGCTGTATAGCAGTCAACTCTGGTTTGTTTCAAGGCTACAATTTGAGTATGTGTTCACAGCGTATTTTGTTGTACTCCAAATGTTCACCATGTTATATGAGTCATAGGGTGATATAGTAAACAGCAATGCACCAATACAGTGAAGTGCAGTATTGCTAACTTTATGTTGCTAACTTTAATGTCCCTGGATGCTCCGAGCTGGCATTAACGCCTTATGACACCAAGTATTAACAGCCTCCCGCCGTTGGCCTTGCTGGCTAAAGAAAACTGCTCAAGGATTCATAGGAGAGGCGGCATCAGCGAAGAGGGCATGCTAGACAATGCATTTGCTTACATTCCCTTTCAGAATTACTGGCACCCTGAAGAAACATGACAAAGAGGTCACTGTCACAGTCATTGCTGTTGCTTGAAATTCTGAATAGCATGTAATAAAATATCTTTCCTTCTTTCTATTAGTTTACTTTTCAGAGGACACGTGAGGAGAGGAATTAACTGACCTTGCCTTGAAAAGCAACACTTCATTTCCAAAGTATGTACAACACTCTAAAGCAAAACTACACTTAATATATCATCTCATTTCTTAATATGCTCCTATTCCCAGCTAGACAAATCAGCCTGGACCTGAATTACTGACTCCAGCATAAATTGTGTTTTTGATGCCGGTATGCTGGACAGTGATGTAGTCTTTCCTTCTCCTAAATGCACTGGTGTGGCTAAAAGGTTTCACCTACAAACTACAACTTACTTTCTTTCTTCCTTTCTTTCTTTATATATAAAAAACCCTAAAATTAAATGATCCAGTTTCACTTTTTATATAAATCAAAAAGATATTTCTTTCTGTAGACTGGTCCATATATTAAGCTTTAGAATAAGAGCCTAGGATTCTAAGAGGTCTGGAAATTCTCCATGAAGTATATGGTCTCAGATTTCTTTATGCATTTTCCCGCCTCATCAAAAATTAAATGAGAAGATTGAGTGTTGTGATTTTAGGCTGTTCACAGTAGGCTTAAGACTCAGGCTGAAAAAAGTCTCAATGTAATCTGCTACAACTCCTTTGTGCCTTCAGCCTAGTCATAACCTTTTCGGAGCGACTTTGAGCTGTGATTGCGAAAATTAGTTAAGAGAGGCAAGCTGTGGTGAAAAATTGTCCTGAAATTCCTGTGATGTGCTGCAAGTTTTAGCAAGACAGTGGCACACCAATAAGAGGGTGCTGATAATTGCGTGACAAGTGGCACACATAAAAGTACTTTTCATGATGTCATAGCAGAGAAAATATAAAACATGAATAAAACAGAAAATCAACACAGTAATTTTTGCTTGTAATAACTGAGGAGTTCTAAAAATGTTTGGACAGATCAGGAATGATGTGCTTACATACAGCTTGTTGATCTGATATGAATAAATAGGGTGGAAAAGTACATGCCCATCTACTGTACTTTTCTGAAACTCACCGTTTTTCTGAAACTCAATCTCGGCCCCTGAACACAAATTCAATATTGTTCTGACCCGCACTCATTTGTTTGTCATTTTTTTGTTATGACACTACTATGTAAGTTGACAGTATGTATAGACAATACTATGTAAATGTCTGATAAATTCATCTTGCTTGATGTATTTAAATTCTTACTACAACTTTTTGTTGGAAACAATAACTTAAGTCTGTCCAACATGTCTGTTATAAGCTTCAGACAAAACATGTGAAGCTTCAAATATTTATGCCTAAGCTAGAACAGCCATATGAATCAGTATTAGCTTAGTGCTAGCATATTACAAGAATCCAATACAGGCACTAGCACAAATTCACAAATTAGATGTTCTTTTCCTTTTTTAAATGGCCGTTTATATGTATGGTCTCTGACTGTTTGCCACGGTCAAAAGTTACAGAGAAAATAGAACTCTTTATGACGTGCTAGAAAATCAAAAATGGCAACACAAATAAGTTGTGCTTAAAGCCTTCATCTTTAAGAGACAGGAGAAAACCAAGGTCTCTGTTCTTCCCCTGCGAGAAGAGAACCCAAGGCGAGTTCTGAAGGGGCGTGTAGCTGTCGAGAAAACATTACTGAGGAAAACAAAGAAAACATCAGCACTATTGGTGAGATATCAATATTATCAGTGACGCAGCAGCAGTGAAGTATCTGAAAACACTGAAGTACGTATGTTGAAGGTTTACTGTTGATACATTACCTGTATTAAGTAGATGTATTGCTGGTATATTACATTAAATAGATCTAATATGTTATCGCCATTAAGCAAATCCTAACCTCACTCAACTTTAACAAAGATCTAATCCTAACCGTAACTTTAACCTCAATCCAAAACTAGCCCTAACACTGGCCCTAATCCTAACTCTAAACTTAACCTCAACCCAAAACCTAATCCTAACCCTAATATTAACCTCAATATTGGCCTAACCTTAACCTAAAACCTCAACACTGGCCTAACCTTAACCTAATCCAGTTAATCTCCAATTACAGAATTGTGTCAGCAGCATGTCTATATCAGCTAGTTGAGGATGTTCTGTGTTACACATGTCACAATACTGGGCAAAGTAGATATCAAATTGGTGGAAGTGTGTGTTATTGTGTGGTAATACTATTAGAGATGGCCTTTAGACAAGTAAACACACACACATCCACGCATCCACATGCGCATGCACACACACAGCTCGCTCTCGGTGATGAAAGTTCATGGGGAGCTGTCAGAAGAAGCCAGCAGTAATTACAAATGAGCTGCTTCTCTCCATAGGTGGGTCTTGAGCATGACATTTCAGAGTGTGAGGGGAGATCACCAAGCAAGAGGTTATATTTCACCCTCCCCCACTGCAAAACCTGTCTCTCTCACTTCACCTCACTGCCCAGGAGAGAGCTCCAGGGCTCAGCTTGGCTTAGACACAGCTGTTGAGGAAAAAGGCTCATATTGGGATTGGGGATTGGGGTAACATAGAGAGATCAGCCTCAAATTTATTAGAGAAAGTTGACAAGCACAAGATATCTGCTTTGTAATGACAATCTGTATTCCAGTGTGTGTAACCATACGCAAATACACTCATTAGCAAAAAGAAATACTGCATCGAATGAAACTTTATATCCATGATCAAACAATGCTCTCAGCTGGTGGTCTGTCTGGGCCGTCCAGAGCCTGTTCGCTGTGTACGCGTGCTCTCGTGTAACCACACCAACCCTGTAAACATTTACATATCTGCCTGAGACATAACTGCATGCTGAGTTTTGCAGCAATCTGACATTTCTATCTGGGTGCATTTTTTTTGTCATTGAGTGTATGTTGTTGCTAAATAAAACCTTATTCAAAAACCTTGTTCTCCAAAATTTAAAGACTTATACGTGCAAAGCACGGCTTGTGAATAACTTTACAGTGTCCACTTAATGACCAAAGACCAATTTCTCCAAAGTTCTCCACTTTCAATGTAAACTAGGCAGTCTAAATTATAGGTATGCTTGTGTAAGCATTTCCTTCACCAGTTACAACTAGATCATTTGGTTTTGTCCCACACACAAAGCATTAACAAAAGCATCAAGCCTCTCGCTGTTTAAGTTAGAGAAAGTGAGAAAAGGCTAACGTCCAAGAGAAAGCTAACCCATTAGGCATGATAAATGCTTGCTCATCTGTCTGTCTGTGTTTGCGTAGGTTTATTCATGCCAGCAGTACATTGAATAACAACCTCATGTTCTTCAAGATACTTCCACATAAAAGCGAAATTACATTACTGTCAATACTGTCTATGTAGAGCCTATCTGCTTGAGTGATTACTTTGCTAAATAAAAATAGAAAGCAGCTATTACACACTTTACATCATTGATCATTAAAACACAATAAAGTCCAATAAAGGCTTATTCCACTGTGGTCCTCTTTACATAAAACAAACAGATAAATTACACATCACAAAAACAATACAGTAAACTTCATGATGACAGGCCACAGAAAGAGGCTGGATTAGTCATTCTGATGTCTCCATATTCAGTCACATCCCTCTCCTTCCTTTCACTAGCTTGAATCACTGTACAGATCAGCACTTACCAGCGTTGCTCAGGTAACTGGGCCACATTGAGACGGACCTTCTTTTTGAGTCTGTGCATTTTCATTGTCAATACGTAAAGACATCTGACTCCTGCCAAATCCAGCCTGACAGCTCTGACTTTTGAATGAATATTTCAGACTTTAAAGGGAGACTCGCAGCAGCGAGCCTCTGGACACAGTAATAAGAATTTGCCCAATCAAGTCCTACAAGGTGCAGCTTTAAAAATAAAAATAAAATAAAATATACAGAGTAAAAATGAAGATTTTGTCCTTGCAACAAAATAATGGAAACAAATGATTCATTTAAAAGATTTAAAAGAAAGGAAAACTACAGTCTGGCAAGTCTGAATGTCAAAGAAGCAGATGACTGACCTTAGAGAATACCCTTTATTATTTCTTTCTTAACTAGACACTTGCAACATTCAGAAGAGTCACTATTAGATGTCTTCGATTTGGACCATGAATGTCAAAATTTCTATGGAAAAACCCACCAATACAGTAACGCTAAAATCTCTAGGGGTTTCTAGTAGTTTGTTAACACTAAAGCCTTCTGGTCGTATTCTGCGGTGTGCCTGTTTGTAATTGTTCAATGGAAGCTTTCATATACAGACAAAACAGGGAGGTACCTCCAGAATTTCTCTCAGAAAACTGTCTCAAGATATAATATAATAAGTGATAAAAATGATCTGTCCAAGGTATTTATATATAAATATTTTGACAGACATTTTGGCATACGTTGTACCTCGTAGCCTTTTCACAGTTACGTTTTCAGTCCTGCCACTGTTTCCAATGATAACAGCCCGATGATTAGGCTGCCACTCGTACGCCCAGGTATTTAAGACTTCCAGAAGCCCAATAACAATGTGTTTTCTCACAAAATTGGCCCCGCCTACTGGAAATCAAAACATAACTGGTTCTTCTATCACTTTGTAATGATGCCGATGGGTAATCTAACTTCATTAGGCATTCTCTATATTCTCTCACTTGATATCCTGACCAATAAAAGAGCAGAGCTCACCATAGATACCATAGAGGAGCACACCTGGACAGATCAACTTCAGCTGGCCAGTTTATAAGCATGGAATTATTAAATAAAAATGAACTAAATTTTACATACATGTATTTTTGGGTCCCTGGAATCGTTCTCTGAAATGCCTAGAAGGTTCTGAGGTTCCCCCACTGCTTCCAGCTGTTAAGATCAAGAGTCTGAAGATACATTGAAGTCGCTGATGTGAGTCACTGAGAGACACTTTGAGGGCTTTTTCTGCTTTTATGTAGGCAGCTAATTTAAAATGTAAAATCAATCATTTTTACCAATCAGTATTTTTAAATTAAGCTACAGTTGTCTACCATGCCATTATATTACAGTAGAAACCACAATGTTACCAGACTGTTTAGAAATTGTATTCAGTAGTGTCGTGATAATAATGAATTATATTAGCATTTCATTAGCATGAATTATATTCATAAAATTCATAAAATGATATTTTTGAGAGAGAAATGATTGTTTAGTAGGGTACTTCTGTTGAAATACACAAAAGATGTACTCTCCTAAATAAGCATATGCTAAATAATGCTGAGGATGTCAGCTATTAAAAGTCTGCACTGTCTGTAGGTGTGGCTGCTTCTGCTTAGGCACACTTGCGCTCAGACTTTACACAATATTAATGCGATATCACATGAAAATTGCACAGCTTTGGTATAAAAAGACATGTCTATAAAACATTTTTTATAGGTTCTTGACCAAATTACAACAGCGGGGATATCATACATTGAACAGCCTGCTGGCCAATCCCAAAGGAGATCAAATTTCCTGCTCACCTCACAGATTGCAATCTTTCAGGCCCAGGGACAATCATCATTGCCATCTCTACCACAGAGACAGAAGTGAGGTGTTTTTGCACAGCAGGCAACTCCAGTTAAACTGGGGCAAAAAGACATACAACTACCACTCAGGATGGGTCACCTCCCAGATCTCACTGTTATGGCACTTTAGGGATTCCAAGGTCTGTATTTCATGTGTTGTGAAAGGTTTAAGTTTACCTAATCATGAGATTCAGGGTCAAAACAGTGACATCCTGATAATCCTGTATCTGAAAGGAGCAATATGTAAGATTTGCTCCTTCCATTCTTACCTGTCTAAAAGACATGTTGCAAGTTCAGCTATTTTTATCCCTACCTAGCAATAGGGGATGCAGTCAGAAGCAATGGCAGTGCTGAGTCTTGTTTTCCTTTTGTTTATTTTACCTCTTTATTTTGCTGACGAACATGGATTTTTGCCAAGAGCCATTGGTAGTTGTGATAATAGTAATTTGCCAAAGGCTTTAATCATCGTTGCGTTTACTCTTCTCTTCCATGGTTACCTGACCTTAAAAGTATCTAACCAGGATCAGGACCAGGATTGACAAGAGGTTAAAATACGCCATGGATGCAGTGCCACTCCACACCATAGTGGCGCACAGTTGCTATAGTGTGGTATTACAAGACAGAACAGGCAGGGTTAGCTGGTTAGCATGCTTTTTTCCCATTTCAACCATTTTTTCTTCACATTCTGTTGATAGTTTTAGTTCATTTCGGAATATTTTGAACTAAAACATTTACATAACGTTCCTTTAACGTGGCTTCCATCCCGAGACTACCGGGTCAGCGGTGACTGGATCTCAGCTGATCTTAGAACAGCTGTGGTTGCCCATACACATACTGCTAGGTTCTGATAGAGATGCTTTTTGGAGTGGCGTGACTTTAACTTCTTGAGATGTAACATGTATGTAACACAGTTTAACATACACTATATGCCCAAAAGTATGTGGACACCCCTCCTAATTACTGAGTTCAGGTTTTACAGCCGCACCCATTGCTGACAGGTGTGTAAAGTCAAGCACATATCTCAGTCTCCACAGTACAGTAGAAGAGGTTGTACTGAAGAGCTCAGTGACTTTAAATGTGGTGCTGTTGTAACCGGCCTCTTTCTGCTTGCCGAGCTCACTCTGCGTTGTGTGGAAAAACGGCTCAGGAGTCAGGACTGTCGCCTTCTTCATTTATTTCTGTTTTGTAAAAGACAATATGGTTCGTCATTGTTTGTGAGGAGGCCACCCGGGAATCCTCTCCCTCAAACTCTCAGTGCAGACTGAGCAGATAGTTTTACAAAATGCAGTGAAACTCGTAAGAGATTTACAGAAACACATAGAAGACGATTTACAATGCAATACTGCTTTACAAAAGACATCCCCCATTTTCTATGGACATAGCACAAAAGAAGAGGCGACATTTTGAGTTTTTCTTTTTTAAACACTACCCCCTGCTGTACGAAGGACGGTAAAACTAAATAAAACAGCATACCTGTTTTGTAAAAGACAATATGGTTCGTCATTGCTTGTGAGGCCACCCGAGAATCCTGAGACCATACAAGAAAACACACCCTCAGTATTTTAGTTTTTACACAGTGCGGAATCTACTGCTACAGGCTTTTACAGCAACAGGACAAAATAAAACATAGTCTAAAATATACAGCACAGTTTCAAAACCAACCGGGGGCTTTTTATGAACATTTATCACAAAATTTCGTTAATTCTGGTTTTTACTACTCAGCTTTACTCTACGTACCTCTCCCTCCGACTCTCAGTGCAGACTGAGGGAGAGAACGCGCGAACCTCAGAGTCACGTACATCTCTTAAAGAGACAGTGCCGTTTTTTCCCCATACGATTTTAGCTATTTTTAACACATTTTAACTGTTTTTAAACCACATTTTTAACACAAGAGATAATATATACATATTACACATTGTAAATTATAAGACATTTTTCCTTAGAGCAGATTTATATAAAATAAAACAAAATAACATTTTACATCTGTTACACTGTCATAAGATGTGCCTTTTGCCACAGGTCAGTTCTAGAAATTTCTGCTTTGTTCAAATGTTAGTGCTATTATTGTAAAATTGAAGCATCTAGAAGCAACAATCACTTAGACATGAAGTGGTAGACCACGCACACACACACACAAAAGAGTGCTAAAGTGCGTAGCATGTAAAAATGGCTTCTTTTGCATCATTCACAACAGAGTTCCAAATTGCCTCAGGAAGCAACATCATCACTAGAACCGTCAGGTGGAGTGGTGTAAATTGGCCTGTCAATAGCGAGCCAGGCCTTTTTACTTCACAACCAATCCCCTGACTGAATGGGCATGCATTTTCACAGACACACTCCAAAATCTTGTGGAAAGCCTTTCCAGAACAGCTATTTATATACTTGAAAGGCATGTGGTGTGGGAGGTGCTCCATCTTAATGCCCATGATTTTGCACTAGGATGTCCAACAAGCATAGGTTATGTCGGTCTAAAGGTTGGGTGTCCACATACCTTTGGTCATATAGTGTTTTATCACTGTGGCCAATGCTTTTAGCCAATTGTATACACACTGAAGGCATTTTACTTAACCTGTAGTAGGAAAGTAGGCTTATGTTGCATGCAGTGAACAGGAAAATAGGCTGCAAGGAAAGGTGCACAGCCTTGTATGGTGATAACCCTACGTAAGAGAGTATTACTAGTAACAGAAAAGTACTACTGAAAGCCAGCAATCAGGTCAAATCAGGAATAGATATTGATACCTATAGGTATGTGCTGTGCTCAGTCAGAACAAGCCATCATCCTCTGTAATGCCAGCCAGCAGAGTTGAAAGAGATCCTTGAAGAGTAAACTGTGAGAGAGGATCTATATGTCTTTCAGATATTCAAATGTTTCAGGAGAAACTTAGTGAGGTGGTATGTAGAGCTGCGCTGTTCAAGCCATGGCAGGGTTAAGAGGATGTCAGACTTCCTTAGGAGAATACACTGGGCATTAATATAGACTTACTGCGGCTTAATGATAATACACTGTAGATGTACATAAGCTGTTAATTGCATTTGTAGGTTTAATTTGAGTAATTTCAGTGCAGCTTCACTGGTCTGCTTATGATTATGTTGTTACAGGATGGCACTGCATAAAAAATAGACTAGTAACGATTAATAACCTAAACCAGCATGTCCTCAACCATTTGCAGTTCACACACCTGATCACAAAAGTCCACAGAAAGATTTAATAGGTTTAACTGTTTCAAATACAAACACATATATATCAGCCCAATAATCAAATTTCTCTTAACTATATGTAGTCAATTACATTTACACAGTGCATTTTAGCAAATCTATGTAGGAACTGGACCTACATAAGATGTTCTACTTTTTCTGTGTTACTTTTGATGTTTTAAATGTATTTTTGCAACAAATATTTGATTAAATGTCTATACAGTATATTGCAATATACAAAGATGAAGTCCACTGTGGAGGGGGATATCTTCTGTGTGATATTTAAGTGTTGAGAGGGAAAATCTAATAAATTTAGGCACGTGCAGCAGATAAATGGTAAAAAGGTAAAAAACACAATACATTTGCCTCTGCACTCATACAGCTTTGTTCAGTCAGAACAGAGGGATGTGCAGGTTCCGCAGAACATAAAACTACCATCATTGTTAGTATAGATAGTTCCCTTGTTGTGATAAAGTTACTAATTACTTTTTCCAAAATTACACATTACGTTACTTCCACATTTCTCTGTACCAAATTAGTTATTGGCATAAATTGACATTTAAGCAACCTTAAAACAAGCTAAATTATCTGTCAGTATAGTGAGATAATTCCACTTATTATTCTTACAGCAGTCTCAAAATGAAAAATATGACATACAACAACTAGATTTAGAATAATTTCACATTCCACGCTATCATTTTTGCAGTGCAAACAGCTGCCTTTTTAATATAAGTATTAAAAATAAGAGAAGGGTGACTTTATAAAAGCCTGCTATTTCTCAATAAATCATATGAATATGTATAGCATGTTACTTTGCTATAGACTTTTTGGTCTGGCACAAATAGATCAATCAAATGATTTTGCATATTAAAAAGGCTATATGTTTAAGCATGATTATCAAGACAGGGCTCAGGTTACAGGAGGCGAGAATGTCCTGACAAGCTGTGAGTGCAGTATTGTTATGCATGGTAAAATAACATTTTTTAAATGTGTTTATTCATTTAGTGGTGTTAATGTAATGCCATTTGTTTTGGGTTGTAGATGACCATCAACAAGTAGTGGATCAGGGAAGCAGGGCCAACTTAGACAGGCTTTCTGCTACACAAACCCTAACAAACACAGACACATTTTACAGCAGCAGATTCTCTGTTTAATTTTCTGTTAATCCACACCATGTATTCCCAAAACCTCTCAGAGGGCCATGGCTGATCTAGAATCATATTCCTCTTGATAGAAGTTGGCAGACCTTGAAAAGTCATAATCCTCTAATGTACAATGATAATAATGATGACATTAAGCTTACCTACAACGAATCAGCCAGCAAACAGCCTTTATTTATTTTTATTTCTTTATTTTTTTCTGCAATGTGAGGTCAATCCCCATCCCTGTTATATATCACTAGTGGAGCACAAACCACAAATAACTTTATGAGCTGACAAGGACATCCGGATCCAGTATAAAGTGTTGAAAAATGGGAATAAAAACCATCTATTTGTGGCTCAGATGAAATTGCATGGATGGCTATTTGGCACAATCTCCTTTTTATGTACCCCTCAGCCTGCGAAGAGCTGTGTAGATGCAGTTAGATGTGAAATTTGTAATTAATTGATCCATTACTCTTATTCTGCACCATGTACAAATGAAACAGCCTGTACTCCTGTACTGTAATTTATACTTTCAATAGAGGTCTTACAATATTGACCTGAGTCTCTTTCAGCTCGGCTGAAGCTAAAAGAAGAGAGATAAGAACATAATGGTGACTGCTACCAAATTCAGGTTAGGACTGAATATATCATTGTGCTAAAATTGTTTTCTAATGTTTTCTAAGGTTTGTATTAATCTGAATTTTTTTGAGCATTTTCACGTAGGCAAAATATTCTGACTTATTTTGCTTGAATATACTTACACCAAAAAACACACACAGGAAAAAAGTAGAGTTCTCTAGCTATTATGAGATATTTCACTAAACAGCATCCACTGACTGTTGATACATGCTTGATCTGCAATTAATATACAGTGCAATTTTAAATAACTATCATTGTTTGTATGATGGCTCTTGGTATAATTAATACTTACTTTACTGTACTTATGGTTTGATGAAGCAACTATCGGGAACAGTTTTCTGCACAGTTTGGTGGTTTTGATGCTCAACTCAGCAGTAAATTACTAGGTTTCCCCAATGAGTTTCCCATCCTTGATCTACAGGCTTCTAGTGCGATACTGCTTTCTTATACTAAGATTCAAGCAGAGAACCTTTTTGGTTGTTTTACATACAAATGAAAAAATGTGTAATATGGAGCTTAGCAAACATGTATGAAAATATCTCAATTCCTTTGAATAATGCAGAGAAAATGAGGAAGAAAGTGTGGCCTTTACATGACCGTAGTCCAATGTTTGAATTTCCTATATCAAACCGACTACTTGAATTAGAAGCTAATTATTATCTACACTTTATTACATACATAGCTATAATTGAACATATCTTCCATGGTTTCATAGTTTGCACTGGCCCAGTATAAACTCATTAACTATGAAACTATGAGTCAGTTATGAGCCGGCAGTCTATAATGTTCTTTGAATCAAATGGGATATACTGTATTCCTGACATTTGTGAGCAGATTTTATAGATCCCTAGGTGTAGTACTGACCTCATAGACAGGATACCCTTTGATACTGGCAGTATTGACTGAGCACTGTGTGGACTAAGGGGTCTTGTAAGTATGGTCATATAATTTTTTGCACTTATTTGCACTTTCCAGAACATTTGTTGGCTCGCCGCTGCAACTTTATTTCAGTCATCTGCTGCTTCTCTTTTCATCATTTTACCACCCTCTGGATAACTGAGGAACCAGCCAAGCATAGTTAACCTGTATAACTGTTCAGGAAAATATATCTTAATGGGTTGTTATCTTAACTGATGTTTTTTTCTAACTTGCAGCCATAGGAGCCAATGATGGTGAGAGGTTTGGGAGCAGCGGCAGCAGACATCTGGAGCCAGGACCTCACGTTTCACGATTTCTCGATTGGAATATAAATTAACAAGTAATGCATTTATGAACTGGCTCCACATGACCCCCTATTATAGAACATTCACTGTGCCACACTTGTCTGTGGGTGCCACTGCATGTGAAGCAGAGGAAGGAAAGGAAGGAAATGAAGTTCCTACATATTCTTTAGCAATTTTACTTACTCTTTCACTGTCAGTTTAATAATGCTAAAAATACTGATCTTGTAATATGAATGATTGTTCTCATTGAACAATTTCAGGTTTGACAGTATCCATATTTCGGTATCATTTACATTTATGGCATTTGGTAGACATATTATCCAGAGCAGCTTACAAATTGTTCATTGCTTACACAGGCTGGTGAAGTCAGTGTTTTCTTATTGTTATTGATATAGTGTAGGGTGCTAGCTAGGGTACTAGAAAAACACAATAAAATGTTGAATCTGATAGCCCATGTGGAGTATTGTGCTACACTGGTGTACAATGCCTTCAGATAAAGTGATGTGCCCACAAATTCACCGTATGCTGATGTCAGACGCCCCTTTACAGACTAATCAGTGTTAAATATAGGCAGACGCAGCCCATGTAGGTGATGACATCTGGATGTGGATATGTCATGTCTTTAGTGTGCTCAATAAACTGCAGTGTGAAACTGAAAATAACCAGATCAAATTCGTACAACATAACAAAAACATTAACCTTGGTTCAGACTTTCAGGATTGATTTCATTTGTTTCAGTTTAGTTGCTGTAATTATACTGATATTTCTTTGTTATTTTATCTTAATCCCTATTAATAGGATGAGTAATTTCAAACTTTTGAACTTCTAAATATGTTAAATTTGTCATCAACCCTCTGCACACCCATGTGACATACACACACACACACACACACACACACACACATACGAACTTCGAAGGGACAGAGCATAATTTGTGATGGGCTGAACTCGTCTCTGGCAACCCGCAGGGCAGTACCCTAGCAAAATCAAATCAGGGCTGAATTATGAGGCTGGCAGCAGGACGGATGGAGGACGGGAGATGTATTTTTTATGAGGGAGATGACAGTTTGTCAGAATGAGTTGTCTGGCTATGCTCAGTGACCAGAGAAATTGGGTGGTTGGGTGGTTAAAACTGATTGTGACTGCATGTGTGGATGAGAGCTGAAGAGTTTGTTTTGTTTTTGGCCAAACGCACAGATTTTAGAACTATGATCTTAGGATAGCCTGTCGTGAGTGACTGCTCTGTCTCAGCAGTCATCAGCAGGCTCACATATGCTGAATGATGAATGTGAACTGAAGGGATTCTTGGCTTGAACAAACAGTTTCAGGAAACATTTAATCTGCAGAACATGGATGTGGAATTGTAGACAAATTGCAAACAATCTCATCCCCTTACATTCACGCTGTGTTCTATGTAAAAGCTCTATTCGCTATGTGTTAGCACAAAAGTCTGAATAAAACATTTAAGACATCCATATTTAATGTGTCCAAATTGAATAATAAACATGGTCTGTAGGGAAAACTGCTCCACACCAAGATGAAAATGAAGAAAACCAACAACAATGAAACAGAAACAACTGAATAAAAATAGCAAAAGACTATTTTTTATTACTTTTATCCAGCAAAAAAACAAACTGGCTGCTAGGTCCATGGGTTTAAAAGGATTACAACATTTCTTTTATATTTCTTTTATCAAGCAATAAATATCCATTTGGTTAAAACAGGTATAAGCTTGACAGGTTTTTAATAATGTATCGTCAAAGTCACATGAATATCTTATAATGAAGAAAACATACTGGTGTTTTTGGGCTTCTTGAAGCATTGAAGTATAATCCATTTATGGAATGGCTGAGGATCAGCGGAGAAGAAAGAGATCTAGTAGAACTGAATTTTAATTTTATTTGCCTTATTGTCCCTGACAGGACATTTGTCTTTGTCTATAGCTGACCAACACAAAAGACTGACTTTCCTTCTGTAAGGACTTCCTGACAGCTGGACCACCTTTTAGATATTGATGAGTTGTCTTCTCACAGTGGATGTACAAAAACACCTGCTGATTGTTCCAGATCCGAAGCAAGAGTGGAGCTTGATTTTCTCCTCTCTGTCAAGGATAAAAGCTTTGAGTGCTGTTTATCTGAAGGTGGCCATTTTGGTGGTCTACCAGCTCCTGCACCATTGTTAGGAGTTCCCCTTTGTCCTAATTTAAAGCTTTTTTTAAGTTAGATTTTGGACATTATTTTAGTTTAGTTTATTTTTAGTTTCAGTACCAGAAACATGGGGAAGACAGAAGGCAAACGTGAGAAGACAGGCTAGGGTAAAACCCAGGAGAGCAAACAGTCCAAACAAACAAAGTACAAATCAACAGTCAAAAAAGGAAGTCAAAAAAACTGAAGCAAAGCAAACATGGCAAAAACAGTCAACAAGAAAAACACTAAGTATAAAAACAGGAAGTCAGCAATACCTTGCAAGGAATGGACAGAAACAAACAGGTATATAAGCACAAAGCAGACTGACACCAGGTGAGAGTCATTAGTATTCAGGGGAGAGTGATCTGTAGACTGATTCCTGATTGGTGGCTGTGGGACATGTGACAGTGATGTCAGATATCAGTGACTCCTGGGAGTTGTAGTGTGGGGGTGAAGCAAGAGCAGAGAGAGGACCAGGAGGTGTGACAGCTTTTAAATGAATAGCTATTTTGCCTGGAATAACTAATGAGTGGTTTCTGATTTTGCACAGTACTGTACATGTCCCTCCACACAATTCTGCAAATACATATACACACACATTTGTGTTCTCTTTGATGGTAGTTGTAATGCTATAGGGCACAGGAAATTTTCATCCTTGGTACAGGGGTACCTCCACAGCAACTAATGCAGCAGCTTAAAGGTGGTTTTGAGGCTTTGTTGCTCAATGCTTCCATCAGTAAACCAGTTCAAGTATTACAGCCTATCTACAGAATCTTTGTCTACAATGAATGTTTGTCTACAATATACGCCCACTTCCTTGAGTGCACCTTACTTGTTTTGACACTCTTCATCTATTTTATCAGCCCCACTTCAAAAATAGATGCACTTTGTAGTTCTGCAGTTCATCTTTTCTCTGCACATTTTTTTTCACCCTGCTTTTATTCTGGTCTTCAAAGGTCAGGATCTCAGTCACAATGAAACTCCTTCAGCACTGCTGTGCCTGAACCATGCCTGGATATATATATAATTAAACAGTAGGTTAGGTATTTTGTTTATCATGTGGATGAAGAATACAGTTTAAAAAACGAATAATAGATTTATTTCACAGCAGGGGTGCAACCATCATTAAACTTTACTTCCCTGCCACTTCTATACTGTGGATTGTTACAATGGACACAGAAGAAAACTGGAACTAAATCTAAAGCTAAGAACTAAATACTGGTCTAAAGCTCTATTTACAACCATGAAAAAGAAAACAAGTCTGAAAGGAAGCAATGTATCTGGTCTCTCTCACCTCAAAGCTTTCTTTTGCCCACACACACTAATATGCCACCACAACATCAGTTTCACTGCAGTGCTGACAATGACCCACCATCAAAATAGTCCCTGCTCTGTGGTGGTTCTAGGGGGGTTCTCACCATTGTATCTGGTCTCACTGACCATTTTATCAGCTCGTCTTCCCATATAGGAGCAATCTGTAGTTCTACAATCACGGACTACAACTCCAACCCTGGCTCCACCTATCACATCTGTAGCTCAACTCTGAACATACTACTTCCCACATGTATGCACTTGTATTTGTAGCCTCTCTTTGTTAAGTTGGGCAGCTTCTGGTCTGTGGTGCAGTTAATCTAGTTGAAGTCTGTAGTGACTGTGTTTGAATATGTATATGCCTACATATTTCCTAAGTTGGCATGGCTACTGCGAGACTGATGCTTAGCTTTCTTTCAACATAACTCTGTCACCCATGGATCCTTATCTCATTCGTTACAGTTCTGCAGATATTTAGTGTTTTGTTTTATTGGTGAAACCAAGTTTGTAAACTATTATAGTTGGAACTAAGACAATCAGCTCTGTGCTGAAATCAATGCCTCTTTAAACTCTGAGGACACACTGATTTCTGGAGACAGTTGAAACCACTGGAAGGGAGAGAACCTTTTGAACCAGCATAGAACTTTCAACAAACAGAACACAAATGATGGCCAGAGATTTTAGAATGGCATCTAACTATAATTACCCCATTGTTGATGAACCTGTCACATTTTATTACTCATTAGATGTCTCAATCAGTTCTCAGCGCACAATTGTCATATTTATGTTTGTCATATTTATGTTATAAATTATAAACTATATGGCCAAAAGTATGAGAACCCACACCCATTCCAAAGAGGTGTATAACATCAAGCACATATCCGGGGGATCTACATAGACAAGTATGGGAGTAGAATAAGTTGTACTAAAGAGCTCAGTGACTTTAAATGTGGCACTATCATAGAATGCCAATTTTGCCACAAGTAAGTTTGTGGAATTTCTGTTGTGCTAGATCTGCTCAACCATAAGTGCAATTCCAGTGAAACAGGATATTTAACAAGCTTATATAGTCAGGCATCTACATACTTCTGGCCATATAGTATATTATACATAGATTTCTCAATCTAGATTTGATCTTTTCAGTAAATGTGAGATCAAGACTCATTGTTTCAACTTCATAACAGCTGTTCCACACCTTTTGAATACCTGACTTTCAAAAGCAAGCATAAATAGTGAAAATAAATCACAGAGAATTAAACTTTGACAATTAAAATTGTCATTATTTTTATTTAAATATATGACTTTAAATAGACAAGTAATCCAAGAGTAGGGAATATCAATCAGATTACTTTCCTGCTCAAGTTTTTCTTGACTATATCATTTTCATTTCAAATTTTCATCAAAGAAAAGCTTATTTTAGAAGTCCCAGGGTGCCAAACTGTTCAGAAATGTGATGAAGACGTGAAATTCTGATGTAGAAAACTGGCAAATACTCACGTTAACTCCTTAACTAAGCTATTATTAAATGGCAGCCTGAAAGTGGCCCGAAAGTCATTCCATTTTTTACTATACATGCATTCTTATACTTCATCAATTCCTTTTAGTTCCCTTCACCCTCCAAATTATATAGTGTAAGTCTTACAGTTCTAGTGTTATTGAACAGCTGCAGTTGAACGGGATCTTGATGATTGCTTTGGATTGCAATAATGATACACTAAAAATACTCAGTGAGCACAGTGGCAAGTGCTTTAAGGTCTCATGTGGTTTTCTGTCTCTTTGCTGCTTTGTGTGCGTATATATATATATATATATATATATATGTGTGTGTGTGTGTAAACCTTCAGCACAAAATCCTCTTTACTTTGGGGATTAACTCATAACACTGGACCGTGTCTATTTGGCTGGCACTGTAGCTGTTGATTGCTTATGATCCCTGGCATAGCTCACTCTCAGATGTACAAACAAATCCAATTATAAACACCACAAAGCCAGCAGTAGTCTCCAAAACATGCTCACTTGTGTCCACTGGTGCTGAAGTAACACCACTGAAGTGTGAAATGTGTTTAGGCAGAGGTAATGTACTAAAGCACAGGAGGGTTGAAAATGTCAATAAGGGTAAAGGTGTTTTGGATGTGAAATTGTTTAATTATTTGTAAAGTACAAAAATGTTCTTCCTAGAAGACTGATGGTCAACATCCATTTGTACACAGTACAAAAATATGCTTTTTTAATGGGTTAATGTTCTGTACAGTTTGAGATGTTGACATTTCACTGGGGGAAGTGTGAAGTGTGCTTCCATGACCAAGCAGCCACACACAAGTCTAAGATCAGAACAATACCAAGTGTCCAGTACTGGGCATGCAGGATTTTGGGGTTGAGAGTAAAGTGTGCCACCACTGGGCTTCAGAGCAGTAGAAATGTGCTCTCTGTAGTGATGAATCACAGAACACTAACTGGTAGTCTGATGAACAAATCTGGATTTGGCAAATGCCAGAATGCATAAGGAGAATTTGGTATAGGAGGGATAGTGTCTAGGGCTGTTATTTAGGGTTTGGGCTCCTTATTTCCAGTGTAGGGTAATGCTAATGCTACAGCATACAAGCACATAGTAAACAATTACATGCTTCCAACTTTGTGGCAGCAGTCTGGGGAAGGCACCTTTCCTTCAGCATGACTACGTCCCTCTGCACAAAGCGAGGTCTATAAAGACGTAATGGTAGCACTTTACAGATTCTTTATGTATAATACGTGAGCAATTGTAGTGGTAACAAGGCAGTAATGTAATAGAACAGATTTACCTCATCTGTTCCTGGGTAACAGTACGTGTCTATAGGTGGACCTACATGTGAAGCACAAGACCATGTTGAACTGATGTTATGACTTGATTGGAGGTGCAGTAAGTAAGAAAAACGAAACAGTTTTATGGAAATAAGTAAGTTTGCATTTTATGGCTCTAATACCATTTAGTTGTGTCTGACCATTTAAATACATAACAAGAAATAAAAGAGAAACAGGTGAATTAGTATTTTACAGCCCTAACACCAGGTAATTACCTAATTACCAGGTAACTAAAACATTATTTATTATATACATGTACTCAATTATTATTCTCTCTTATTGTTCATTTTAGGTAAATAAAACTTGTTACTTTTTTGTATAATTGTATTACTAAATATTGATAAAATCACTATCTTTTCATTTATTAATGACTAGAAGATGTGCATATAATATTTAGGAAAGTACAGCTTGTGTTTCTATTACATTACTGCCTTGTTACCACTACAATTGCTCATTTATTACACATAAAGAACTATAAAATAAACATGTTGTTGCCATTATTTTACCATTTCATAATGGCCTTGTTAACACTAACTACAGTTTCTGATTTATTATTTAGGGTTACCCTAACCCTAACCCTAACCCTAACTAGGAAATTGACATTTAATTAATGATTAAATACAATTTGTTACCCTAAAATTACCATATCATTACCTACTTATTACCGATCTGTAAAGTGCTACCGACATAATTTGTGTTTGGTGTGGAGGAAGTCCAGCAACCTGCACTGATCTCTGACATCAACCCTACTGAACACCTTTGGGATAAACTGGGATGTCAATTGCGATCCATGCCTTCTTATCTAACATCATTGTCTGGACTGTTTTGTCTGAATGGGCACAAATTTCCCCAGACACACTCAAAAATGTTGCAAAAGTCTTCCCAGAATAATGGAGGCTGTAATAGCTGCAAAAGGAGGAGGCAGCTACATATATATAAATCCCCCTTAGTTTTTAAACGGGGTGTCTATCAAGCTCATATGGGGCTAAGTATCGGAATATACAGTATATAGGATAAATGTATAACACTTTACATTAAGGGTCACAAATTAACTGATAATTATATGCTAATAAGCAATTGGATGTGCATTATTTAGTGTTAGGAAACTGCTCATTAAGCATTCGTAATTAGTAATTGGCCATACTTATCTGATAGTGTAGTTTGCCATTAGTACTTAGCAGCTTATTATTCCGCTAACAAACAGATGAGTGTATCTAATCATGAAAAGAAGGAACATAAGAACAGTTATGAGTTTGTCCCTTTGCTTATCTGTTAATTAATCTATAAATTGGTCATTATTAATTAATTACTACTTTGTGTCCCTCCTAGTGAATGGATCGGTTTTACTACCAACTTTACTACAAACTCGTGATTAAAACTTAGTTACTGATATCCTAATATCACTCTACCTTGTTTTAGTGTCCCCTTGAGTAAAATGGAAAATATATTCTACATTATTGACTAATGATTCTACACTATTAACCAAACAGAAATAAAGAACAGATCAGTTTGACATTTTAATATGCAATGAGTCACACAGGTCTCATCAAATGAAAGGCTCTTTAGGGATCCAACAGAAAGGTTTCCATGGTAATGCCACAAAAAGAACCTTTTGGAAACTAATAAGAGGATAATAAGGCCATAGGATGACAGATTCTGTCAAAATATACATTTTTCATGCAGTTGCTTATCAGGAGAACTGTCTGTATGTGCTTTTGACTAAGCAGTCTAATATATGTATAAGTATGTCCAATTAACGAAGATAAGATGACATTTTAAGATAGTATCTCTCAAATGCTCTTCACTGAAAGTACACAGTTGGTTTTTAAGTTGCTCTTGATCATGAATTTGTAATATAAGTTGTAACATAAGTTGTAATATAAGTAGTGAGGATCTGTAGTGTACTTACAGGAACACATCAGTAAGCTAATTTTAAGAAAGCAGTAATTAATTAGTAATTAATGGGAGCTCTGCGACCCTTAATGTACAGTGTTACCGCATAATGATATATATTTCTGATCGGCTGTGCATGTGACGTAAGTACGATGGGCCTTATAGCTGTAGCTGATTGACACAACAGCCATGACAGCAACAGCGTCCAGTGAGCAGTGATGCGCGCCATGAGTTGTCCTGTTAGTGCCAGTACCATGACTCAGAATGGCACAGGTCATCTTCAGTGCTGAGTGTCGCTTTTATACTGTTAGAGACAACCAACATATCCATTTGTGGAGGCACCGGTCAGTGCCAAGATGACCAGTTTGTTGTCATACATCACACATCCAGAACGGCTGGTGTCACTCCACTTCCAACCCTACCGCAACATCTGCAAGAACTGTGTGAGTAATCCTTATCTTCCTTCTGAATAGCATTGCAATCTGACACTTCATTCTGGGTGCAACTATTCTTTTGACAATAAGTGTATAGAGTTGTCTTCCTTGTCTTCTCTGTTCTTCTAGAAATGGGAGACACATGAGGAACAAAAAGTAAAAAGGACCACAGAGGGGCACAGTCTTGTGACTTTTCTTGATCCTTTCTTTGCCCTTGGCATGATTACAATTTCTTTGTTCTATTCCAGGGTGACTTTGATTCCTGGCACTGGGGGATAGCCTGCTGTGAGTATGGCTGTGTGTGTAATGGGTTTTTGGTTGTCTCCAGGTAGCTATTAGCTTCTGGTCCTCCTTACCTGTAGCTCATATTAGAGAGACATGCAGGGTTTACACTGCACTGAGAGAACTCACAGAGCAGCAGTTGACCTTGTGGTAGCAAATGGTACGTGAAACTAGATGAAAGTAGTTACGATTTGGGTCAAATGATGATTAATTATATACGCTGCCACAATATTGTTGTCTGGAAGAGGAATTAAATAATACTAAATATTACAATAATGGACATACAAAAGGAAACATTCCAACTGAACTTGTATGCAAGTGCTGAAATTGGCTGGCTAATTACATTTTACAGGGTATTATATAAATAGCTTTTGGTAACTTGAATGTTACAGGCACCAGTGCAAAAATATTCATGGGAGCCCCATATAATATGGCTTTCAATTATGTAAAAAGACAAGATAATTGTTGTGTTTATTCATTATTGTGATGTGTGTCTGTTGATGCTGTTCTGACTATTTTCTGCACTCCAGCCATCACATGAACTTGTTCATTTCCAACAGCAGCAAATGTAATTGAATTGAATGAAGGACCGATTAGATAAACTAGGAACTGGATGCATACTGGAGCTTTGGAAAATGGCTAAGGTAACAAACTCAGATCAAACCATGATCATGATTGTTTTTCATATTTATTCTAATGTTAATATTTTTGGAAGAAATAAACACTCATATGCAAGATTAACATTACATATCAGTGGATGCCCGAGGCTGTTGCACAATCGTCTATTACAACATTATTGCTTGTTTACAATAAGAACCATATGTTGTATATGTGCCATGTGCTTACTGCCTACTGCCTAACTGCTACACTGCAAAAAATGATATTTTTGCAAGCAAAAGGATCTCATATCTAGTCGATTTATCTTAAAAATCTCATTCTAGCTGTAAACTATTTTTATTAGTTTTAATACTTATTTCCAGGCATTTTTACTTGTTTTATTTTATTTTAGTAAGCCAAATTCTCTTACTGTGCTGGCCGATATTTTTTGCTTAATTTAAGAAACATTTGAAACTAGCCAAATTATCTGCCAACACAGAAAGAAAAATTAGCTCATTAAAAAAAAAAGTAAAAATGTTTGTAAATAATTTTACAATTAGCTAAGAACTATCTTAAAATGAGAACTTTAAGATACACCAACTTGATATAAGATGAAATATAAGATGATACTTGCCATGAAATATATAACAGGACCATAATCAGCTCAGTCACTTTTTGATGTTCTAAGAAAACACTTATATCGGTAAAGAAATCAGTTAGCTAGAATCTGAAAATGGTGGTGGATAATATGATATTTCCTGATGAAGAGAATCAGCTTATAGCAGTGACTAGCTAACTAGAGGGCTCAGTTGAGTAGAGGAGTCTAAAAATTGACCCGTTGTTCTATTGCTGAATTAGTTTTTCTGAGGATGCATTCTTTTCCGCTCAGCTCCATTTTCTTCTCCTCTTCTCATGCATTTTGCAAAGTTGAGAACACAAACCGGGATGCTGTAAGCTTGTTCACTGGCTAATCTAACTCGCTAGCTAGTTGTATGTACCATGTATGTGCTATAAGAAGACCAATCATGTGAGGCATTAGGTGACAGTGGGGGGGGGGGGGGTACTCTCTTAACATATGATGCTGTAGTGATAATTTAAAGGTGGCTGTGCCGTGCTTTAGTTCATCTTTAGTGTGACTGGCCTGGAAGGTCAAATTGATAAGTTAGGCTTATGGCTGAAAAATCTCCTTGTATTCCTGATGGGCTCTCTAAGCCTGGAGGGGCATAATGATAAACAATTTGGAGCAGTTGATAAGAAATTTGGGAGACTGGTCTCCCAGTGCCACTGCTCCCCTGACCCCAGAACTGGAGATACTACAGATGCTGCGGATGCCACACACCACTAGAGTGCGGTAAGGAGGTCAGTTAAGTCCAGCTGCCAGACCCTGGGGCAAAAGAGCGAGTTGGCAGAGGGGGTTAGGGAGGGGGAGAACGCAAGCAGATCAAAGACAGCGGGCCACACACACCTGAAGCTGTTCAAAGGCATTAGTGTCAGTGTAGGGGAGCACCGCAGGTGAGCACCCACCACAGAAGCCTGCCTGTTATCACTCCACACAGTCCTGTCTGCTAGCACTGCTGTGACTAATACAGGCCCACAACTGCAGAGACGCCAGAGGGAACAGGAAAGCACAGCAGACATGGCAGAGCTTACATAGACAAATGAATGATCTGTGTGCAGCGTTTTACAAAACTAAGAGGCTTATGAAACACTGGATCTCCGCTCCTACCAAGTGCATAACAGATGACAAGACAAAAGGAAGCTCACACACCACAGGAGAGTCTGCTATTCTCTATCTTTACTTTAAAGAATCACAAATAAATGTTAATAAAGTAGTTTAAATAGCCTAATTCAAGTATATATTTTTGGACTTGGACACGTGGCAACACATTCTGAACTTTAATAAGGTCAACTAAATGGTGTATTTACAATTGCATTTCCAATGTGTGTGCATTATTTAAGACATAACTCAAATTAAAATGCAAAATGTGTAGGTGTATTTGCATTTCTGTGTATACTGACTGGAAAAATAAGTTAGTATGGCAAAGCAGTGTCTCTAAAATTTCATTTTCATTGTCCTAATGGCTCCCTAATTTGCAGTTGTTCTTCTTTATTGTTGTGCTTCAGCTCTGCCAAAACGAAAAACGCAATTGCAATCTGGTTTGCAGTTTCATTTTCACTGTCAGCACATCAAGATACTTATAAATATGTTCTATAGTGGAAGATTTTGTCAAAGTAACACAATTGGTTAGAACACCAGTCACAACCTCACAGTGGTTGTGCTTTCCCACAGTCTTTAACTGAGAATCAGCTTCACTGACAGTGAAACTGCAATTTTTACTGCAAGCTTTATTCACACATAAAAGGAATTAGTGCAACCTGGTGAATCCAAAGATAAATTACCAGATTTGGACAAGGAAGTTTTCTATTCTAGTCTATATTTGCAGTAGTCTTCTTTCCATAATGTTAAATATACTTTTTTTAACATTAGGGCCCCTCAGGAAATTATCAACATTATTAAGTCATTGCTGAGCCAACTAAATGATTCTCTTATATTATTGCCTATCACCAGGTAATATTCACTAAACTGTGAATAATGTGGCTTATGAAACATCTCAAATTTCCCATTACCACATGACTGAGAGATCTGCATACCTTACCATAGATAGGATAAGTACAATAATGCAGTGTCCTTCTATTCTTGCTTCTAACCCATGGAGACTGGCTATGACATATATCCTTGCCTGCTCACTTACAGCAGTGTCTCGAGAGTACTGATGTGAAATGTGTACTGAAGTAGATAGAGCAGTGCAAATTATATATACACTGATCTTACCAGCACATACATTTATGACACTGTCAAATGCATTCTTCATGAAGATCCATCCATTTTAATAAGTGGCATGATGTGCTTACTGTCAATAAGTGGTGTGGTGCACTTATTGTCAACAAGAGGTCCACTCTTTGTTGCTATAACATCCTTTATACTATAAGAAGGCTTTCCTCTAGATATTGGAAAATGGATTGAATTCCGGCGCAAGGGCATTAGTGAGGTTACCACTGGCAAAAAGATCCAGGTTACAGCTGACTTTCTAATTCATTCCAAAGGCGTTCAATGGGGCTGAAGTCAGAGCTGTGTGAAAGGCTGTTGCCTACTGTTGCCACAAATATAGAACACACAGCTTCTAGAACATTACTGTATAAAGAGCATTATGCTTTCCCAGTGTTGGAACTACAGAGCCCAGCCCAAACTATAACACACAGTCCAAGACCAATATTTATATTCTACCAGACTTTACAGTTGACACAAGTGCTGTCAGATGGGAAAGTCTGATTTCCCCCCAGTTTGTTAGTCAAATATTCAATATATATGTGAATTTTGAATACTACAAAAAATGAATAATTTTGAATACTGAAAACTAAATATTGTGATGATTGTGAAAATCTTGTGACAAAAACTGTATCACTTATAATATGTAATATAATATATAATTAGTGTTTAAATCAGTGATTCTTATCCTGGGCATCATGGCTTACGAGGGGGTCTTCAAAAAAAGGCACATAAGACATATAGGCATAATTCGATGAATTATTGAGAAGAATTTTTTCATTAAGTCTCCACATCAGTGAAACACCATTGTGTTAAAACAGCAGCTAGCCCAAGCAAACTGACTGTAGTGAAAATACAAAGTAGATGAATGATCATTGTTTACAGTAAGCAATGGCATGTTCTTCCCTCCTGCCAAAACCCAGCTTTATTCACTTGACAGTCATGTTGACCTACTGCCTTGCAGTTGAACTGTTGTTGCTACTAGACATTTCCACTAAACAACAATAAAACAGTTCTAGCAAGCCAGAAATTTGAGGAATTGATTTGCTGACTTGCCCTAATACAGCATCAAGTGTTTGGTACAACACATTCTGCTGCCAGGGTTTTTGCTTGATTGTAAGTGATCAAAAAGAGAGTATAAAGAGTATGGTGGCCGAGAAGTGCAAAACAAATTTTCATTTCAGAAAACAAAATTACAAAAATAAAAAGAAATTTACAAACAAAAAAATTACATTCAAGACAACAAAATTACAAAAGCAAAAACAATTTTACAAATGCAAAAAAAATTACATTTCAGAAAACAAAATTACAAAAGTAAAAACAAATTTACAAGACATGAAACACTTTTACCAGTACCGAAACAATTTTACCAACAAAATTTTACCACCACACAGGAAGTGCTTGTTGCAGACCCGTACTCCCAGCTTTGTGGGAACAGTTTGGGGATGGTCCCCTCCTGTTCCAACATGACTGTGCACCAGTGCACAAAGCAAGGTCCATAAAAACATGGATGAGTGAGTTTGGTGTGGAAGAACATGACTGACCTGTACAGAATCCTGACCTCAACCTGAACACCTTTGGGATGAAATTAGAGCAGAGACTGCGAGCCAGGCTTTCTCGTTCAACATCAGTGTTTGACCTCACAAATGGTCAAACATTCCCATAAACAAACTCCTTGCGGAAAGCCTTCACAGAAGAGTTAGTTATAGCTGCAGAGGGTGGGCCGACATCATATTAAACCGTATGGATGAAAAATGGGATGTCACTCAAGTTCCTATGTGTGTGAAGGCAGACGAGCGAATACTTTTGGCAATATAGTGTAGATCTATAGATATATAAGTGTAGATAGATAGATAGATAACATAATTATTGCCATTCAAAAAAGAAAGAAATTTGTGGTTAATTAGCTCAGTCTCACCTTGACAGTATCTACATTTTTAATTAAGTGATGGACTTTAAGAACAAGCCTCACCAACACAAACAAACAAACAATTAAAAAATAAATAAATAACCTTTTTCACAAAACCATTGTTCGAGGTAATTATTGACACCCCCACAATTTAGTACGTTGTGCACACTCCATTTCCCAGCATGGCAGCAATGCATTTTCACCTGAAATCCTTGATTAAAGAATACAGAGGAAGCAACTGAGGCCACTCCTTAATATTGCATCTGTCCAGATCCTTCAGCACCCCAGCTCCCATTTGAGACTCTCCATACTATTTTCTCTCTATCATTTTTTTTCCTAATAACTATCCTTCTTTTAATGCCAAACCCATCTTGAGTGTTGCCAAAAAGCTCTTTTAGCCTCATCTGACCATAGAAGCAATCAAAAATTCCAGAAAACTCTAGTGAACTTCAGGTAGATCCTTGACTAGATTAAAGAATACAGAGGAAGCAGTCTAAAGTCATACAGAATCTATCTAGATCCTCCAGGGTCCCAGCTCCTCTTTTAGGCTCTCCATACTTTTTTTCCTTTATAATACTTATTTTCCTTTATTTTTTCCTATATATGTCTTTCTTTCAAGAGTCTTCAACGCCAGAAGACTAAAAATGTACTTTAGGTTCCTAATGGTATGTTTGCATGGAGGTGACATCAACTTGTCATTTTGGAGACTTGGTGACCCCAAAACATTTCCAACTATGAAGAAATGTTGGCTTCTGTACAGGAGGCAAAACACACTAGCCTGGGTAACATTAGTCCTGGTTTTAAACTTCCTAATTATTATGAATACATTATTAATGCCCAGTGGTTTTTAGGCATGTAGTTATTTTTTACACCCATGGCCTGATTTATATACATATTTACATTTATATACATATTTATATTATGAGTTCAGAGAGTTACATCCTTATTGGCTTCCCATGGAAGTATGGTATGCTCTGCACCATCTTTTACAGGATTCTGTATTCTATCTCACAACTCCTCAAGCTAAACAGGAGTCTTTGGCATGCAGTAAGCCATGGATTACACCTGGATGTCACAAACTGCATCAAAAAGAGCAGCAAACATGAATATGAGATCAATTTGTTGGCCTTAATACAAGTTCTAGCCACCACAATCTTATTTAGAATTCAAAAAGAGTTGTGTAAACATCAATAATGGAGAGCCCGCAACCACTGGGAGCATGGATCGGGAATGGTGGCCTTTGAAGTTACAATGATATCTGGTGGTATATAAGCTGCAGGATGATTTCATGTTGAATGAAGTTTACATGACATTACACATGGGAACAGCGCTGTCCTGGTAGTGTCAGACTGCATTTGAATTTAGATGCAAAAGTGTATGTGTACAGCTTGACAGGTCATTCTCTCTGATCCAATACTTCTGTTATCACTGTACTGTTAGCTTGTAGTAATAGTCTTTCCCACTCTTGAGCACTCCCCTTGTGTTTAATTTGCACTCTTAACGTATATTTCCTATAAACTCTCATGCATGCATATCCATATTCTTATGTATTCATATTTTATGCATGTGTTAACACTGCTATTCATGTATGTGTCCTACAAGCTGTTTTGCACTACAGCTAAGCTACACAGCTTTTTTTTTCTTTGTCTCCAGTTTCTGAAGTGGGTTCAGGGACAGCGCTGACACTGTGAATGAGCTGTGAATGTTTGCTCTGCTGAATAGAGGTCTACCATTACGCTGATAGTATCTTCTATCAGCGTGCAAAGCCAATACACCAAGGTAACAGTAATTACAGGAGGGTAATGACTGAAATGAAATGGATGAAAAGTGATTCTGATGTGGAACCATATGTCATCAAAAGAATCAAGAATTCTTCTATTCGCCATGTTGTCACTAATGCACAACGTCTTTGTCTCTCCACCTTCTCATTAAGTCTTAATGAGGCATGAGATTAGCATCATTTATGTACATACAATGACAGAGAGAGGAAATTAATTTAGTGTTATTTTACAGTACATGACATGATGATTTGGCAGCCCTGTTCTCTGGCAGAATTAATGACATGCAGTTTCATACAGAACATATACGTTTAGCCAAATGACCTGGATACTGTCCACCCACAGTGTACTTTCATAACAACTTGTGTACAAGCTTCACAGACTGCTGGCAAAATTCTAATGCAGCATAATGAAATTGAGATGAAATTCAGATTCACTACATTATGCTAAGTTTAAGGTGCTACACTAACAAAGTTGGACTAGGTTGTTAATCAAAGTTAGGCAGGTTCAGGAGCTTGATTACACAACTGCATTTAATCTGTCCTTGCAGTATATCTTTTCACACTGAATAAATATATGTAATTATATGGATGCTACAATTTCTCCAACCTTACAGCAATCAGTGCAAAACAATGCATTTGTGGGAAGAGCATGGATAGGTCAGTTCTTTTCAAAGAGAACTTGGTGAAGAACTTTGTTTTTTCAAAGATGTAGGTGAATTGTCTTTTATTGTCATCATATATTCATCTGTTGATTTTGCCTTTGAGACATAAACATTAAGATGGATTCAGAGCCTAAGCGTGTGATGTTAATACGTGAAGACCTACAACGTGGCCTGAAAAACTGAAGCTTCCGACTTTAAATGACTTTAAATTTCAGGCTTCACAGGGTGAGCTGCACCAGCACATGCACACCATATTTAATTTATTGTTTTTTTCCTTTTTAACAAAAATATTTTTACATAATGCAGCTTTAAGAAAATAACATACCGAAGAAAAGGATAAGTAAGAAAGAAAGACAACACTTTGCATCACTGGAAGCAGATTCTGTAAGTCTTAAAGTGTAAGGTACAATCTCTAAAGTGCTCTTAAATTATTTTGGGTAACAAGTTCCAAGACCATCTCTATAAATTACACTGAAATGCCCAGCATGTTCTGGATATTAAGCTGATAAAAGACATAGTTACATGCCTCATAATGAGTGGAGTAATACAGTGGCAGGTACAAACATACTCACACTAAATTTCATAATTAAGCACAAATGTAAATGAAACAAAAATTAAAGCAAACATCTTCAAGCAATGGGTAGGTATATGGTATAAAATGATAGATGACAAAATACAAATGTTTGCTGAAGACAATGGAAAGAACCTGGTAAAACCATACAACACAAAATCAGAAAAAGAAAGCAGTGATTTCTAACTGCAGACAGTAGGATTTTTTTTTTCTAGTCAACTTTATTTCATTCATTAAATATACATTCATCCCTACCATTGCAGCCTACAGCACATTTAGATTCCCAACTAGGGGCTCCGGTGTTCTTCCTGTGTCTGTGTGGGTTTCCTCCAGGTGCTCCGGTTTCCTGCCACAGTCCAAAAACATACAGTCAGGTGAATTAAAGATGTTAGCTGGTGGCTGTGTGGCTGTCCTGCGATGGACTGGCATCCTGTCCAGGTTGTTTCTTGCCTTACATCCATGGGGATGCCCATACACATTTTAATAAGACAATGCAAAACCACACTGCAGTGGCATGGCTGCGGGAGAAGACTGGTACTGGTACTGGTGCTGGACTGGCCTGCCTGCAGTCCCACCCTGTAGAGAATGTGTGGCACGAATGTGCCAATAAAGATCTGTGCTGTTGCACACCTTAAAGCTTGTTTGCAGGAAGAACGAGATTAAATTACACCTGAAATGCTTCATCACTTGGTGTCTTCAGTCCTTAAATGTATTAAGTGTTGAAGAGGACACTTTTTTTCACCCAAAAGAATATATATTACAGTGGAATTTGTACAACATACTTACCCAGTAAATACATATAGAATCCTTTGGCTATTTAGTGTAACTTAGTTAGACTGCTGTGGAGTTAATGTTTTTATCTAAAATAACTGCCTATTACTTTGTTGTTTATGTACCTGGTTAATACCTAGAATATAAGGAAGAACTAAAGAAAGTGTTATCTGACAACAACAACAGCAATACTACTACTACTACTACTACTACTACTAATAATAATAATAATAATAATAATAATAATAATTCTTAGGAAGACACAAGTATATATGTTTTTGTGTATATGTTCGGCACCAGAACAAGATGATACTCATGTTTAACAGGGGTTCTAATTCAGCTGATGAATACTGTACTATTACTGAATTGCAGGTTCTCTAAGGAAATCCCCCTTTTGCACTGAAGATTAGACAGACTGAAGCAGCAAGCAGGATCCTGACAATGCTGCTACTGTACCTGAATCCTTTGGCTCCATTTCAAAAGGGTATCTTTCAGTTTCATCAGACTGAGAAATGGGCAGAGAAGCCACAGAGCTCCACTGAAGCCCGTGAGACCGTCACTTCTGAAGCAAAGAGTGCCTGTGTGTGTGTGTGTGTGTTTGCGTGGTGCAGTATTAGGAGTGCTTTTGTCAGGCTTTTCAAGTCCAAAAAAAGAAAAATGACATAGTGCCATCAAAGGGAAGTTCTCCAGCTCCTTACGCCCATGATAGGAGATAAATTCGTCATAGTCAGCACAGCTGGTTGCTAGGCTCCACATCAGAGAATGAAAAGAACTCAGAGACAGAGACAAGTTGAAACTTCACTTCAGTTCTGCTCTCATTAGCGCTACTAACAAGACTCTTCCTGCTTTAGACTGCCCACAAAGCCCTTGCCACTAGATCACTAGAACTGGGAACCAGCCTGAGACAACGTGTTAATGGGCAATGGCTGTCTGGGGAAAGAGAATTTACTCTGGACTTCTGACAAATTGGCCTCCCATTTGCCAATGCTAACCCTGTCCAGCCCAAATGACTCTTTCTAAGAAATGAAAAGTTTAACCCTTGGTAAACATGGCAGGAAAAAAAGAAAAACATTTAGGGTGAAATTAAATCAAATAAAAAATATTAGCTCTTATAAACTCATGCCATTTGATATAGTTATGTTTGGCAGTTATAGGCAAAAGTCAAATTGCAAATGTTTTATTTCACCTGCTTTTTTGTTTTGTTTTGATTGTTTTTTAAAAACATCCTCAAAAGGAAAGAAGCTTATATATGGGGCTATTCGTGCTCAAATTCCAGTTATGCGCTGACTTTTACTTGCTAGAAACAATAAAACATAACAATTTAAATAAAAACAAAATCCATAACTTTAAAATAAATGAAATAAATTAAATTTAAATAATAATAAAAAAAAACTCTTTTCCAGAACTTTTGCACAGTCCCATTATATGTTCAGTTCAATGAATACAAAGTAATTGTGTGTTACTGTGTGTTCTCTGTAGAGTAGTGTATTTGTTTTTTACTTTGATCTGGGGCACCAGATCAAATAAGTATATAACATACACTCATCATCAAAAGAATAGTTGCACAAATAGCTGCACCCAGAATTGACTACAGCAGGACACCATTAGTAAACTCCATGCCGAGACGTCTGGCATATTTGCAAATCCCACACTTCCTTCTGGGTGCAACTATTCTTTGGATGATGAGTGTACATTTAGAATATTAACTATTTGTTAAGACTAATATTTCCTTATTATAAAAATATAATTTCTCTTTTCTACCTTTTATGCACTATAGCTCCTTAAAGCAGTTTTTATTATCATGAGTAATGCATAGGGAAAGGTTAATTTTCTCCTACAGTGTTTCCGTCTTGAATTTTAAAGCACAGCTCCTGAGGACCCGCTGCACTGCTCTTCAACTTTCTACACTCTCAATGGCCTCTGCATCTGATTGGTTTAGTATATCACTCCTACTGGAACAAAACTTCGTATCTCCATTTTTTCATATTTTGACCTAATTAGAAAATATCTGTTGAAAATATCTGAAAATATCTATCTCTCTCTGTAAAGTTATCATTTTTTAGATATGAGAATATGTTTAGACAGCAGCAATATAAAAAATTACATTGATTGATAATATTGTAAACCAAACATCATGTTTTTAAAGGAAAGAAAGTAATTTCATCAAATTCTTCAGTGCAGCAAAACTAAGGGAGCCATGTGGGAGAGTACTGACCACTTAGTCCTATTGATGTCATATGCAAATGTGAAATATCACCAAAATATATCAAGCAATCAACATCAGATTTACTTTTCTCACTATCCAATGAAGGTGTGATTAAAAGAAACTCTTTCATTGGCTAAATAATGTCTCAGTCTAAGCTTTTAATTTTAGTAATATTGACATGTAAGTTAAAACATGAAGTGTGAAAATCAGTCATGAAAACCACAATGCCATTTGACATCTCAGAGTTGGCTAAAGCTAAATATCAGCTGAAGGTTACAGGTTTGTAATACTTACTTTATTACATCCTATAGATGTACAGCTTAGAAAGCTGCATGGGGGGGATAGCTGTAACACTGAGGACTTCCATGGGAATGAAACACCTATTTTCCCTGTGTTGAAATGGGATCAACAGGAATTAGGATAAACTTCATGGTATTCCCATAGGAACAGTAACTGAATGTCTTATAACACCGCAGGAATGCTAATGAAGGAACCTGTTTTTGTTTTTTATAGCATGTAAGGTCAATTCACTCCTTAACCCGCCAGCCTTTCTCAATGACATTCACATACTGATCTCATACCTTATTTTTTGAGTTCATATACAGTATTGTGAATGTAAAGCTCCAGATTCGGTCAGACATGCCTAAGCGACATTCTACAAACAGGAATGCTGTTTTCTATTCCATTTCCATTTAAGAAAAAAAGCCAATAATATTATGATGTTTGCTTTCATCTATGCGGTACACCTTACCCTCACATGCTCAACACAGACAGCAGATTATGTAAGTCATTTCACTTACTGTGTATCTGGACAGAATCATGTTTGATACTGAGTATTTATTTCAATTGAAAATAAATTTGATTGAATAATAAGAAATCTTTATTCATGTGAAATGTAGTTAATGACAATGTTGTGAGCTGCATCGTATTACTGATGTAGGCTACATCTTATTGTGAAAAATAAATTCATTAAGAAATGTGCATTATTCTTTGTACTAGTCAATACAGTGTGACAAATGAGGAACTGTAAAATAGCAAATAAGGGCAAAATATTTAAACCTTACTGTTATATTTATATGTTACTGCATCATCTGAGTGAACATATTGGTACACCTCTAAAAGTAAAAGAATCTGAATTAGAAAATCGTTTATTGGATGGAATGCTTCTTATGTTTATGTATATGGATAATAGAGAGAAATGCTGAATAAAGGCAATGACCCTGATGAAGCACACGGAGATGGGGAGGGAATAGTGTTGAATCACATGGGGATGGGTGGGATAGGGAAAGAGATTCCAGGACAGTTGGGGGACAGAGGTTCATCCCTGTGCAGGACTCTAGTACAGTTAGAGACTATGGGCCAGATGCATGTATGGGTGCAGGTGCAATGCAACATGTGTCTTGATGTGAACAGAATATGTGTCCATAAAGCTCCTGATTTACACTTTCGATTTACTCACACCTAAATGCTCAGTCCTAAAGTAGTTTAAAAGAGGCCTCTGAAACAATGAAACCATCAAATGTGACACAAAAGAGAAAATGAAAGCACTAAGATAGTAGAGTCATATTAAGTTCTTTCCTACTAACGTGCTCTACAGTACTAAGAAAACTCTACAGGCTAAGAAAATAGATAACATGAATAATGTGGGCATATTGTGGCCACAGCATGCCATATTTTGTGCCTCCTCCTGTCACATATCATCACTGTACAAGGAAAAACGTATCTCCATTTTTGTTGATTTTTACGTTTATGCATCATGTGAACATAGCAGCTGCTGTTTACATTGTGTGAAAATTTCATGATGAATGGACCAACAGTGTTTTCTTGGTACAGTGATGTGCATCAGGTGTTATTCTGATGGTAAATATACTCCACTGAGTCTCACCATGTCTTTTGAGACATCTTCAAAGCAAAGTGTTACATTTACACTGACAGTTTGAATGACCCTGCCATGTTCTGCGCTGCCCACAATAATAGCATATGTGTGAAGAAAAGGAACGCATTTTCTGACGTAAAAGGCTTAGTTCAGACTGTATCTTTTTTTCTTTATTCTTAACTTTGCAGTAACACTGCATTGCTTAAAAACTCCAGCAATGCTACTCAGACTGGTACACTCACACCCACACTAACAGGCCACTACAATGTTGTTTCGCTGGTGTCTTGAGCATAGCCACAACCCAAATAATACCTGGTGAGCACTGGTCCTCTGGTGGGCTCCTTCCATCGATAGACAGTGTAAAGGGGGGTTGATCAACTGTGCTGCGACTGGTGGGCTACAATCAGTAATTGCAAACCCACACATACACAGCACCTGTGTGGGATCCACAGTTGGATCCATCTAATTTGTGTGAAAAATAGAATCTTTAAATATTTACATGAATTTCATAATTTCTTAGCATTTGCTAAGTCCCTCGATTGCTTATTCTATGACTACATGCACTAGAGCTGCCATGGAGTTCAAATCAATCGATGAAATCCACATGGGAGTCGTCCGAACGACGAAGTGCTCCAGTGGAGGGAAGACTAAAAAACACTGACCTTTTTGTACACAGGACGCAACGTGCACAGTTCATAAATTTGCTTCAATTTAATAACCAAGTTTTTTTTTATTTATTAATATTTGTTCTACATTTTAATTGGCAAAATTTCTATTTGTTTTTCAACTGTTCAAAAACATGCTGTAGTTTATTTCCAAGTTGATATGGTGTCAGACTTTTGGACTGCCCTGTATCTTAGGTGTACCTTATATAATAACAGCTAAGTGTATGCTGAGGCATATAACTATCACCAACTGAGGATTATTCATAGCTTTATCTTGGATTATGCTAAGAAAACCCACCATCTATCTGTCACAAAGGAGAATCAGACACTGATTTCATTCACATTTATGCTGAAAGCCACCAAGTCAGTCATCAGTGGTGACTTCTGGGTGTCTCTTTTTGTTCGGCCAGACAGAGAGAATTAACATATGTTTTCTAGTAGTGTTCCAGAGGGTCAGTCACTGAAATACCTGTTATCACTGCAAGTAAAAAAAAATCAAGCTGAGATTTAGGCTATTCACACCTATATTCATCCCCACAGTTAAGAGAATTAACTAATCAGAAGCATAGCAGGTCTGGAAAAAAGCAATTACATTCCAACAGCTTCCATTTTTGCTGTAGCAGCATGGCTTAAAAGTCCTTAGATGTTCTTCCACAAGGCTCATTAATCAATTCCATTTTTTTGCTCAGACTGGATTTGGTTATCTTGTCAGTTCACATTCAGAAATATAAATGATCTGTATCTGCCTGTAATGTGAACAAATCTGTCCCTGACAGCATGCATAGCACGGCATGCATGCACACATTACTACGTTTAGGTATGTTGTTTGTGGCATCAGTTTGCAATTGTTTTCAACACGACTTTGGTAGATTTCTTCCAGCTTTGCTTGAACTGATTAACTTTGTAAAATATCAAGCAAATCACCAAATTCTTTATCCTTGTAGTCAACTGACTATTGTTACTGCTGTTCCTCTTCTCTACTGTTGTTTTGCTGCACTGCTAGTGCTGGCTGACTTTCAGGCAAAAAGACACCTGAAATCCGATCTGAACAGTCAAATTCATGTCGCATGCCCATAAAATGGATACATATCCAATTTAGAACCAATTTAGGACCTTTGTCACTTTAATGTAACAATTTCATATGTGGTCCTAGATCAGATATGTATCTGATTCATGAGCATGTGACATGAATGTGATCAGCCATAACCAACAGCGCAACAAAACAACAATGGAGGAGAGATGTTTTTTTCAGTGGTGATGGAGGCAACGTGCATAAAAGTATGAATGTGCGTATGTGTCTTTTTAAGGACAGATTTGTTTACATTACAGACAAATACAGGTCACTTAAATTTATGAATGTGAACCATCAAGATCCAATATGAGCAAAAAATCTGAACTGATTAATGAGGATTATAATGTGAATGCAGCCTTATTCTTTTGCATTAGCTGAAAAGGTGCTGTGCTGATTAGCTAGTATGTTTGCTAAGTAGTCATTTTGACTTTTAAAACTGGCCATACAAATTGGCTTAAATAAACCACAAGCAGTTGGTGTTTGCATATTCTTTGTTATATGCTAACCAACAAAAAAAAAATGTAAACATTGAATATATAAACAGTTGTTATTTTAGCAGAGCATATTGGAGTTAAAATTAAATAATGAATGAATTAAATAATGAATATTTCACTGTCACTGCCAGTAAAGCTTGCCATCATAAAAAAATATTAATACAGTGGCCAAGTCAACTATATGATACATACTTAAAAAGAAAGAACACAGAAACATATAAAAGCCTAGAAGAACACAGAACCAATATAGTGCAATAATTCTTGCTCTGGTGAAGAAGAAAAAAAACCAAATATTTGGCCAGATCAAGAACACCCTCCAGGAGGTAGGCATATCTTTGTCAAAGTTAACAATCAAGAGAAGCTTTCAGCAAAGTAATTACAGAGAGTTTGCCACAAGATGTAAACCATTGGTAAGCCTCAAGTTTGCAAAAAAACCCAGAACCGTTAAAAAGCCTGTACAGGCCTTTCTTAAGCAACATCTAATGGACAGATGCATCAAATATCAACTGGAACCTGAACGGTGCAAATAGAAGAGTACAGAGAAGCGCGGGAACTGCTCATAATTCAAAGCACAGTACCTTATCTATTAAGCATGATGAAGTTATTTTAGTGTATTGGGTGTCTACGGCTGCCAATAGAACTGGCATTCATTTATTGTGGACAGAAAGCAACAGGATTCCTACTGATGTATGTCACTTGTTTATATTCAGCTAAATGCTTCCACACTCATTGGACAATACTTCACAGTGCAGATGGACAATGAAATAAAATGTACTGCAAAAGCAACCAAGGACTTTCTGCAATGGCTGTCACCTGGTTTTGATCGAACTTTCACTGAATGCAAAACTTAAAAGTAAAACTCTCCAAGAACAAGCCGAAACTGGATACAGCTGCAGTAAATGTCCAGAGTTCCCTTCTGGAGTCTCATATGGCTAAATACATTATATATTAGTTTCATAGTGGTTACAGAATACTTAATAGTAGTCACTGATTAATAAGCTTTAAAGCTAATAGTAACAGACTAGTGAATGAGACATTAAATGCTGCCCCAATGCTTCCATCTCTAGTAAACTCATAACAATATTACCCCTAAATTCACCTACCAGGCTGTGCTGAGAACATAATGTTATTATAAAATCTGGTCAGCGATGTTCCTATTGTGGTCCAGTTCTACTACTAGAAATTGTATAGTCATAGTTTCATACTTGTTGCCGCTGGGTTCAAGAGAGTGACATGAGCAGATGTAATGCTCTTGATCTTACGTGACTTGTTGCCTTTGTTATGTGTATGCAAAAGAGAGTGCTGGACATTGACCTTTCCACTCTTCATTCCTCTTCACCTGCTCCTCTGTCTACAGGGACTAAGCTTGGGATAAATTGTAGCTAATGAAACTGTCAACACTGTGAGTTCATCTTTTATTCTTCATTCTGCCTCATCTAATCCATTAGCCAAGGTTGAAAAAAGGACAGGCGGGCTTATAAAGGAGCATGGACAGGTGGGTGAAGAGGGGATTTCCATGCTAGCACGTTTGTAAACTTGTGTTACAGTATACATTTAAAACGATTATACCAATAAAGGAAAGTGGGAGCTGTCCTAACAGTCCTAATAGAAGAGTCCTAACAGTCCTAATAGAAGTCTAACAACCAGTTCGGGACGGCAACACTGTATTCAAAGTAGTGCCAAAATTGATTGAAGCTTCACTATAATTTGTAATCAATCAAATGCCATTCAGGAGATATAGAGTACATTTTAATGTATTGACATACATCTCCTTGTTATGTGAACATGCTACCATAATATGCAAAAGTCAGAAGCCACCCTTAATTTAGTTAATTTCTAGTCAAAACAGACTGTAATTACAACTTATTCATTTTCCAGCACCAGTAAAAAGGTAATGCAAAGAGAATTTATTCCAAGTTATTTCTATTGGTCTATTCATCAGGACGTTTTCACACAATGTAAAGCTCAGCTGCATTTTTTTGTTGTTGTTGTTGTTGTTTTGTTTTTTTTCCCCACAGCAATATGTTTAACAGACAACGCAAGTCCCATACAGTCAGTGTGTAAAACAAAATAATGTGTAAAGCTGAAGTCCTCTCAACAACTATGAACTGTCACAGTCAGTTTTCACAGATCTTGCTCAGGGGTCTTCAGGCCCTCCCCCCTGCCCTTGAGCTCCCAAAAATATCATGATCAGCGGGGGTCTATTAAATTGATTACTGGGACATGGTCGTGACTGCACAGCTTTGAGTTTTAATAAAAACAGCAAAGGAAATAATTACTAAGAAGAAAACGTGTGGGGAGAAACCCAAAGAGAGATCTGCGTAAGACAAAGTGACTGGTCTGATATTGCACTTATGCATATTCCTGTGTGTAGTTATACATGTATGTGATGAAGGCTGTATGTTACAGAGGTTTAGGGATTGATATAGCGTTCATAGCCATCATCTGTTTTTGCCTGAAAACAGGTCATCACACCTTTTTGTTTTCATTGGGACATTTGTTTTCATAACTTGCTATTGCTAAATTTGACTATGAGGCAGTGAAATATGCAACAAGTAGATTTTATGGCCATTTATGCCCAGCACACAAATAACCACCTACGATTCACAAAGCAGAGCCATTAGAAGGAAAAACACAAGCGTATTGTGCTTTTATGCAGCAGTAAATATGTTTTTTTATGTTCGGTCTATTGACTCAGCTCCAAATGGATTTTTTTTTCTTCACAGACAAGTATTTATTTTGCAGTCTCACTGAATATAAATAAGCTGGAGGACTCCAGGAGGATTGCCTGTATAGACATTCGTATGTACTAATGCTAAATCACTATGCAGTTGTTGAAGTATGTCATCCATGTAAAATCATACCAGTAAAAAATAGACAAAAGCTGATTAAAATCTGAAGTGGGCCAATCAATACTTTGCTAACTATATACATTTTTGTCGCTGTCCAAAATGGCAACTCTACATAACAGGGCAAAAAACATTCTACTTCTTTACTTTTAACATTTTAATGCATTTCTAATGGTCTACTCATCCTTAAATTTTCATTTAATTTTTCAATAAAATTTTCACACAATGTAAAGGGCAACTGCCATAATGAAATGATGCAGAAAAATAAAAATCGACAAAGATTTGATACATACTATAATTGTACTAATAATATTTATCTAGTCATTCTGCACCATTGACAAGACTACATGCACATAGACTGTTACGATGACTGCCCTTAACACCATGTCAACATCACCAAAGACTACAATGGTGTCGTACCAGACTGTTAGGAAGCGACTCGGAATGGCAGCGGGTCATCTTCAGTGACGAGTCCCACTTTTGTCTTGGTGAAGGCGACCTACGAATCCATGTGTGGAGTCACCGTGGTCAACACCAAGATGAATGGCTTGTTGTCATGTGTCACATATCCAGAAGGCCTGGTTTCACTCCACCTCCACTCCTACCCTATGTGGGAATATTCAATCTGCATGGGATGAATTATCACAGGACACCATAAGGACAGTGCAAAAAAAGGGTGCTTGTGTGCATGCACTGCTCCATACTTTCAGTTTTAATCTGCTGTGTATTAATACAGTACTGCTATATTTTATTCAATGATGCATCCATGGTGTCTATACAGTGTATGTACATATTCTACCCATATCAATAAATCTATTTTAAGTTAAATCCATATTGGTTTTTTTGTTGTTGTTTATTTAGTGTGGTGATAAATACACTGAAATGATCTGCCTGCTCACATAGAGATTATTGTTGGCATCCAGTGAACTGAGATGCTGCTTCAAAGACATCTTTATATAAAGAGTCTGGGTTTAGACTCTAGGAACTGTTTGTTGGCTGAGTGTGGTTGGACTTCCTCAGAACACGGTCTTGGCTTCAGCTGAATCCAATTCAACATCCTATACAGAGTTCTGAACCATTCAGCCAACATTGTGCTTTATTCCAACCTAAGACTGCTTGCATTTAGCCTTCTATATTCTGATTGTCCCTGAACCTTAGAACATACCTATAAGCAATATCCGGCATTGAAGACACCGCTGATTGTGCTCTTGTTGTTCATTTTGATTATATTTCTGAACTCTCTGCCAGACAGAACACTTTTTTTTATGAGAAATACATTGGCAGCTATTCCCTCCTTCATGTGCTTGTGCAGTGCTAGCACCATCCAAGTCAATGTACGTCAGGACAGCTGACAGAAAATGATAGAAAACATCATGTTACGCTTGACAGAAATGGTAGCTACAGTGTATATTATAACCCATTAACAACAGTGTCCCAGCCACTCAGTTATCTTGTAACTGAAGGATAGGCTGAAGTAAGGAACTGGTACATAGCTCTGGGGGCTAACTGGGGTAAATTATAGATACTTTCATCAAACAGGTCCTCGGTGTAACGAAATCATCTGCTTTTCTAGGGATAATTCTCTGCAGGCCACTGTAGGTCTACTCAAGCTACTAGATTTTACACAAACAGCTGTTTATACATCCATCAGCCATAACATTTAAAGCACCTCATTGTATCTACACTCACTGTCCATTTTATCAGCTCCATTTTATCAGCTAATTGCAGTTCTACAGTTACAAACTGTGGTCCATCTAATTCGCTGTACACTTTGTTAATCCCCTTTTACTTTGTTCTTTAATAGTCAGGACCCCCACAGAACCACCACAGAGCAGGTATTATGTGAGTGGTGGATCATTCTTAGCACTGGAGTGTTACTGATGTGGTGGTGGTGTGTTGTGCTGGTGTATGTTGATCAGACACAGCAGTCCTGCTTGAGTTTTTAAACACTGTGTCCACTCACTGTCCACTCTATTAGACACTCCTACCTTGCTGGTCCAGCTTGTAGATGTAAAGTCAGAGACGATAGCTCATCTGCTGCTGCACAATTTGTGCTGGTCATCCTCTAGTCCTTCTTGAGGGTTCACAGGGCGCTGCCCACAGGACACTGTTGGCTAGATAGTTTTGGTTGGTGGACTATTCTCAGTCCAGCAGTGACACTGAGGTGTTTAAAAACTTCAGCAGTACTGCTGTCTCTGATCCACTCACACCAGCACAACACACACTAACACACCACCACCATGTCAGTGTCACTGCAGTGCTGAGAATGATTCACTACACACATAATATCTGCTCTGTGTTGGTCCTGTAGGGGTCCTGACCATTAAAGAGCAGGGTAAAAGGTGGATAACAAAGTATATAGAGAATCAGATGGACTACAGTAGTTGTAGAACTACAAGGTTGTACTTATGTGGTAAGTGAAGCTGATAAAATGGATAAAGAGTGTAGATACACTGGTTTTAATTGGTGGTTTTAATGTTATGGCTGATCGGTGTTTGCCTTTATTTATTTTTCAAACCTCCCTGAAACTCATTTCTACATAAATACTAGTGCAAAATTATATTAAAAATGCAAAAGTACATTAAAAAGGGAAATGGGGAGGGTGAAGAACTAGAGAGAAAGAGAATCTCTTTTTTTGAGTAATCATGTCATCACAATACACAAGAACTACACAATACACAAGAGCTGTAATACACAAGAACTAAATCAGCTTAGCTTAAGTGAGACAGTGTTGCATAGCAAATCATCACATCCCATGCAGGGTAACATCACACTAATGAACCTTTGTTGAATTCATTAAGAAAAACAGAAATGGAGATTATGGGTAGAAAAGTAGTTCACATCATGACACAGAAAGTCATGGAGGCCAGTGGATATTTACAGACAACGCTTCAAATAGGTTACGAGAGGGGGTTAACCAGCGGAGGGGCAGGGAATACAACTCCATGGCTCACCAGATTCTCTAAAAAGTCATATCAGAACAGTTTAAATGCTTTTCCTTGGACTCGGGAGTCCTCATTAAAGGCTTTGATGTAATCTCCAACTGGTTTGTTCAGTGTTATGGTTTCTGAAAGTCCTCATTCTTATGCCTCCTGGGTGTATTATTGTGAAATATTCATGTGCAATAGAGCTATGAAAAACTGAGCAGTAGAATACATCTCTGACTTCCTCCCTTCTTTTCAAATCTCTCCCTCTTACTTTTTCACTTTCCCCATTCCTGCAGTTATGCCGCCACGAGGTTAAGAGGGCTTTTCTTTCTTGTGTTGCCCTCTTTCTTTTTCTGTTATCTTCTGCTTTTATGTTTTTTAGATATCATACTAGTCAGGTAGTCAGGGTGGCAGTGGCGGAAGAACCAGGGAAGGAGCTTGAGTAGTTTTGATTACCCCGAGGTCCTTGCTGTGACAGTGTTGTCATTGACGTTACTATGAAAAGGGCAGACTGTATGACTCACACTGGACAGTGACCCTGCTTTTCCCTTAGTATCAGGTCCAGTGTTGGAAAATCAATATCATTCCACATTTTACACTACTACCACAAACCCAGGTGACGTCAAACAGTAAGCCTTTTAATGCCGCTCCTTTCAAAAACAGCATGGTTAATCCAAAAGTGGATTTACTGTACTTCTCCAAGGCAGAAAAATGCAAGGTCTGGAAGCTGACCTGACTTATTTCATAACAGAGCTTAGAGGACATGCTTTCTGCTTATCAGTGTGAATGTCCATATGAATGGCCAGGAGCGTTGTCCTGAGCATGACCCATATGTTTCTCAGTCTTCAAACTCCACTTCTCAGTCGCAAACAGAATTCACTTTACCAGAAAGAGCTCATCTGTGTCTCTGTGTGTGTATGTATATACACTCATTATCAAAAGGATAACTGCACCCAGAAGGAAGTGTGGGATTGCAATGCTATTGGGAAGGAAGATACAGGTTACCAGGAACAATAGATGGTAAATTTAGATTGATATGGGCAATATTTTGTGTCTCTCAGTATGGCATCAGGCTGCGATGTTTGTTAACACAACATCGGTCTGCATGCATGTAGTCATACGTCATGCAGCCACCTGCCAATGGTGCTGGCACTAACAGGATGACTCATGGAGGGCATCACTGCTCGCTGACTGTCCGCAATCGTGGCTGTTGGCCCACTCTGCACTTGTCAGACAATTCGTCGATCCTCTCTCTCCGTGGTTCGCGTAGGTCTCCCAGATCCTTCAAGTCGCCGGTGCATGCCTTTTTCTATCCACTGCTATCAACAACGTGCTATGGTAGTATCTGCACGACTGGTATGGCACGCAATACACCGATAACACCATCTTGCTTCCTGGAGCCCTACGATATGACCCCTCTCCAACTATTCCAGCTACTCAGATTGCTTTCGAACTCTTCTCTGAGGCATACTTCACTCACAAAGGATGATACTACCAACACAACAACAGTCAGTCAGGTACAGCGATAAGGCCCATCCTTGCTTATGCCAAATGCAACCCCGAGCATGAAACTTGAATCATCCGTATGTCTCATGATATCAAACCTACCCACCAAGTTTGACTGAGTGATTGCAATCCATGGGCAGAGCTTCTCTGACCATGATTTATTCTCTTTGTCTCCTTTGAACACTCAAAAATTCCTTTGTTTTTTTTTCTTTAATTTAGAAAAAAAGGTTAGAACTACGTGCAAAAAGAGTTTGCACATAATGTTAGGCTCTACCAGACCTACCAGTAACCTAGTTGCTAAAACACAGGACTCTGGATGAAGTTGTTGTTTTAGAGATAACTCTTTTTATTTACATGCTTGTATAAAGTAATTTTTTTTTTTCTTACTGATTTTTGTGCCATGTCACTCATTTTTATGGACTGTGTGCTCCCTCATCACAATTCCAATGCACTTTACCTATATCTATATAATCTATATTATCTATATAACAACCGTAGAAATAACCCTTAAGCCAGTGTGAACCAGCATATCAGTAAAATGCTATCATATTCTGTGAAAAAGTACTTTCTTAAGTATGGAGGCACTCAAAGCAGCATTGCGTTGTCTTTGCGTCACTATCCTCCCCCAAGTCAACTTGACACATTTATGCTAATGACACATTTCACTTAAGAAAGCAAGATGGACAGTCCATAAACAGAAACTCATCCCTGTCAGTAGATAACCAACAGCAGTAACCAACAAAATACATGAAATATTTGTGGAATTCATAGTCACATTATGCAAAGCACAGTCTTTAGATAAAGTTATAATTCTGCCAAAAGCTCTGCCAGCTCATTAACCGTAAAAAAATATGTATTTTAATCACATTACGTGGACATGATATGACTCAGTGGATATGATATGACTCAATGGATGTGACTCAATTATCCATGACACTTCTTTCATTGGGAGACTAAGCCTCATTTTAAATGGTTTTGCACAGAAGTACAGCCCCCCCAGGTTACAGTTACTTGCTGCTTTCAATGTTCATGATAAATAATGATGTCAAGTAGCTAAACATGGTTGTAAGTTAACGTGAGCTGATAAGTGATGTTTTGAAGACATTATAGCTGTCTGGTAGGATGGATGGATGGATGGGTGGATGGATGAACTGAATGATGGATGGATGGATGGATGAACCAAATATAAAGGCTATGTTTTGGTGAAACAACTGGTCATAAAAACATCAGTAACAGGTGTGGCTTTGCAAACTTCTGGAAAGTTGCCCTTAGCACTTTATTTTGAGTGGTCCTTTATAGATTATTAAAAAACTCTTAACAGCATATCAGTAATACATCACCAATGTATTACTCCATGAAGTATCAGTATAAAGTATCCAAATACACTGAAGTAAATATCTGGTGTACTGTTAATACATTATAAAGATGTACTGTTGATACATTTCTCATAATAAGTAGATGTACTGTGTTACATGGATAGACTTAATGTTATTTGCATTAAGTAAAGCCTAACCCAAAACCAAGGCATCATCCTGGACATAATCCTAACCCTAACTTTAAACCAAAACTTAATCCTAACCCTAACCATGGCCCTAATCCTAACCATAACCATATCCCTAACCCTAACCTTAACTCTCACCTTGGCCCTAATCTTAACTCTAATCCCAAACTCAACCTAAAAACTAACCCTAACCCAAACTCTGGCCCTAATCCTAACACTAATCTTAACATCAAAACCTAACCTTAACCTTCACCATGGCCCTAAGCTTGACCCTAACCTTCAACCTGGCCCAAAAACTAACATAAACCCTGGCCCTAATCCTAACCCAAAATTTTATCTCATCCCAAAACCTAACCTCAATTCTCACTTCAGCCCTAATCCTAACTCTAACCTTGACCTCAACCTAACCTAATCCTAACTCTTACCCTGGTCCTAATCCTAACCCTAACCTTAACTCCTATTCCAATACTAATCCTAACCCTCACACTGGCCGTACTCCTGACCTAAACCTAATTTAATTAAACTCCACTTAGAGAATGGTGTCAGCAGCATGCCCAACATCTTATTGAGGATGCTGAGATGGTCTGTGACTGTGTTCAGTGACTTTTCAAGCTAACATCTACAGATATGATTTTGAAAAATTGCTGAATATAAAAAATGAATCTAAAAAGGACCACTCAAAATAGTGTCGCAAAGTTACACCAAGGCACATTTACTTCAGAACAATGGAAACTAAGTGCTCACTATGTTTGCATGATGGACAGGCATACAGGCTCAACTCTTGCTTTAAAATGCAGGGGTGTTGCTAAAATAAGCCTTCGTCTATGGACTAAAATGGTTTGGCTGCATATTAGAGTACATACATACAATACTGTTGAATGCTATATCAGATACCTATGAAAGCCATAAAAGCCAAGAAAACATATAGTTTATTGAAAGAGATCATTTTATTTGTTTTCTTAAGATCTCAAGTTATTTATGTCATGATCATATCATTTTGACATTGACACACAGACTGATATATGTGTCTGTAGTAGATTTAGAGATTAAATGAAAGCAACAAGAGGGGACAGCACTGCCAAACAAAGCCAAAGAGCAGTGACTTCACAAACAGTGAAAATGGAAAAATTGCTTCAGGGTTTAGTTGTAATATAGACTTCAAAGATTCAGTTGTTGTTTATAATTTCAGTCATTAACACAATTTTGACAAGAACTCCAGTTACCGCATCGTGCTTTTGTATGGCAGAATAGAGTGGGGCACTGAGAGACTAGAATCCAAGCTGTTACATGGCACAGACAAAAAAGCGTTGATTAGAAACAGAGGGCAGGCAGAAATACATTTGATGAGATATGTATAGCCCTTTTTCCAAGCTACTGGACAGCTGCAAAGGGGCTGCATGGAATCACCATTGTACACACAGATATTGCTTGCTGAGGAACTGCAGTGACACGTAGGACGTGTATTTTGTAGGGTAAATTGTGCGTGTAATGTGCTCAGCTGGTGAGGTAGAGAGGTGCAACAACAACTAAGGAAGTTTCTAGAGGTGTTTTTATCTAACGACAGCTAGAAATAAAAAGAAAAGCTGAGGTGCTATTCATTCTGCTTCCATACATGACCAGTCAGGCACAGTTCCAAAAACTGTGACAAACACAAACCGTTCAAAGTTACAGTAATCACACAATCAGATACCTTCAGTCTATGCACTTCATCCAGGTGTAGCAGGCAGCAACCGTGTCGCAACCTGTGTTTTACTTCTCCACAGCTTCAGTCACTATTTGCTGTATGAGTAGATTCATTTCAGTAAGTTTCACTGATTAGCACATCCATATTGAAATGTACTAAAAGGTATGTTATGTATACTTAAGAGAAAATGCATCTCCATTTCTGCAATTTGTTTTTGTCTATTTTATTTGAACACAGCAGATGCATTTAATGTTGAGTGAAATCTTAATAACGAATGGACCAATAGAAATGCTCCAATACTGCATGTAATAACATCTTTGGGCACTAACTTACAATAATAGTTAAGAATGGCTTTGCAAACTTCTGGAACGTCGTCATTAGCATTTTATTTTGAGTGGTCCTTTGTAGATTATTAAAAACTCTTAACAGCATATCAGTAATACATCACCAATGTATTACTCCGTAAAGTATCAGTATAATAATATAATAGTATAATAATATCTGATGTACTGTTAATATATTATAAAGATGTACTGTTAATTCATTACTAATAATAAGTAGATGTACTGTGTTACATCAATAGACACAGTATGTTATTTTCATTAGGTAAAGCCTAACCTTACCCAAAACCTGTCCTAATCCTGGGTCTAGTCCTATCCCTAACCTTAACCTTGACCCACAACCTAATTCTAATCCTCACCCTGGAACTAATCCTAACCCTAACTTTAAACCAAAACTTAATCCTAACCCTAACCCTGGCCTTAATCCTAACCCTAACCTTAACCCTACCCCTAACCTTAACTCTCACCTTGGCTCTAATCTTAACTCTCTAATCCAACCCTAACCTCAACCTAAAAACTAACCCAAACCCTGGCCCTAATCCTAACCCTAATCTTAACTTCAGTTAAAACCTAATCCTAAACTTCACCCTGGCCCTAAACCTGACCCTAACTTTAACTTTAAAGCAAAATCTAACTCTAACCGAAACCCAACCCTAATCCTAACCCTGGCCCTAATCCTGACCCTAAACCTAATCTCATCCCAAAACTTAACCTCAACTCTCACTTCAGCCCTAATCCTAACTCTAACCTTGACCTCAACCCAAAACCTAATCCTAACCCTCACCCTGGCCCTAATCCTAACCCTAACCTTAACTCCAATTCAAATGCTAATCCCAACCCTCACACTGGGCAAACAGCTGCCTAACATCTTATTGAGGATGCTGAGATGGTCTGTGACTGTGTTCAGTGACTTCAAGTTAACATCTACAGATATGATTTTGCCTCCAAACAAAGAGAAAAATGGCTGAATTTGGCAGACTGAATGGATTTAAATGCTTCACTGCTGCTACAACTTAGTTATCTATCTAAAAAGACCACTCAAAATAGTGTCACCAAATTACACCAAGGCACATTTACTTCAGAACAATGGAATCTAGCTGCTCACTATGTTGGCTTAATGGACAGGCATACAGGCTTTAAAATGCAAGGTTGTAGCTAAAATAAGCCTAAGAGTACATACAGAGTATATTGATGAATGAACTTCTAATAGTCGCATACTAACTTTGATGTACAATTTAATATGGTTGAATGTGATTTTTTATTTTCTTTACTTAAACTTATGAAACATCACAATCTTGCAGTGATACTTCTAAAAAAACAACCACAAAAGAAAAAAATCAGTTTATCTGAAGTTGAAATGTAGATGATGACTATATATAACGATTTTATATATTCACTCATAATCAAAAGAATGGTTGCACAAATACCCAGAAGGAATCAACTGACAGGAATGAAACTTGGTGGGTAGGTTTGACATTGAGAGATATGCGAATGAAAGTTTCATGCACGGCCATGCATGTTACATAAGCAAGGAAGCCTTATTGCTGTCCCTGATTGACCCAACAACTATGACTGCAGACATTCAGAGAGCAGTGATGCCATCCATGAGTCATCCTGTTAGTGCCAGCACCATTGTCAGATAGTTACAACGACTGCCCTTAACACCACGTCAACATTGCCAAAGACTGCAAAGGTGTTATGTCAGACAGTCATGGAGTGACTCAGAATGGAAGCGGGTCATCTTCAGTGATGAGTCCAGCTTTTGTTTTGGTGGAGACGACCAACGAATCCATGTGTGGAGGCACCATGGTCAGTGCCAAGATAGATGGTTTGATATATGTATATATGCAGTGTATCTGTGCTAGTATCTATGTGAGTCTTAGTGCAATGCCGGGCAGTGTGCAAGACGTCCTTTGCAGCATTTTATTACCTATGGGAGAAACGGATGCTGTATATTCCATCGGTCCCAAAAGCACATTCTTCCCATATAGGCTCTTTGAGTATAAGATGATCGCCTTAATACAAATAATAAACATGCATTTTCCCAAAAGATGAAAAATGGTTTAGATTTAAAGTCCTTATATAGCTGTAATGATGAATGACTGTTTGTCTGTTTCTTTGCATTCACTCAATTACCCTGAGCACTAGCCGAGTAGCATTTCACTCCAATGAATCCAACTTGAATCATGTTATATTGTAGGTAATATGTAAGTAATGGCACTTCGGTCTGAGTAGAATTCTTCAGAAGCCTTTTCACATCTCCTTACATGTATACATTTAATAAGTGGAAGCCTCAGTGCACATCAACTCCCCCACATGCCACCCTGCGCCCTGATTTTTTAATCGCCATAAGAAAGGCAGGCTGGTGGATTGCATTAAGAGTCTTCTGGTACATCTTTAACAAACAGAAAACCACATTAGAGACTCAGAGACAAGCAGGAGCAGCTGCCCCTGCCTTATTCTTAGCCTGAGAACAGACTGCATCTCCACCCCTTCCCTGGTACCTGAGAAGGGTCGGGGAGAAAGCAAGAGATGAGGGTTCAGCTGCCACCTGCTTCAGTCATGTTTAACTAAATCACACCAAATCCGCTGAGGAAAATAAAACCGCAGCAGCACAAAAAAGTGCTGCGGTTAATCAAATGACGCGGCTAATGAAACGTTGCCTTGAAATTGATGGAGTGCAGATTAATTAAAAGTGGCAGATCATGAAGTAATGCTTTTCATATAATATCTTATATGTACAGGTATGTATATTATATGCCCTACAATACACAAATAAACATGCATTAATGCTTAACTAATGTTTTCATCACAATGAATTAATAGACTAATACACCAGGAAATAATAAAATAATGAAGCACATAAGATTGTTGAAGGGTCACACCATACACAAATAACCATTAATAATGACAATCGTTAAGCATTAACATATTGCTAACTCATTCTGTCAATTAATGCCATGATTTGCTATGTTAAATAAGCTTATTTCCTTTTTTTAATATTATGAATCACATAGTAGTGTAACAACATGGAATGCAGTAAGAGTAACTTTGCATAGTGATTCATCTTTTCAAAATTTTCCAGTGTAATTATACAGGTAAAATAAAGAAGAAGAAAAAAAAAGAAATAATGTATATGTATATACATACATTTATACTATCTTGGGTTGTATTTGGTGTTAGAGAAAAACAAAACAACACAAAACCCATAAACACATTTTAAGCAAAAGAATGGCATATAGGAGCAATACACTTTTTTACACAATTTAGATATCTGTAGCCTCATGGAGAAGGTGATTCTTTCCATTATAAAGATTTTGTGAACGAAAAAAGTTTTCAGCAGCTACGCTCAGTATTCCAAATAAGCATTTTGTTTTTGCATTTGTGGACTTTGCATGTAAAAGCCCTAAAAATCATAATACACAATAACACATTTTTATTGTTTTTATTGTTGTTTATTTGTCTGTTTTACTGGTGAGTTCAGTTTAAAGAGTTTGTAATGATACATTTGCAAATTTGTTGCTTAAAAAGCATTTCTTCTGATTTCTTCTGTAGAATTCTGCAGAATTCAGAGATATATTCAGTGGCTCAGTGACATAAACAAAGACATGATGTGAAATGGATGATTTGTGGTTAACATTTTCAGACTCAGATCTATTTACAGTGGTGTTGATAGGAACCAGGGGTCCTGATGTCTACACAACAAATATAGCCATTTTATTTACTATCCAAATCCACCAGTAAACCTACATGTGATTTGGGTTACCTACATGTAATGTTGATGATGGCAACATAGTGGTAAACAGTGGTTTTGTGTGGGGACTAATTTGCATTAAAACACACCTTATATAGCATAGATTGAAATAAACGGATTCAAATATGCTTTAAGCCAAAATGTTGTTGCATAACTATCATAGAACAGTGTCCCCGGCACCAGATTTTTATGACCATTTCATGTAATAACTTTCCGTCTGGTTCCCATGGCCATCACTATAAAAAAATTGTCAAACCATTCAGCCCTGTATTGGGCTTCATTCAAAAAGCTGTCTGAAACACACGAATGCTTTTTCATCTAGAATGAGTGGTTTAAACTTCTGTAGGCTGGTTAGACATATATACATAAAGGTGCTGGTTTTGTCACATCACAAAACAGTGAATTCAAAAAAGGTTGTGTTTAATTTAATTTCAGTATATAGACTGTTTGGATTGACTGGAGAGTGAACATTAGATTTGGAAACTTGAACAGAGTTTATGTATGACATTAAATTCTTCTTTTTCAAATAAGTGAGGCAAAATAGTTGACGAGCCCTTTCAAAAGAAGCGCAACAAAGGGGGGATCCAAATTTAATGCAGTTGTGTTTTAGAGTTGATCCTCATAGATTCTATTAAACACTAGTCGGAAAAAAATGTCGGAAGGCACTGTCTGATTAACTGAAATCTTACGAGCACACATGATTGGTGATGCTGTAGCTAAAGAGTTTCCAAGAAAGGCTAATATCTGTTGTTGCTATCTGCCAGGGTTGAACTGCCAGGCTTGAACATTATGTTGTCCTAAGTTCAATCAAATTTTAAGGTGGCCACTTAAACGAACTCCCTGAATGAAGCTCAACATCAAGTCAAAGCAATGAGTTTACAAGATATTGTTTTTAAATAAAGCTAGTCTTTCCACTTTTTCGCAGGGAAGCAAGTGAGACAGAGGGGGTAAGTGCACAATGTTCCTCTCAGCTTGTTTGCCTGTGGCTGCCCCCTCCGCCGCGTGTGGTGTTATCGGAGGTCTCAGGAGGTAGGCTGCCTGGTGACAGGGGTTGGAGCCCGTCTGGCCGGCCATGAGCGCAGACGGCAACCGACAGTGATGGAGATGGTAAAGGCGGGTGGCATTTTTATGAGGGAGAGAAACAAGCGCTCGCTCGGTCTGTGATCTTTCTCTTTTCTCTTCACCTTTTCTCCAGGCAGAGTGCAAGCATGGTCTGTCAAGAACAATCAGCAGCCACTTGGATGCATCCCCCAGACCATCCGCTTTAGCTGCGTGTGTGGGTGTACTTCAAAACAAGATTTAGCCTCCTCCACTCTCTCGCTCGCTCCCTCTCTGACCTGTTCACCTATTCAATAGCTTGGCGACCTCCTTTATCTAAGAGCTCTGAGAACATTAGAGCTTTCCCTCCACAGATGCACTAAGAAACAAAGGCACTTCCTCTAGCGATGGTCATTTTGTAACCTAATTGATTACTTTAAAATGAATAATCAATATTCACAGGCATATATGGAGAGCTCTCTGTTGAAAATGTACTTTGATAATGAGCAGAAGAACATTCTGTGACCCTGGTTGTGCTGCACATTGTTGAACCTGCAGGAGATTAATTTGACATTTGCAAGAGCGTTGAATGAATATTCAACGAGAACTCAGTCAAAACATGGTCAATGCATGTTTCTGGGCATGTAAGTGAATTACCTATGATTTCTTCATCAGCGTAAATTTGATTTCACATTTAAGACCTCAACATCTAGCCGGACCTTCCTTTTTCTATTCTGTGGGTATAATATTATTACATAATGATATGTATGACATGTCGGATGTTGACTTGCATCAGCACACACACACAATATATTTAACAGAAAGATCTTACACAGGACAGCTTTAACTTTTAAACTAGCAAACAGCACACAATGAAATCAGCCTTTCAGAGCAAGGGGTACTGGATTCAATAGGGTTTGTGGAGTTCAGTTTCCTGTTTTTAAAGGTTTTAGGAGTTTTGTTTGAAGCCACAACATCATCTCCCAGTGGCCAGAAGCCACTGTTATGCACATTGTTTCATGCTGGCCTATTTCTGCTGTGGCACCATTTTCTTTTGATCCTTTTGTTTCCTACTTCAAGTAACAAGAACCTTGTTCTTGAGGGAGGATAGTATACCCTTGGTAAAATAGTACTACAGGAAGAAAGAAGTCACTCTGCTTGTTAGTTTGTATATCCAGATGTGGGATTAATTCACACATGTGCAAGTCACAAGCAAGTCTCAAGTCTTAACCCTTAAAGTCTCAATCAAGTCCCAATTTATTGCAGGAGGATTCAAGCAAGCCAAGTCAAGTCCTTCTATAAGTCAAGCAAGTCTCAAATCAAGTCATATGGAGTTTTGATGCTTTTTTGGAGTTTTGATAACTCCAGTTTCTACATTTAAATCAGTTAAAGACAGCAGCCATAAAGAGCTGAATTATATTAGAAACATTAACTAACATTAACTAACACTGTATCATCCTCTTGACCTTGTGCTTCTCATATGACACTGTTACAGTGCACAAAAAGCCAGAGCCAAATAGTCATGTGAAAAAATTATTAAATACCAAATTAACACCTTTTGTTTTTTAAACATGGTAGTAATAGCAGTATGTTTGTAAGATGGTTCTGTGCCATATATTAAACCATAGGTTTATGTGTTGTGTCTCAGTAAAGTTATGGCAGGTTTGCTTTCTAGTACGTTTTAAACAGAACCCGCACTTTAGAAACGGTCCGTTACTGTATTCGGAGCTTGCTGCAGTGTTTCTGGCTATAGTAATCAAATGTACTCAACAAAATGAAAGATCAGGAATTCTGAAGAAATGTAATGTTCCCTGATTTACCACGATTTAGAAAGTGCAATTTCAGAGATTTTAAGAGGTTGTTTGTGAGCAGTATCCGATATCAGCCAAACTTTACCGAGCTATATCAGCTGAACTTTACAGAGCTGTGAGCTAGAGAAAGAAACTTAACTGATTGTAGGTCAGTGTAGTCGTGGAGCAGGAGTTAAATGTGGAGTCTGTAGAGTTTAGTTACTTTCTGCTCCTCCCTGCTCTTTTCATAACCTACAACGCTAATCTTCGACTTGCCAAACCATACAGGCTCTGAAGTGACGGAGGAAGTTGGTTGTGGTGATTGTGTCATGGATGTTTGACCCGCAGATCCTCCATATTGCTGTTCTCCTATTAATACTTTCATCCACAACATAATCTTCTAATCCAAACCTCACTATTTCTGGTGTAGCCGGCTTCACTATACGAGCTACTTCTTACGTTTATCTCCGCTGGTCTCCGCGTTCTGATAGGTTGCCAGGTTTCCGCCCATTGCAATAGAAATCACCAGGTCATGTTTCCCTAGGAATGCAAATATTTAATATAAAATCAAGTCATTTCGAGTCATCTGCCTCAAGTCTAAGTCAAGTCTCAAGTCATGAATCCCAAGTCAAGCCTTTTATCAGTGTTAGTCAAGCAAGTCTCAAGTCCTCAAATCATGTGACTCAAGTCCCCCAACTCTGTGTATATCAGACAAATGACAAATGACCTTACGGAGTAAAAAGTTCAGATTTTTATGTTTTTTAAGATGTATGTACATTCATCTGCATCGAGATGGTAAGTGCGGCTTGCAGAGGCCACAATGTACATACCTTTAAAATCTCAATTATATGTCATGTCAACCCAGGAGCTGTGTGTCAAGCAAATGCTGCCTGAATTCAAAATCAAGACATAATGAACAAAATCCACAAAATGAATTGTATAACATCAAGTATATTCAATAAAATGCTATTATAATTTATTTTAAAAGTGACAAGTATCTGACAAGGAATGATGTGCCAAGGAACTTCATGTGACCTCACCTTAATTGTTTCATAGTAACACAAGACGTATATTAAAACTTACTACAGCAATCTGGAGAGCTTAGACTGCCTATATGAACTCCTCTGTTGACCATGAGGCAGCTAAAGCATTCAGTTTCTTGATTAAGCTCTGTCAGACATATCAGTACTGGCAATGCTGTTTAATTGTAAGCCACTTTTTGGCTTTGTTTTTCTACTTTGTCCATACGGCTGTAAGAATCAGCCAAGAATCAGTTGTGTGATGCATTTTTCAGTAAGACTGTCAAGACACAACAGAAAATCTCACCCACTTGAGTGCCATGGTGCCATGTGGAATAGAATTCAAAGCTTTGGAGTCGATCTAGATTTGCAAATGCCTGTAACTGATTCTTTTTGAATCACTCTTAGCTCTTTGGAAAGGTAGTGTAGCAATACCAATACCAACCATTCAATTCTCACTGAAATAGAGGCCAGTTCATACATTATTTTAGCTGTCTAACACAACATTTAATAATTAATGTTTTTTTATGTTTGGTTTGTCCATTTTTATTTTTTAGTATTTATATTATGACTGTGGAGACTTTCAGATTTAATTTGAGGGCAGGTACATCCATGCTTAGTGAATCACAATGTTTGTGCACATAGCCCTCTATTTTTAAGGGCTCAAAAACAAATGGACAGACTAACATATTCATTAAATTGTCATTTTTAATAGATAGATAAAATAGCAAAACTTTTGTGTTTCTTACTTGGTAATGCCTTCAGTATGCTCAATCGAACTGAGATCAGGTTAATAACTTGTCCATTGCAGAATGTTCTGCTTCTTTGCTTTAAAAAGATCCTGCACTGATATATCTCCCAGTATACTTAATGACTCACTGAGATCAGGTTAATGACTTGTCCATCGCAGAACGTCCCGCTTCTTTGCTTCACAAATATCCTGCACTGATATATCTCCGGTGTACTTCATGACTCATTGGATGGTGCTTCACAATGCAGAAGGACATTTCTCAGTATATCCATCTGCATTGTGAAGTGCTGTATAATGAGTTCTGCATTTTTATTAATCTGAACAGATAATATAGCCATATGCATTTCAGAATTCCCCTTTCTACTTTTTGTCAGCAGTCAAACATCAACAAATACAAAGGAGCTAGCTCCATCTACTGCAGATGTTTTTGCGATCTTCCAGATCTTTTGATCTTTTGAGGTCTTTTGTTCTTTCTTTTTTAAGAATGTAATGAATTGTTACAACAGTAATGTGTAGAACAGTGGAACAGTAATGTGACTAACACCTAGTATTTTTGCAAATGGCACATTTGACATCAAATCTAGATCTCGGCGTATGTAAGTGAAATAATGAGGATATACCACACACCTTGCCATGGAAGAGCTGAGCAGTCAAATGCCTAATTACCTTTGAGCCCCTAAAACAGTAGAAAGTAAACTGAAAGTTTGTACATTGAGCTTGTATTCATTATGTAATCTGAACTCCAATATGCTGTGGTAGACAGCTAAAATAGTAACATGAGTGTACATACTAGGATTTCTCTTTTGTAATGAGTCTTAAACAATGATGAATCAGTTTATAATATTATATTATTTTAACAATGCTGATTTGTTTATTAAATGTTCTGCTTCACTTGCTTTAAAAAAATTGTCATCGATAAAATAATGGGTCTGAATGCTTGCAGTGCTGTATCTGCTTTTGTTAAATCATGAGCTGAACTAAATGCTCAGTTGTTTGAGTGGTACTTGCTCCAGTGTAAGTACCTCTCTTGATCCTTATCTGATCCCTTTCGGTGACATGGTAAACGTTTTAGTCACACCCTCTTGCTCTTTCACTGTTGCAAGGTTCTTTTTAATAGACCTATCTTATTACATAAGGCTATAATGCTATGCCCACATCTAAATTCAAGTGTTTTAATCCTAAATCAGTAAATCTCAATCTTACCTTTTGGAAAATGAAAGAAATCTGTAGAATCTAGGCATCAAGATTTTCTTGTTTTCCTGTCATTTTTGGGGACATTTTGACCCTATTGTAGATTTGAACAATATTTAACATATTACATATATAATACAAATGGGATTGTTAAAACCATTGAAAAGCCTGGACATAATGTGAAATCTGTCCATATATATGTACATAATATGTATAATTTCTAAGCAGATATCACCAAGAATCTAAGGACTTACAATAGAATATGCTGCTAATGGAACTTAACATTCAAACAAACATTAAAAACAGGGTTCTACAAGTGTTCTTTAGTAAATTTAATGGTAGTATCTGTAACTGTGAAATAGTTTGTATGCCTAAATATTTTTGCATTGTTTAACAGTTGTTCACTATGATGCTATATATAGGTCTGTAATTGTAATAAACCTTATTAAAAAAATATTTCCCAATAATGGTTCCCCGCAATGGTTAAATGTTATGAACCATGTTTTGCTAAGAGCTTGGTTTCATACAAAAACCTGAGAGGAAGATATGCCTCTGAATTCATGTCCTTTTCTAATGAGTGATAAATCTGTCTCTGAAGAATTATGGATTAAATTAAATGTCGTGATCATGAAGAGAATTAATCGTAGGCACTAAAGGTGTGCAAATGAAACGGGCATGAGTGATGAGTGGTGATTCACATTCAAACTCTGTTTCTGCTCCATGGTGTGTAGTGACACTTAAATATGTATGGATAGCTTGTATGTTTCTCAGCATTAACCTTCTGACCCAGCAGAGTTGAAAGAAAAGAATAAGGTTGAAAACAACATATAGATTCTTGGCTTGGACATCATTTGCAACAACAATTAAATTAGCATAAGAAAATTTTAAAGTGAAAATATGTTCAATTTAGTCAATGTATCTAAAATGTATTATCGTTGTTGTGGCATTTACGTTTCTGGCACCTAACAGGTACTTTTATACCAAGCAACTCACAAAAGTACTTTGTTGTCCACTCAGAGAAAATATGTGTGTTAGCTGGTACTTATAGGCTAGAGTCTAAGAAAGTGTCCAATATACAAGATATAGACAGAAACAAGTCGGCATATAATGCAGAAAGAAAAAAATACAATACACCTCAGTAGGTGCTAGATTAATGCTATTTACTCATTCTAAATAATGCATTAACTAATAATGAGTAATATTCAGTTTTCTCTTTCAGTTTAAAATTATGTCATACTGGTTTCATCATATAAACAGGTGACGACAAATATCTAATACTGTACCAGTGTACACTGTAATCCGTTTTTAATGTGGAGGCAGCAAATACATTTTGATCATAGATTATCTCAGGTAAATACTTTGCAATTGGAATTCTAAGTGTATTTGTCTAAACTACAGAAAAATGCTGTATAATCAGGGATCTACAAGTTAAATACTTTTTGAAGAGATACATTTGCAATCAGTGTTTAAAGAGCCTGATGTATGCAGTTACAGGAAGCCAGTAAAGGGGAATGTAGCAATCGAGTGACATAAATGAACTTTGAGTGAATAAATGAAGATTGAGGGCAAACGGTGCCCTGCATTTGCAATCAGTTGAAAGGGCGTGATGGTCTGCATAGGAGGTCCAGCCAGGTCCAAACAAGAAAAATCAGAACAAGCATCTATTTGGCCTCCCTAGTGAGAAATCAAATCAAATCCTCCAGACACTGTAGAGAAGATATCTGCAAAACTGAGCCAGACATGCAACACAAGTAAAAAACAACACCTGGTTATCCAGTTACACCAAGGATGCATTTTCATGTTCATGTTGAGGACCTGTCAATTTAGGATGTATAGCAACTCTGTCCTTCTGGGCTTCAAGTGGCAGGCTGCCATCCATGAAGAGGTGTTAGCCAGAAACCTAAGAGTCAGAAAGTGGGAAAGAAAGGATTAGTTGAGTGTCAACAGCATAGCAGTGGCAGGAGAAGCCATGAAAGGATTAAACTGCCAACAGAGCAAAGCAAAAGACAAGAGGGCCCAGCACCAAGCCTTGTTGTACACAGGCAGAAGGTCTAAATGGAGCTATGGATGGGGATGCTCTTGATGTTACCTGATAAGATTTGACCCTCCAGTTAGGACTCAATCCCCTTCTTTGTAGAGACGGTGATTCCAATTTTGGCAAGGACAAACCAAAGGCTCTTGTGGCTGATTGTGTCAAAGACTGCAGAGAGGAGAGGTCAAGAAGAAATATTAGGAAAACTGTCAAATAAATAATAATATAAGATTTTTTACCTACCTGCAGACATTTTTAAATACTTTACATTTTTTACTTTTACTTTATCTATTTGGAGAAACTGCCAAGAGAAAAAGACAAATAACTTTAAACATATAAACTTGTCTTATGATGATTTATGATGTTTTTTATTTGATGATTTGTGATGACTTTATGAGGATTTCACTGGCCAAGCTTTTTATTTTTTATTTTTTGCATTATGAAAGGGGGTTCTTCTATGCAACTGCTCTCAGTAACTCTTTTGACATCTTTATTTTAAATATTTATAGCAAGTTTATTTCATCAAGAACAAACTAAATTAAGAATTTTCCTTTGTGTCTTTCGTTGGCAGTCTTAGTTTCTTTCTTTCCCTTAGCAAAGCATTGTTTCCTTTGTTGTAATTGTTTTTAAAGTGTACAAGAGATTAAAGCAATAAGCCCACTATGCATAATCCCCTGATACATGAGACAATATGAGCTGCTTCTGCAAGAAGGTGACTAAAGAGAGAGAAAGAGAGAGAGAGAGAGTGAGAAAGTGAGAGAGTGTGAGAGAGTGTGTATGTGTGTGTGTGTGTGTGTGTGTGTGTGAGAGAGAGAGAGAGCGAGTACTTAGGTGGGGAGGGTATGAAGAGGAGGGGTACAATAATGAGAGTGCGTGGAATAGAACTAATTGGTGTCACACTTGCAAATGTGATTTTAATCATGTTAGTATAGGTCATAAAGCACCAGCCCTTATGAGAAAACACTTTGCATACTTTTTATAGTTATAGACAAATTAAATCAATCTCTAAGCTCAACCAACATGCCCCATCTGGCCATGTTCTATAAATGTATTGCCACTGCTAATATTATCCTATAAACTTGACTCCAAAGCCAACATATTCATTTATTATTAAGAGGTCCCTTTGGCAACTGCCTCATATAGAAAACATATATTATTGCAATGCGGTTTTGAAACGCATGTAATTTTATGTCTATAGGCCTCTAAACAGTACAGGAAACGGCTTTGGCAGCATTTTGGTAAACAGTTAATGGTCAATGTTAAAAATTCATGTTTGTATATAGAACGTTAATTAGTTTATTTTATACATTATATAATTGTTTTAAGAGAATTTATATATTTTATGCTTTGTGGTCTATTTAAAGATGCATTTGAACTGAAATGATTTGTTCAAAAAAAGTTTGTTATAAAAAGCAAAAAAGCTTCAAGCTGCATTGCTCTTTGTGTAACAGGAGCCAATCAAATGCAACTATCATCAATAGACAGCTTTCCTGTTTACAAACATTACTGGGAGCACATGCAGCCAGGGGTAAAAACTGTTTTTCTGGACACAAACTTAGCCAGTCACAAGATTGTAACATTAAAACATCAACTAAATAATATAATACTATTTCAGTGTTGGATGTAATTGTTTGTCTTTCGTTTACATATTAATAAAATTTATGTACAATAGTATGTTATTGATTAGTCATCATCTTTATCATCCATAAAGGCCCTACTAGTTTTGGTATTCACTAAATGTTTAGCCAACAGGAGCTATGCAAATCACTATGCAAATCACCATCTGGTTTGCTGACATTCCCTCTGATTTTTGCCCAGTAACCTGTTTTTTGTTGTTTAATGATCAGAAGCATGATAGTACTACACGGTTATGTTGCAAGGTTACTTAATGTTAAAGTTGAATCTGGTTGAATCCAGATTAAACTAATTTTGGTCTCTTTATAATGAAACATACAATTAGTCTGTGTTCTGTGTAAGCACTGATGGTGTACATGATCGGAAAATGTATATTAATATAAACAATGTATATTCTCATAATGTCCAGCCCTCGATAATGTAAACATACTGTACAAGACATGAGACACATGACAGCTTAGGTCTGGGACAGTGAGGAAATGCTGCCACAGATTACACTGGAAGCCTAGGACCATGCTGACTGCCTCACTAAATTAGTTCTCACCGATGGTACTTGGTCTCATTAATGGTCATCAATGGTTACTGGATTTCTACATTGTATGTGGCCAACATCACATGGCCCAATATATACAAGAATGGCATTTTGTTGCTTTCTGTCCCCCAGTTGCACATACATCTCTATAATGACGTTGCACAGAAACATATCTATAACTGCAATAAGGTAGTTTAGAGTCAATATAATAAAAAATAATAATAAGTAAACTGTAAGTTTGTTTAGTACAATTATGGGTAGCACACTAAGTATTGACTAACTAACATGAAGTAATGCATTAGTAAACATTAGGTAATACATTAACGATTAACTAATTTTAAGTAAACATGTAACAACTGCATTAATGAATGTTGTTTAGATGTGAAGCAGTGACGTAATTAACATTAAATTACGCATTTGTTATCGTATACACCAAATGAGGTAATACATTAACAATGGTTAACGAATGTTAAGTGAACAAGTGATGACGGCATTAGTTAACATTCTTGTCTTTTGCTCATGTACTGATGTCATATATAATGGTTAAGAAAAACAATGGTAAGTAGTTAATTAAGTAAAGCTTAATTGACTGTAATGATACTTAAGCAGTTGTAGCCACTAACTTGTTTTATTTACTCACTTCCATTTACTGATACATATTTTGTACTTGCCACTGTATTTTTAAGCAGTAACACTTTTGCTTCTGCCTACCACTTTTCCCTTAGTTCCATTTCAGTCATTAATATTTAGTTGCTTGTTGGGGTTTTATTGTGTCAAGTTGCTGAGTTGGTTCAGCTCCTGTTTTGCTCTCACCTCTCACTTTGGAGCTTTAGTATTTTATTTTCGAGCAAAAGGGAATTAGAAGCCAAGAATAGATTCTAACATGCTTCAGTTCATGCTGACAGACTCTGGAATTACTGAGTTCCATTGGACCTTTCCAGGTTACTCATTACTTCAGTGCAATGTAATATTTTCTTACATATACTCTCGTCAAAAAAAAACTTGCACCCAGAAGGAATCAACCAACATGAATGAAACTTGGTGGGTAGGTCTAACATTGTCAGACATGCAAATGATTCAAGTTTCATGCTCAGCCGCGCATGTGACATAAGCAAGGACAGGCCTTATCGCTGTACCTGCCTGACTATATAATGTCATCCTGTTGCATGTGCTTTCCATTCTGACTTGTGCTGTTGTGTTGGTAGCATCCTTTGCAAGTGATGTATGCCTCAGAGTAGAGTTTGAAAGCAATTCGAGCAGTTGGAAGAGTTCAAGAGGGGTCGCATCATAGGGCTCTGGGAAGCAGTATGGTCTTTTTTCTATCAAAATAAGCATCCCAGATCTCCACCTACCAATAACAGCTTTACAAGGCTATGGATAACAAAACAATAAATCATTTACAGGTTAGCTCGTGGCTAGTCCCTTTTCTTACATATTAAACTATTTTTTTTCTCCCGTTATAAGCCCTTCCCTCTTCAACTAGTTCTTAATGAAACCACACTCAGCCCCCCAGGCATCCATCTCCTGCTGGGAAGTGATATCCCTTTATCCCTCTTACTAATTGGCTTGTTGTGATTCTCCAATGTGTTCTTGACAGCTAGATGGCAACAAGGCAGGGAGAAAGAGAGACAGTCAGGCAGGCTGGAGTGCTGCTATATCCCTCCTGTTTTCATTATGTTCACAGGAGGCTGTTTCTGAGGCTGTGCCAGCTCAGTTTCTCTGCTAATCCAGGTTCTGACTGGGAGCTAGTAGCTAGCTCGAACCGTGCCGCTACAGCGCTCCTTATTAGTGTGCTGGAAGCAGACAGATGACTCCTGACTGTTTTTCCAAAACTGCCTTCCTCTGTCTCAGCATCCACCCTCAGGCTGATTGCTGGCTTATCTTCTACATGCCAGTTTGACATCCAAGCCTTCTGTATAAGTTCACTGTCATTCGGTTTAATGCCTCTATCTTTTAATACACAGTGAAATAAGCATGCTGTACCCTATTTATTCGCTTCCAAAGCAGTTCACTATGTGACTAAGCAATAGTGCAGTTTGGCCTAGTTTGTGAGACACAGGTATGTTTGGCAAACCTAGGGAATGCCTTTCCTACTTATCTTCACTTCAGGCTGATTGCATAAACAGCAAGGGTAAACACTCTAAGGACAGGCTGCGTGTGAACAGCAGGCATGGCTGGGCACGAGGCCTGCAGCCATGTTTGAGCATCGAGAGAGCAGGCGACAAGTGGAGTCATTGAAGGGCATTCTAGAGGACAGGCCATGAAGCTGTTGCTCACAAACAGCACATCTGCTCTCATTCTGAACTGCTGTGGATATCTGTTCCACACGAGGTCATGGTCATGGTGTTTTTCAATATAAATATCTCAATATCTCATATGCCTCATGTAGAATGTCTTGGACTCCACAGGGTACTGATATGATTTGGATTTTAGAGCTAGATTGCTGAGTAAGATTCTTTACAGTTGTATGCAAAAGATTGAACATACAGTATACTATATTTATTTCGGTTAACATACACTATACTGCCGATTGCTTCTGAAATGCCAATTTTGCCATTTTGTGAATTGATGCAGAATCATTGAAAAAGAGAATTACAGTGCACCTGAGAATTTATTATTCTCCCACCTAGTGTTTACTTGATTATGCATACATAATTTAATGTGACCTTTCATGTAAATACCAAATAATTGACTTTTGAAATTAATAATTTATGCCAGCATTCTTTAAAGCAGGTGCATGGAGCTAAAAAGAACTCATAAGTGGACAAAGCTTGAATAGATCAATGGACCCTTATTCATCAAAGCTGTGTAGAAGCTGTTTTGTTGGCCATCAGGCCCCTACAACTGATCCAGAATGCAGCAGCTCGACTCATCTTCAATCTTCCAAAGTTCACCCACTGCTGCGCTCCCTTCATTGGCTTCCTGTTGCTGCCCGCATCAGATTTAAAACTCTGATGCTTACCTACAAAGCCAAGAATGGACCAGCCCCTCCCTACCTTATGGCAATGGTGAAGAGTCGATCTGTACCTCGAGCCCTTCGAGCTTCAAGTACAGCTAGACTCGAACCGCCATCCCTGAAGTCGCAGGGAAGACAAGCGACCAGACTCTTCTCTGTCCTGGCTCCCAGACGGTGGAATGAACTCCCACTGGGCCTCCCAACAGCAGAGTCTCTCGCAGTCTTCAATACGCATCTCTTCGTAATGCACTTAAGTGAGTAAGCACTAGTAGAGGTGTAAGTTGTGTGTATGTACTTGGGTTGTGTTGCACTTATAATGCACTTATAATGACCTTTTCTTTTCTATAGGTGTGAGCACTGGGCTGGGGTTGCCAGGTAGTGCTCTTTTTGCTCTATATATGTGTATTGATCTATCTAGGTATCAGCACTGGCCCCCTGTTCGGGCTGTGCACGAGCTCATGGTGAGTTTTAGGCTCTAAACTTCCTGTACTACCTGGAATATTATGCAATGGAACACTAAGCACGGTTGTAAGTCGCTCTAGATAAGAGCGTCTGCTAAATGCCATAAATGAAAATGTAATGTAAATGATGGCCCCGAATGACATACAAACTCCTCAGTGACTGATTCAAGAAATTGTTGTACGCTGCTGAAGGTAGCAGGGAATTTAAGGGCTTAATGAACCAGCTTAAGTGCAATGGAAGCAAGCACCAGTGCTCCATATTTACATGTTATTTATAATAGACGCTCACCAATTTGCCCTCACATACATAAAATGTACCTACATGGAGCACACCCTAATTCATCCGAATGCTCCAATAGGGAGTCGACAAAACAAAACATTCAGCAGCTCATGAGCCAATGGTTGTTGTCCTAGGGGAAGTTTGGGGACAGCAGCAAGTGTACTGCTCCACCTACTGGCCAGAGCTTGAATACCTTTATAGTTCTAATATTACAACAATTGAAAAGCATACAATGTAATATTAACTAAATGTAGCCACTGGCTGCTTGAAAGATAATTTGGCAGTATATGAAGTGACTTCTACTGCACTAGAAAAGCTATGTTTTGTATTTTTAGGGAGGAAGTTATAAGCTGTATCAGTAGTACAACACTCTAAATGGAATGTCCAATCGGTAGCATTGGTTTATATTAGTGTACACGTAAACATCAAGTACATTCACGTTTATACAAGGGTTATATTAGGTTGTTAAAAGTTATTACTATAATATATTTTTCATTCATATTTTCTATTTTTACAGTTATTGCTGGTAATATTTGTGCTATTGACACTTTGACTATTACACAAAAAATCAGACATTTTTCAGGCCCAATATTATATACATATTACTAGACATGAGTTTGATCATGCAGAAACTGAGGATAAAGACAGACAATTCAACTGACTTTCTGAAGACTCTCTCTCTCTTTCTTACAAGCAATTTCTCTATATGACACATTAAGCCCTCATCTCGTCTATACAGAGCCCATTCACACTTATTATTGCTGGTGCAGTCTTAATCGTTTGCGTTATTGACGATCAGTAATGAGTGCCAAGGGAAAGCCAGGAGCAAAAGTTAGCGGGAACAGATAATAGCGACTGTTCCCTAATGTCAAAGCAGAGGCAAGCCAATATTATTGCTGCAGAAGGTGGGAGTGATGATTTCACATTTTCGAAGACAGCGGAGGTAATAAGTGAGTGGTCATAGCGTGTGTGCATGTGTGGCTCTCTTGGCACAGGATGATTAAATACTCACTGGCATGCAAAATGCTCAGTAATCTCTCATCTTGTGGCCATTTCTCAGATAGCCTCAGGCACACAATTCAGCCTGCCATGTTCCCATTAATCCTTTCTGCTTGTTCCCCTATCATTAGTGCTAAATTTTTCATAGCATTTGACCCCAGCACTTATCTTTCTGCCCTCCATATAGCCCTCCTCCGACACTGCAGTCACCAACGTTGGCAATGTGACTTCCCCCATTTCCCCCAACACTTCACTTTCCTCTCTGTTTCTATCTTAATCATGCTCATTAGGAATAGACAGCTTCATCTCCAGCAACGGACCCTCATTGAGCAATGTGGCTTTAAAAAGACCCCTGCCTTCTGAGACAAAAGCCATTATTATGCCCTGTCATTTCACTGCTGTTCCCCTGCCTTTCTGATTGATGCCAGGCGCTGAGGGAGCGCTCGGATTTGTCTTGCTTCTGAAAAGAGCTATGGAGCTTTTTTTTTTTTTTTTGTCAAATTGCGTGTTTGCAGCTTAGTCACAGGAAGAATAGCCCTGCCTAGAAGACTGAACAAGCTGCAGAGAGAAAAAAAAAATAGAAGCTGCATTCTCAGAGAAGAGAATTGACTGTCTTTACAGACACACAAGCAGAGCAATTGACATGCCTGCCTATGTAGCTGCAAACTGTATGCTGTAAACCATGTCACTCTTCCCTCGTCCACTCTTCCCATTTTTCATCACTCTTCCCATCCTTTCTACCTTCTCTTCTGCCCTTTCCTCCTCCAACCTATTTTACCCCCTCACTGCTCTTACAAACCTAGTGGAAATGATGGACATGACCACTTAAGGCAGAATCGTTTTAGGTAAGTAAAAATGTGGTTTAAATAAACTCTTTTAGAGATTAAAAGCATTGCAGTCTCTCTCTCTCTCTCTCTCTCTCTCTCTCTCTCTAAAGAATAGTTGCACAGATAGTTGCAGACAGAAGGAATCAACCAACAGGAATGAAACTTGGTGGGTAGGTTTGACGCTGTGAGACATGCGAATGATTAAAGTTTCATGCTCAGCTGCACATGTGATGTAAGCAAGGATGGGGTTTATCGCTGTACCTGACTGACTTAACAGCCACGATCGCTGTCATGGAGTGACTCAGAATGGCAGTGGGTCATCTTGAGCGACGAGTCCTGCTTTTGTCTTGGTGGAGACAACCAACGGATCACACATTTAGAAGGCCTAGTGTCACTCCACCTCCACCCCTACTGCAAGATCTGCAGGAACTGCATGAGAATATTCAACCTGCATGGGATGCATTATTTCAAGTCTTCCTTCCTTCTGGGTGCAACTAATTTTTTTGATATATATATATATATTGATATATATAAAAATAAAAGTACAGAGTGCAATACTCTTAAATAAAAACAACAGACTTGGTAAGCAGTCCAATAGCCTTAGTTATTGGTATAGCTATCTTTGGTTAATCGGTCTGATTTTATAATTTCCCTAAGTTATAAATATTTAAATCAAAAGTTTGTATTCCCTGTTAGTAATAACATCTCCAGATCTAAACAAGGACTTTCACAAAACCTTGAACTTCATAGATTCTAGAATATGCAATTGTTTTATAAGAAAATACATTGTTATTATAATTCCTAAATGAAGTTCTTCAAATAAATGAGTGTTTGCAAATGAGCTTGGAATGTTTTCCTACTTTGAACTCCTTCAGTGCTCCTTGACAAGTAACTGGTTTTAACATTTCTAATGAGTTACACTGTCTCATCCCACATTCCTTCAAATTAAATTGTGTATTGTATATATTGTATAATTGTATATATATATATATATGTATGTATGTGTGTGTGCGTGTGTGTGTGTGTGTGTGTGTGTATGCACCGATGGGATTGGGGCACTATGTTAAATAGTTAAACTTTGAACGCTAATGCAACATTTAGCTTTAGTTCTGTCACAGCATATAGCACGTTCCTAAAACACAGCCAGATATGGTGAAATTTGTAATACATGTCTGCGTTAATTAAAACAAACTAATTTGCGCTGTTTATGTTTCATATGCACAAGATAAATATTGTTCAGTAGGCTGAATCCATGATTGGTATGAAGCAATAAAAAACCAAACAAATAATGAAGTTGCTAGTCATATATCTTAAAACAGTAATACGGTAGCCTACCCTTCTGTTAGGTTGCACCGAATGTTAGGTTGCACCGAATGTTAGGTTGCAATAATAGTTAACAGCCATAAAAGCCACTGACACTGAAGCTTTGCCTTAAAATTAGTACATTAAAGCTGTCACAGTAGATTTTGTAGATCAGAGTTTTTGTCAACAATCTCATGTAATCTCAGTATAACCATTCGTGTTCATATATGCATTGCTGTGATTCACAACATTATTAATGTTGTTATATCTTTAAAGCGTTATTTTAAAAGACTTTTTTCTTTGTCTTATAAAGTACAGATACTTGATATATTTAATAAACATTACAAATTTAAAGGTTTGGACACCCTAGTAGGTCACTAGCAACCCCCAATCTGGCAGATATCACAGTTTACAGATGCCTTTTGTAGCCAGCTAGGAGTCTTTCTATTTTTTAATTTTAGGAATGTTCACCCCCTCTTTCTTGCAGATCGCTTCTAGTTCTGCAGTATCCCTTAGTGGGCTGGCATGCACAACATTTTTAAGATTTTAAAGTCAGGACTGTCAGGGCAATTCTATAGGGCAACAAGGGCAATAAGGCCTTATTGTGCCTTTCCTGAAGTATTTCATGGTGGATTTTGAGGTATGTTTTGGATCATTACATTTGGCAATTGGCAAAGTGTTCTTTTCACCAAATGCTTTATCTCTGGTAGCTTCCATTTCTTCAGTTTCTCCAGTTTTCTCTAGTTTTCTCTAGTTTTTCTAGTAATTATGGTCAAAGATCATAGTGTTGGTTAAGAGACAGGTGGACAGAGCTTACATGGCCATATTTAAACAAATCAAGAAACACAATGACAAAACTGTAAACTGGTAGCAACTTTAAACGAAATGAAACAGCTCAGAACAGCAAGAAAACAATCAAGATTCATACTACAGCCTGAAGAGAGTAAAAAAAAAAATAAAAGTACAGAGTGCAATACTCTTAAATAAAAACAACAGACTTGGTAAGCAGTCCAATAGCCTTAGTTATTGGTATAGCTATCTTTGGTTAATCGGTCTGATTTTATAATTTCCCTAAGTTATAAATATTTAAATCAAAAGTTTGTATTCCCTGTTAGTAATAACATCTCCAGATCTAAACAAGGACTTTCACAAAACCTTGAACTTCATAGATTCTAGAATATGCAATTGTTTTATAAGAAAATACATTGTTATTATAATTCCTAAATGAAGTTCTTCAAATAAATGAGTGTTTGCAAATGAGCTTGGAATGTTTTCCTACTTTGAACTCCTTCAGTGCTCCTTGACAAGTAACTGGTTTTAACATTTCTAATGAGTTACACTGTCTCATCCCACATTCCTTCAAATTAAATTGTGTATTGTATATATTGTATAATTGTATATATATATATATATGTATGTATGTGTGTGTGCGTGTGTGTGTGTGTGTGTGTGTGTATGCACCGATGGGATTGGGGCACTATGTTAAATAGTTAAACTTTGAACGCTAATGCAACATTTAGCTTTAGTTCTGTCACAGCATATAGCACGTTCCTAAAACACAGCCAGATATGGTGAAATTTGTAATACATGTCTGCGTTAATTAAAACAAACTAATTTGCGCTGTTTATGTTTCATATGCACAAGATAAATATTGTTCAGTAGGCTGAATCCATGATTGGTATGAAGCAATAAAAAACCAAACAAATATTGAAGTTGCTAGTCATATATCTTTAAACAGTAATACGGTAGCCTACCCTTCTGTTAGGTTGCACCGAATGTTAGGTTGCACCGAATGTTAGGTTGCAATAATAGTTAACAGCCATAAAAGCCACTGACACTGAAGCTTTGCCTTAAAATTAGTACATTAAAGCTGTCACAGTAGATTTTGTAGATCAGAGTTTTTGTCAACAATCTCATGTAATCTCAGTATAACCATTCGTGTTCATATATGCATTGCTGTGATTCACAACATTATTAATGTTGTTATATCTTTAAAGCGTTATTTTAAAAGACTTTTTTCTTTGTCTTATAAAGTACAGATACTTGATATATTTAATAAACATTACAAATTTAAAGGTTTGGACACCCTAGTAGGTCACTAGCAACCCCCAATCTGGCAGATATCACAGTTTACAGATGCCTTTTGTAGCCAGCTAGGAGTCTTTCTATTTTTTAATTTTAGGAATGTTCACCCCCTCTTTCTTGCAGATCGCTTCTAGTTCTGCAGTATCCCTTAGTGGGCTGGCATGCACAACATTTTTAAGATTTTAAAGTCAGGACTGTCAGGGCAATTCTATAGGGCAACAAGGGCAATAAGGCCTTATTGTGCCTTTCCTGAAGTATTTCATGGTGGATTTTGAGGTATGTTTTGGATCATTACATTTGGCAATTGGCAAAGTGTTCTTTTCACCAAATGCTTTATCTCTGGTAGCTTCCATTTCTTCAGTTTCTCCAGTTTTCTCTAGTTTTCTCTAGTTTTTCTAGTAATTATGGTCAAAGATCATAGTGTTGGTTAAGAGACAGGTGGACAGAGCTTACATGGCCATATTTAAACAAATCAAGAAACACAATGACAAAACTGTAAACTGGTAGCAACTTTAAACGAAATGAAACAGCTCAGAACAGCAAGAAAACAATCAAGATTCATACTACAGCCTGAAGAGAGTAAAAAAAAAAATAAAAGTACAGAGTGCAATACTCTTAAATAAAAACAACAGACTTGGTAAGCAGTCCAATAGCCTTAGTTATTGGTATAGCTATCTTTGGTTAATCGGTCTGATTTTATAATTTCCCTAAGTTATAAATATTTAAATCAAAAGTTTGTATTCCCTGTTAGTAATAACATCTCCAGATCTAAACAAGGACTTTCACAAAACCTTGAACTTCATAGATTCTAGAATATGCAATTGTTTTATAAGAAACTACATTGTTATTATAATTCCTGAATGAAGTTCTTCAAATAAATGAGTGTTTGCAAATGAGCTTGGAATGTTTTCCTACTTTGAACTCCTTCAGTGCTCCTTGACAAGTAACTGGTTTTAACATTTCTAATGAGTTACACTGTCTCATCCCACATTCCTTCAAATTAAATTGTGTCTGACCTTGGTTTGCTCAGCGTTGTCATCATGGCAGTAAGGTATGTTTGGCAAGAATGTTGAGCTGGTTTTAATTTAGTTGACTGAAGAGACTTTCACAGAGCTGGAGGTGTAGACTGCTGTTGGAGAGATCGTCGGAATGCCACGCTCCCACACAGATCTGGATGCAATGGAACCAAGTCAGCTCATTATGTTTGTCATTGTATCTTTTCTGTAGGTCAGTTTTCTAAAAACTAAACTTTGTTAACTTTAGTGTTTCCTAAATCTGGTTTATCTGGTGTGCAGATTATCCATGTTTTTTCCCCTCCAAGAGGCAATGCTTGTTTTTACTGCATGTAATGTGTTCCCACAAATATGACACTCATTTACATACTACTCTTAATTTGGAGCTTTCGAGAGGCCTTTTCAGAAATGCAAACTTTTTGTGAGCCGTCCTCTTTTTCATTAGGAGGTCACGCCTGGTTCTGCAAGACTGGAACCTTTGCAGAATGACACTATGTGTAGTTTCATTGTACTCTAGTCCACAGCTTCACCCGCGGGCAAGAGAAAGTATTTTTAACCCTTATGTCCAAAACAAGTTTCTTTAAATGATTGCAACCATCAACAATTCTCAAAAAAGTCAATCAAATAGGACTTCCTTTTCTGACACATAGTCATAGGCACATGGTGTAGTAATCTTAGAAGATTAATAAAAACACATTTTTTGTGAAGTCATCAAGTTTTTTATTTGGCATGTTCAGAAATTCAGATTTGCAGATTTACTGATACTTTTCAAGGATGTCCTTGCTGACAATGTCATCGCATAGTATCACATTGTGGATAAATTAAGATCTAAATATATTTGCATTGTACTCAGATATGTGTTTTTCAGTGTAGTAAGCTGCTAAAATATGCATAAAATGTATTTAGGTTTGTTCCCTGTAAACAGTGTTAACTTATAAAAGTTATAAACTGAAATGACACATGTAATTTGACTTTGGTATGTGACAGTAAATTGCTTGGTGTTTTAAATATTTTTTTTTGAAAAAATGTTTAACTTTATAAAATGACTGTTAAATCAGGAAATGATTTTTGTAGGTTAGTGTCACGTCCGCCGCCCTGCCTGACTCCGCCAGCCGTCCGGACTCCAGTTCCCAGAGTGCACCGCCCGGTGACGTCACCCACACATGCGCGCCCTCCGCTAATCCTCCGCGGTCCGCGTCTCCAATCTATTGATTGCGCACAGCTGGCACGGTCCCTATATATGCCACTCGCACTCACAAACTCCTTGCGAAGCTTTTGCCCACTCCTGTAGTTGCAAAACCTGAGCCTTCTGTTTATTCCCGATTGCCTGGTTTCGAACCCCCATCTGTCGCTTCTCCTCGCCTCTCTGTCTGTCCCTTCCAACCTGTTTGCCTGTGTACAAGGATCTCTCGTTTTCGACCTCTGCCTGTCTGCCCGGTTTACGCCTTTGCCTTGCCCCTATCGCCTTTCTGCCGTCTCTTGCTGCTGTGTGACGGTGGTTATTGTATTAATAAAGCTCTCTTTGTCGCTTGGCTCTGCTGGCGTCGCGCCTGTTCATTGCGCGTTACAGTTAGATAAGTTATAGGTTACTTTATAAAGTGTTAAACTCGGATATAAGCAAAAGTATCTGTAAATGCGAACCTGCAGGCATCTGCAAATAAACTGTTTAAACAGCTGCATCAAATATAATGTGTAAATATGTTTTAGTTTAATTTGATTTGTTGACATTTTTATAGATTTTGTGGTATATTTTCCATAACTTTAATTTCCATAACCATGGTCAAACAACATTGCCCTTAGGCAACAAAAGCATATTTTGGAGTGAGGCTGTCCTGTTTTATCAATAAATTGTCCCAAAATGATGTGAAATCATTTAATATGTGTCCAACAGAGGATTAAAAGTAGAAAGATCATTTTTGCTCTCCTCTGTAAATGTAACATGTTGGTGATATAACATTTTGGCAATGCTTTGATGCTTAGAGATGCTTCATGAATTGAATTTACAAAGTCTTGAGGGAGCCAAAAGTGTTTCTGTTTACTCTGGAGAAGCCTTTTTATGACCATTAGTTCTAAGAGTATTTGATGCAACTACTAAAATAAAGTACTCTCTCAAACCCAGTCACCTCTGTTGCCGTGGTAAAAAAGAGGGATGTTTCCATGAGAGTGAAAAAAGAATGTATGGACAGAAACCACATACATTAATAGATCATTCACAGTAATAAAGGTGCTTTTGAGGGGTACAAATATTGCACATTATCATTTGTGTCGTCTAAATACAAGACAATGTTTAATGCATCCTTTTACCTGTTTTATACACATTATAAGGCTCACACTGTTTAGAAGCAATAATAATAATAATAATAATAATAATAACAACAACAATAATGATAATAGGCATGTCTCTTAATGATAAGCGTGTCTCTTAGGCCACTGCTGCATGCCTCTTCCTTCCTTGTTGCTAAGCAAAAGTGTCAAAAGTAGAGTACCTTCAATTCAGCTGGTGACCAGTCAAATGTTCTAACTGTTGTGAAGACTGAAGGTCATTCTACCGCTTATGTACTACTTTGCCAAAAACAAGCCTCTCTGGTAAGCTGCCAGAACAGTTCTTCCAGAACACAGTAACTGGTTGCTGTAGCGTGCCCTGCTGGGACTGATTACACTAGACTACCTGATGGTGAAGCTAACATAGAAAGGAACGGTCATTTTGACATTTCACTAGCTCTTTAATTTAGCAATAGCTGTTCTACTGCATCAAATTCTCATTTACTCTGGAAATATCATTTAAGATTACTTACTTGAGATTTGCTATATTTATTTCATTATTTTCTTCTCCATCCTCTACAGTCACGACTACAACTTCCCCAGAATCATAGTCACACATGGTTCCAATTCCCAACAATCAGTACAGACTATAAATAGACCCATCTTTACATTCAGTTTTCCAAAGTCCTGCAGTTTCATCTTTCAAGCTGATGGGGGGATGGTGTAGTTTGCAGCTCAGTGATGCTGAAAGTGGCAAGAACAGGAACAGAACAGGCCTAAGGTTGTGAGTGAAATTAAAAAGCTGAAATGAATTGAATTTATTATAAAGAAAATGCATGTAAGCTACGATTAAAAACCCCTTGACTAAAGTGTTTTTCAGGTACATGTTTCTTGGCAGACCAATTCCAAACACTGATTGCACGAAAGCACTTAAGCATCCCAATAATAAGCTTTATTATTATTTATTATCACATTTCTATTGTGTTAGGACATTGTTACCAGTTAACATATATAAAATGAATATCTGAGCACAGAAGCTCTATCCATATAAAAATTCATGGAGTATCAATAAGGCACATATATTAAGACAATACAATATAACATGTAATAATAACAATACAAAACAATACAGGCCAGCTTCACAGTTCATTAACCACACTGTCAAAACTCAACCCAAACACATAACATGTTATACAATTGGTCTCAAGGAGCAGTAATTAGCTTATGGTGAGCTTTGGCTGTCCCACCTTGAGCACTCCTGATTACATTTACTAGAAAATTTATGGAATATTTTTAACATGTTTTCTAATTTATTCTTCACCTAAATCATTGGAATAATTTAATTAGTTCTAGATGTGTTCCAAGAAACTGTCACTCCAAACCCCAAATCATAAAATAATCTCCAACTACAAATGTGTTTCCTATCTCAGCTGCCTCTCTTTGAGAAAGTAGTGGCACAATCCTGTATGAACTCTCATCAAGTCTTTGAAGAACATCCAATTAGACTTCAGAACCTTACAGAGCACCCAAGCTCGTCTTCAAGACTTTCAAATGATCTTTTAATGACTTCTGTCTTCGGCCCTTCCTCCATCCTCGTCCTTCTTGATCTCCTGGCAGCCTTCAGTCTTCATGCAGTAGATCAAGATATGCTCTCCTCTAAGAAGCTGAGGGACTATGCTGGATCGGCAACACAGTCCTGAAATGGATCACAGCTCTGCTTCAGAGCCAAACCTGAGGTACATGCCGACCTAGATGTGGATGAGCTGCAGCTTTGTAATGATTAAGTAGGACTATAATTATCAAGTCAGGTTCTATATATATACTCTATATACAGTGTTTTTTCCTTTTTTATGGGAACTAAAATTATAACAATGACTTTGGATGAATGGGTAACTCAACACAACCATAGGGTTGTGAAAACACTAGAAGACACAATCTCCATGTCATCTTTAAATAACACTCAGCACATCAATAATGCACAGCCCTACACACATAACGTGCTAACAAAGCTACAGTTGGCTTCTTATTTGCCAGCTTCTTATTGGAAGTTTTCATTCCACCATAAAAGATGTAGCAGTAACACTCTGGCATCTGTACACAATTACTACTACTACTAATAGTAACAATAATAGTAATAGTTTATTACTTTATGATGAAACTGGTGAAGATTGAAATCAGACTAACAATATTAGTTACCTGCTAATAAATAGATGTTCCAGAGGTGCTATAATTCGAGTGATTATTAACTAGATCCATGCTTTTAATTCAGCACAAATCTGCCATATGTGCAGTTTTCACATTAATTACATAGCAAAATATCTTCTTTAGCTCTGTTCGAGCTGGATTAGCGATGGGTCACATGCTATAATTTGAATTACTACTTAAGAGAACTGTTTTAATCCAGTATGAATCTGCAATAAACTGTGTTATAAAGCCCTGCTCCAGCTGGATTAGTATTACATGGAGACATACTGTATTTTCAGTGAATTTCAGATGAGAATTTTGTGCAGTACAAATTTGTCACTTCCACAGTTTTTACAAGTCTGCTAAGGCAAAATTCCCCCCAATTGTCCAACTCAGAGCTCCCTCAGTAATACCAGTGCCATTTAGATTGACCTCTCAATAATGTAATAAAACCGTGTGATAGAAAAAGAATCGGAGACAAGGCTAACAACTAAAATGGTGCCTGATTGGACTCAATTCTTTTATCTTTAAGGTCCTGAGGAGACTATTGAAATCAAGAACATTTTGCCTGTAACATAATGCTAATGTAAATGTCCATGTGTTGACATTTCGATCTGGGCTATTAAGGGTAATTTTGGTGAATTACATAAAACCTCTATCCTGTACAAATCAGCATGTTTTGACTCATGCACAAATTACATTACAAGACCTCTGGTAAAACTAATCCAGCTTAAATTGGGTTTAAACTTGCTAAGTAATAATTCCAGAGCAAATTACCTTCTGTAATCTGCCAAACTCAGAGCTCCCTCTGTAATAGCAGTCCTGTTTGAAACAACACCTCAGTAATGTAATACAAAACCAGATAATAGAAAATGGTTCCTCCCTTTTCTTGCGACTGGAAGACAAGGCTAACGGCTACATGGAGCTTGATCTGACCCAATTCCTAAATCCTTGAGTTCATGACAAGACTGCTGAAGTCCACAGCAATTTGGTGTACATTCTCTCCCTTACATGGTTATCATGTACCATCATCTGGAATTGCATCTGATAACGGTCATTGCCCCACACAGAAATGAGATGTAGAGTCTTCTCCTTTGTCTAGTGACACACAATGTGTTGTTTTTTGGAAGTATCACGCCTGAAGTATAATGATGAGGTAAACACCCACGGAATTGTTTCTGTCTGGGCTATTTGGGATAATTTGGGGAAATCACACAGATCCTTTACCCCATATGAATAAGCCAGTCAAATCACACACAAAGGAAATGATCAAATCTCCTCTGCTAAAAGTAATCCATCTTGAATAGGACTTTAGCCTCACTCTGCTGGTGTCTGACTGCAGGTCACATCATGTGCAACTTTCTCCCAAAAGAGTGTGTGTTGAATTATAATATGCCATTTCGGTGAAAGAAAGTTTGAGGTGGCATCCAGGGTGGCCAATCAGATTTCAAAGGGTAGCAAGTGCCGCTCTGGCCATCTCAGCCACCCCTCTAGCTTCAGCACTGATACTTAAGGGCACCATAGTAAATAACGCACAGCCAGAAACAACTAGGGCAGTACTATACTATTAATACTAAATATACTAATACTATATTAATACTACATATCGCATAATTTAACAATTAGGCTTTTTTCCACAGAGATTACAACATATACACATGTACAATGTTTACACTGAACTCACAGTGTACTAGTAAGACATGTAGCCAAATGATGCAGAAAAAGGTATAGAGAATTTACATTTACATATTTTTGCTAGCTAATGCAAAGTACTGCATTTTTCAGTTTCTGTTACTTAATGCATTCCAATACCTGTTTTGTTGTGTTTCGTTCATTGCAATAACATGCATTGTTAATAGGTAGTTCAATCTAAAAACATTATTTAAAGAGACAACAAACAGTTTAACTAGTTTTACTCAATACTCAATACTTTTGATGAGACATGTTTGCTGCGTTTTGGTAGCTGTACAGCATTTGACTGAATTGTGTACTCAGAACAGAGTATGAAGACGTTTTAAAAAGCAAACAGTAATATTGGCATATAAAGCCTGAGATTTCAGTATGAAAAGCAGGAATGGACTAGGCACTGGGACAATTCCCTGTAGTCTGTTGTGTGTGTGTGTGTGTGTGTGTGTGTGTGTGTGTGTGTGTGTGTGTG
>CM067492.1:16482217-16607627 GCA_034552555.1 Semaprochilodus insignis | reverse complement strand
GAGATCTACAGTTAACCTTTTCTTTTGCCTTATTATCATTGACTTACACACCACAAGTTCTCCTCACTGTCTCACGCATTGCAAGTTCTTCTCAGCTAATTGCCCCTTTCATTAACTTCCAACTAGAACATTGACTACACAGCCACATTGACTACAGTTTTCACTCTGAATTTTGAGATTATTGTTATTTCATTAAATCTAATAACTGGCATCAGATCCCACAATTTTTTTAAAGAAATGTTTTAAAAAGACATGTTTTAAATGCACATACTGCTTTTATAAACACACAAAAGCAGTATTATATAATAAATAATAAAAATAAATAGAAAAAATATACTTATATACATAAAAATATATACATATAAAATATACTTATATACATAAAAATATACTTATAGCCCATTTTATCAGGTACACCTAAAATTTATAGTCATCTGCCAAGGTTTGGGTGTCTCTGATCACATTACATGTTTTGATAAGTTTCAAAGTTCAAACTAATATCCTAGTATCCTCTACAGAGAACACACTTTTCTTAATGTAATTAACAGTAATTAATGCACAATTACCATGCAAATATAACATTGTTTTTCAATATGGTAAACTCAATAATTGTTAAACAAGTAATTGTGCAGTAACTGATTCAGAAGAATGGTTCATTTAAGTTTATTTAGAGGACTAATTTGTTAGTCCTTGTTGACTTTGTATGGAGTTTTTCATACTCACACTTCTCATTTACTTTAGAGAACCATTCATTGAGTGCCCCAAATACATCTTTTTGTTATCTTTACTTTAGTAGTCTAGTCATGTTGGCTAAGATTCCATCATTTTACCTTTCTAGTTTTAGTGGCTGGCTGGGTAAAGGTTTTCATTCCTCATATTATTTGTCTTTTATTTTGAACAGATGAATCAATGAGCCATCCTTAATGTATGTCAGAGTGTTTTTATTTTTTTTTTTTACTGAAGAATTGTTATACTGTGCATCTACAACAAATATTCTATCACATTATGTTTCAACTGACCATAAAAGCACACTGTTCATGTTCACACCTACAAACATAATAAGACATTCTTATTAGTTACGGAGTTTTTTTTTCTCTCTGTAACTGTCTAGAGTTTGGATAATAGCAATAGTTCATTTTCAGAGGCTTGGTGGTCTAGAGGCAAGCCTGCACATCAGCATTCTAATAATGACAAACATGTTCAGCAATCATAAGCAGAGATTTGAAATATGCATATTCATATTGCGAGTATGAGCTTGGCTAGAAGGTGTTTAATTACAGGGGATTATAGTAGCAGATTACTGCCTAGTCTTTTGGGCTGCAAATTGGATGCCTCATCATATGTAAGCTACTTTATTATCAATAGTTTTTTACCATGCATAAAATGCATGGACCATAATACCTGTTACAGTAAGCTGTTTAGGGAATAAATACTTCTTTTCTTCTTTCCCCTTTATCCTTAACATGTGTCCTTTCATAATACACCTACCATTTATAATCATATGCCAAAGTTTGGACATATGTTCAGATCCACTACTCTCCTCTAAACTCACTTTTCTTAATAGAGTAATTACTATAAGTGCATGTAACATACATACTGTGCAAATAGAACACTACTTTTCAATAATTGTGCTCTAACTGATGCAGAAGAATGGTACATTTTATTTAGAGTTATTTTCACTTGGAAAAGCAACAAAATGTCATTTCAACATGGATGTTTAAACATCTGCAAATGACTGTAGGTGCACTTTGTAGGCATACAGTTACTGACTGTAGACCATCTTTTTCTATACAATGTAGCAGCTACCCTAATTCATCAAAGGAATGGCAACAGCTGACACTGCGCTGACACTTTAGATATATTCTCTACGAACCCGGTGGCCGAGCTGCGGAATAGAGCAGCAAGCCCTCTCTTTCTCTCTGCACTGCCTTAATTAGCTGGATAATGCTCATTTGGGGTCAGCAATATGGATACCTTTGAAAGAAAAGGTGATGATAGAGAGAGATTAGAGAGGGATGAGCAGAAACAAAAAGACTGGCAAGCTGCAAAGTTGGTATGTGAGAAGAACTGAAAAGTCAAGTTTTTAGCTTTTGGTTTTGTTGAAAATCTAGTTCACTTCCTGGTTTGTAAATACAACCTAAAATATAACCCATGATACATGCTAATCGATCAATATGTTTCGACCTGATGTTTCCAGTGCAGACTTGCTGAAGGCAATACTATATGAATTACGGAACAGTTTCTACCCCCAGGCCATCAGAGCTCAGAACACCTCACTTCCTCCAACAACCATTCCACCTCATGCTCCTCTGCCACAAGCATCTGACCATTAATCTGACCAGTTCATGCTCAGTCCTCTCTCCTACAAGATGACCACACAGATTACAGACTGCTTAACTGCACAGATGCACTTTTTGCACATATCCTGGTGATTCAAGGTGTGACTTCTATATAAGGACCAGTATTATTATGTTGATACTGCATTATGTACACTATGTGTATGATACATGTAGAGTTAAGAATACTTGAGTCTATATTTGGCTGCTATTGCACAGTTCTCTCATTTGCACTGATACTGCATACTGTATATATGTTCTGCTCCTATACCTTTCAGACTTTACGCACACAGACTGTTTAGTACATAGTACTTATATTGTACATTTTCTTAATTCATATCCATACATACATTTTCCTCTTCTTTTTTTGCCTTTGTAATTTTTAGTACTTGTAGTCCAGGAGTGAGTGCAGGGTAAGAGTTCCATTGTACAGTGCAACTGCCTGTTTCTCTGTGACAATAAAAGCTTGATTCTTGAATCAGAATTTATCAGAATGTGCTTGCAATACTACATAACGCTTACTTGCTGTTCAGACATGGTGTAAATCAAATTCCACAGTGAGAATTGGGGGAAAACGCAAAGACAATAGTCACAATTACTGAAAATTACTGAAAATGCCATTCATTTTTCTTATGTATAAAAAACATACGCTGTAATAGCTTGTTTACTCATAGTTTTCTCAGTGGGATGGTATGATGGTATTGGCAGACTTACATGCACACATTCTTTTCTTTCTCTCCAGCGTATGTTAGCGTACCCAGCGGATAAAGATAAAAGGGCAAGCAGCAAGTGAAAGGCAAGCCTCGGATGTTCTTTGTCCATTGTTTGAAGTCGGCGGGTCAGATCAGTATCCACTTGAGACCTAAGATCAGATGTTCTTCAACGATTCTAAAGGTCATTGCTGCTCCTACGAGAAGTGCCCATGTCTGTGTTTCCTGACCAAACATGTTAGCTCCTCATTTCTGTGGCCACAATATCCAGCCTGAGAATCAAATGCTCAAAAGTTAAAAATCAACATTTTGGACCCCCTGTGAATCGCCTAGTAAGTACGCCAACCAGCAAGACTTGGACCTGGTCTACCACTAGGGGTTTCATAAAGGTGTGAGGCTCATAGTTGGATACAAACATGCTCCTGATTTGGTTTGGTGAGCATGTCTACTAGTTATTCATCTCTGACCATCTTCAAATGTGGTGTGAGTGGTCTGATCGTAATTCAATCACAATGTGGTTCCAGGGTTGTGTATGCACCTGGCCTTTTTACTAAGATCTAGCAAAATCCACATGGGAAAAAAAGAAGAATCCAAAAATGTATGTTGAAGCTGTAACCGGCACTTTGTGTGGTGTCTCTAAGTGCATAAAGTAAGCAACATCAAAGATTTAACAAAGGGATTCTCTGTTTACACCCACATACACTACATATGTGCACTCCTACTGTTTACTTGTAGTTTAAAAATAAAAAATACTTTTGGATTCTGCAGAGAGAACCATTCATGTGATCATGTGACATACCTAAGGTGAACTGAACGTCAGCCCATTCATTGGAACACATTATCCTAGGGGACGAGTGTGCTAGCCAGTTGTCAAACATGTTGGAGAAAGATTTTTGAACAAAGTTTGGCTTCTTTTAAAGCTTGACAAGCACCTGCTTTCAGAATACTTCCTTATATTATTGATTTTGCTTTTCCTTTCTGTGCAATCTTTCTTTAGATCATATAGGAAGGGTTTTAAGAGAGAGAGAGAGAGAGAGAGAGAGAGAGAGAGAGAGAGAAAGAGAGAGGGAGAAAGAATGTTGCAATATGTTCTTTTGCCAACAGATGTACAGCACTGTGCAAAAGTCTTTTATTTATTTCCCTGACAAATGACAAAGAAGTATACAACAGAAGTATGAGAAGAGCACACTAAAATTTCAGTATTTAGCATGCGCACTCCTTGCCTTCATTACAGCTTCCATTCTTTCCAGGAGTCTTGATTTTAGTATTCTAAAAGAAATTGGAGGACAGAATCACCTGTGGATTTTTTCAGATCTGTAGTTAGAGTTGGGCTTGATTTCCTCTCAAAGATCCGTTAATATTTCCAACATCAGATGGTGCTACTTAAAATTGGAATACTAGTTTTGTGCATCTACTTGGTGTGATGTCATGTGCTGTCCAGTAAGGGCAAGACACATAGTGAACTGAGGTGAGCACAGACACACCATTTTCCTGCACTAAGCTAACTTTAGAATATAGAACACAGGTTTGGGGCAACCTGTCACAGTGATTTTTGGGCAAGTTGTCACATATGAAAAACTACTGTTTGTCCATGAAAGAGGTACTTGGAGCTAAAAGGGGGTGGTTTGTTTATTTTTCAAAATAAACAAGGGGAAGAACAAATCTAAAAGGCCTAAGAAAAAGAAGGGTGGTACAGAAAGAAAGACTCCAGATGACTCTTTATCAGATGAAGATGAGTGCTTACGCTTTGTTTGTATAGAGACATTCTAGAACAGCTGTCCAAATGAGACTTGGATCCGGTGTGAGACCTGCAAACAGTGGGGTCATGAAGAGTGCAACACAGGCCAAGCAATTTTCTGGGAGCTAGAACTGTGATCAATGAGTCTGAGATCAGATAAACAAGAGTCTACTGGGATAAAGGGTGCAAATAGCATTGTTTTGTATGAATGCTTGAAGTGGTTTATTTGTGAGATTGTTTTTCTCTTCCTTTTCCAGGCGGAGAAATATCAGAAATCCCAGAAATACTGTATCTCCAGAAAATTCACTTTTGGTCTCTGATTTTTGTATGTACGTACGTATGTATGTATGTATGTATGTATGTATGCAACGAATGCAATATGGTGTAACCTTTCCCATCTGTGCTTCCATGTGCTGTGGATGATACTGGTGTCTACACGCATCTGTATAATAAGAGGAAGACAGTGTGAGTCTGTCTCAGTTTGTTCATTAATCGCCCCAGGCTGGCTCGTAGTGAATCAGTGCCAACTGGATTTCATTTATAAAGCAGGCTGTCATAGCTGTGTGCCAGCTGGCCCTTAGTCACTGCCCTAGTCATTTTCCCAGTTATTTTCAATTTGAACTGGGTGCATTAGTTAATACAACAAAGTCAAACAGGATAGGTGTAAGGTAAGATCGTTCCATTCTTTTTTGCTGAATATTGTCGCTGGAAAATGAAAACCTTGTCAATTTCCTGATAATCATTTTTCCTCATCATTTACAAATGTCAGCTTAAATCTTATATATCCTAAAATGTTTTAGAGATACAAAGTTTTACAGCAAAAAACTGCAGCAAAATATTATTTGCATTTTTTATCAGTACAATATAACCTAGTCATGTGGGCCCTTCTCCCATTTCATTAATGCAAAATATGGTTACTTTGGTTGGTCTAAATCATTCTAATCATTATTAGCGTCACCCTTTTCATTTCCTTTATAGCTGTTCCATAACTTCTATTGCTTTCGTAGTGTTTGTGTATAGTTTTGCAATCCAGCATTGACTAGAGTAAGAAGGAGGAAGATGGAGTTTTTGTTACTTTCAATGCTGCCTCTTCTTTTTGGCTTTTCTATACCACTGTTGCCTTTGTCATGCTCAGTACCCTGACTGCTGTAAAGCTGCTTTATGACATTGGCAATTGTAACTACTGGCTATGAAAAGTCAGTCAAACTGTTCCCCAGCTGTGATGCCACTGCTGACTATAGTTCTTAGAGCAAAATATACTAATCCAGATTTGAGGTCCAAGTAGGACACATTCTGTCTGAAAATGCATGTATGAAACTGGTGTACCAAGCAAAGCCCACATTTTATGTGCCAGGTAACTTAGGGGTATGCATATGGTGTGGATTGCACAAAAATGGATGGAGATAGTGGAAGTGTCGCTGTTGGTTGATTAAAGTTTTATCAGATCATTTAGAAGTAGTGTCTGAAAACATGGGATTGTTTGAATTTCTTTGACAGTCATAGTAACTACTTTCTTTGGAATAAAGCTGCCAAAAGGGGTTCTTTGGAGCCATCCTATAGGATCTTCTATGTATCTTCATATTCCAATTCAATACCTCAGACTTTTAAATTATTAATACAGGCTTTACAGGATGGCACCGAGCACTCACACACACCTCCATACATCCAGTGTTGTTGATATATACACTCAGATATATATATATACACACCATACTACACATCTGTGGGCCCATCTACATATACTCTTATCAGCACAAGCTAACACACACACCTCCAACCTCCAATGTTGTTATTAAATACACTCAGAACCATACTACACTTCTGTGGGCCCATCTACATATGCTCTTTTCAGTACATGCTAACACATGTACTCCAACCTCCAAACCTCCAATGTAGTTTTTATATACACTTACAACCACACTACTAACACACTAGTATTACTATTTCATACAGTTTAAACAAAAGCTTACATGGTGCAGCTTTAAATGAGTTCTGCAAGTGTGAAGAACTTTTCAAGGTTTAAGGAACCACTGCATCATGTAAAAGTTCAATACTGATTATAGACTTTTCCTAGAGCCAATTAAGCGAAGAATCATTCGGAAACCTTTCTATAGTGTAGACAAAAGTACAACACCTGTCAGCAAAATAATTTCTTACAATTTCTCCAGAGTTCGCCTCATGAGCCTTATGATGTTGGTATTTCTCAAATTCCATTTTTTTGAGCTGGAGGAGAATTATGCGCATGTAAGGTTTTGGTGGGAACAGAGAAATGTAGGAACATTGTCTTTTACACTGAACATTTGTCCTGATGTTGTTGACAGTTCCAGCACCTCACAAGGCTAGTGGAAGTAGTAGGCGGCCCTACAGCTGCAGGCTTGGTAAGATGAACATAAGTTTCAGTCACATTGTGAATGCATATAGTAAATGCATTAGGTGACATTTTGCAGTGTGGATACATCTGGCATAGATCTTCCACATAAAAACCCTATACATTTACACTAACAGTTAAAGTTAAACTAACAGTGTACATAATCTGAGGGATCAGTCGTTACATCCATGTACAGATTGCTTTTTGCCCACAACCAAAAGAGTCCTTTGTGAATGCACTTCAGTCCAATGTAACTGGCAAGATTTGCTATATTTGCATATATTTGCATAATGCTGTGTAATTGGAGGTAAAGGCACTGAGACACTGAGAGGCTGACAACATAAGACACAGTGTATGGTTACACCTACACAAGATTAGTGTATACTGGCCTTAAAACTAGAGTTTAAGGGAGGCTTGATCAAATCTTGCTATGACGCAGAACTACAAAGAGAAGATAAATATGGATACAGCCTAAGGAGATCTAACAGTGCTTCAGTAAAGACCCCTGAGTGAGTGCGCTATGATCTATCTGGATTTCTTATGCAATCGTGCAAACACTGGAGACATGGTTAAGGTAAAGCGCCCACATGCCTCCTGCAGGGAGAGAACGAGAGGGAAAATCATGTGCAAAAATCATGCTAAACAAACTCTGATGCAACGGAAAAATGTAAACGACGCCAAGCTCAGAAATCATGTTTAATAAGCACTGATGTAATGGTGATGTAAATTTAATCTAGCTTAATAATAATAGTAATAATAATTAAACATTTAACAATATAAGAGTAATAAAACTAATAAAATAAATCATTATGGTTTATAAAAGCTATTTCCATCATGAACTTAACAGTAACGGTGCATATACATTGCAATTTGTGACATACCCACACACATTTCCAAAAAAGTTGGGATGCTGTGCAAAATGCAAATAAAATCAGAATGCGATGATGTACAAATCATTTAAACCCTATATTTATTTCATACATTTGATACATATGCAAAGACAAACATATCAAATGCTGAAACTGAGAAACTATTGTCTTTTGAAAAATACTGTATATGGCCATTTTGAATTTGATGCCAGCAAGATGTTTTGAAAAAGTTGAGATGGAGCAAAAAAAAACACTGGTAAAGTTGTGTAATGCTAATAAAATCACCTGGTGGAACATCTCACAGCTAAAAACCTACACTGGATGATTGTGGGGCCTCAGCAAGCACAGTATTAAACAGGTACGATTCTATAGTGGAATTTACTATATGGGCTCAGAAACACAGTTTGTCACTGAATACACAAATGCAAGTTAAAACTCCACCATGCAAATAAGAAACCATAAATAAGCAGGATTTAGGAATACCGCCACCTTCACTGGGCCCGAGCTCATTCAAGAAAAGTGTCCTGTAATCTGATGAGTCACATTTTAAAATTGTTTTTGGAAACATTTGTTTTTGGATTGCTGTGTGGTCCAGGCTAAAAAGAAAAGGGACCATCTGGCTGGTTATCAGCAACAAAAGCGCAAAAGCTGGCATCTATGAATGCCCGGTATGGAGGGTGCATTAGTGCACGTGGCATGGTGACTTGTACATTTGTGAAGGTACCATTAATGCTAAGCAATATATACGGGTTTTGGAGCAGCATATGCGTCTTCTTCAAGGAAAGCCTTGATTATTTCAGCAAGACAATGCCAACCCACATTCTGCATATATAACAACAGCATGGCTCTGTTTTACAAGAATATATGTGCTAAACTGGCCTGCTGCAAGCCAGACCCTTTAAAAAATTTCAGTGAATTATGAAACGAAAAATATGACAAAGGAGACCCAGAATAGGAAAACATTTCACACTCAGAAAACGGCAGCAATCTTCTTTTAGTTCCTTCAGGTTCCTCAGAATCTCTTCAGTTACCAAACACCTACAGAGTGTTGTTAAAAGAAGAGGTAATGCAACGCAGTGTCTTTACTGAACTTTTTCAAATGTTTTGCTGGGATCTAATTCAAAATAGGAATATATTGTTTAAGAAAATACCTTTTCTCAGTTTCAACATTTGATATATCGTTTTCGTACTCTGTTTAGACATATAGGCTCTGCACATCATTGCATTCTGATTTTATTTACATTTTGCACAACTGTTTTTGGAGATGAAGTTGTAGAATAAGCACTGTTGCTCTGAAAATCTAAGATTTAAATATAAAAATAAATACTATAAACATACAAGCATACATATATAAACAAACAAAATAAAAATGTAATTCTCCTTTCACCATCTAAGCGAGTAACCTGTCATCTGGGAATGGGTGGACTTCAGAGACCCCAGAGATGACTTCTGGAAAGGTCAGAATCTGTTAGATCTGACATGATCAGAACAAAGCCACTTTTCTAGTGTTTTCTGAAACACATAGAAACAAACAACATGAAGTATTCTGTAATATTTCAGGACATGGGAATCATCATACTGGTCTTTTAATGCTCTTATTAAGCCATAATAAGCCAGTAGCTAGTAATTAACTGGCTGCTCATGATTACTTTATTAAGCAGTACCTATGAAGATTTAGAGCACTTTATTATGTATTACACATCATAATGTTTTGCAAAGCAACTTTTCAGTGTTCTCTATAATTAAGTGGTTGTGATGTAATTTATTTTTTGCAAATAGGGTTTTATTATTATTTTGAAACTCAAACGTCTGCACAATGGTGGTGATACAAGCTAAATGTTGCAATGTCTACAACACATAGTCATTTTATTTACTGTCCAATGTCTTCTGAGCTTTTATATGTAATGTTGATAATGGTAAAATAGTGGTAAATCTAAATTTAAAAAAGAGTTGTACACTAATTTGCTTTTACCCTTCCATCATGAACAGATTTTAAAAAGTAAATATTTTTAAGGCAAAATCTTATCAAAACTCTCAGGTTCAGGCATGTCTCAGGCATCTTTCAGATTGTTCGTAATCATTTCATGTAATAACGTTCTATGAGGGAGCTTTTGGAGGTGTCTTTCTGGTTTCTATCACCTGTGAACAATTCTGACTGTAAGTTTCTCTAGAATAGAACATTGAACCACTCTGAATGAATGTTTACTTCTTAACTATTTAATTATGCAGACAGTTTTAAACAGCTCCCCTTAAAGCCTTACCAATCCAATAGCTGGTAACTACATAACCAAGGCAAAAATTACTACTTTATTAAGCATAAGACTAAATTCTGTATTTTCCAACACATTTATTTGTGTATTACATTGACCTAGCAAAAGTCATGGGATATGTTACCGATGGCTTGGGAACACTCACACCTCTGCAAGCTGTAAGGTGTTATCTTGTGAGTGAGGTGAAACACTGGCCAGCGTGCTCATGGCAAGATGACGTGAATTATCGGAGTTCGAGTGAGTTGGGCCCACTGGTTTGTACGTTTCACACGACATGAGCCAAATCAAGGCATTCCACTATCATGCCTTGCTCAAACTCCAATTATTCACACAGCTTTATGATGAGCACACAGTTTTATGATGAGCATGCTGACCAGTGTTCAGCCTTACTTACAAGATAACACTTCACAACTAATACAGGTGTTGGTGTTCCCTAAATTCTGGTAAATTCATAAATAATTCAACGCACATATCAAAGCACAAATCAATACGACAAGATTGACATACATGAGGCAGAGAATGCATTCTAGTTGAATCTTAAAATAAGAAAGTTATGAAAATGTGATATTTTGACTTTATACAATGGCCACAAGAAGGAATACTCTTATTACGCTCTTTAGTTGTAACGCTATGTCCAAACTAATCCCCCCATGTGGAAGTTGCTCCTATGCCTGCTTAGTACTCACTGTTGTTTATTTGCTGCAAAATAAGTGCTCGTGCAGTGCTATATTGCAGCCACTGTACGAGTGATTAACATAGGGTTCATTCTTCATACTTATACACACAACACTGTAATCAAAAACAATTATGATGAAAAATATTTTTTTACCAGTCATCTTGTTGAATCTTTATTTTAGTGAATAATTGTACTGGGAATTTTTGTGTGTGATGATGCTAAATATAGAGGTGACCAACAGCACATTGTTCTCATGCTTATTTAACTAAATTTGTATCCTCTTGTGTGTAAATAGAGCGGAATGTACTGTTATTGAAGAGATGAGATAGATATTTAGCTTGTTGTACTGGAGCAAGATGCCTTAATCCTTTGTTACCTGAATTGCACTGGGAATGTTATGTTACAGCAAACCTGCTGACTAGGCACTATGCATTGTTTGATTTGACTAGAAGTCTGCATTCTACACTATTAGTGTCTAGAATGAATAGCCTAAACAAAACATTAACAACCACTTGATAATAAGCATCTAAAAACAAAATACTGAAAATGAATAAAGTAACTCTAAAGTTAGTTATAGCAACTAATCATGTGAAGAATTACCTAAACAACATGCAAGTTGCACTCTTGTAGGCCACAGAAATGATGAAGCCTTTAGACAATCGGACGTGTGGCAATTTCAACCATGATTAATGAGGATGGAAACCAGGTATACAAGACTGCGTTTGGGAATGGGACAGAACGTTTAGGTTACAGATTTTCTGCAGGAGCAGGTTGAAATCTTGGGTGGGCGCAGGACTAACAAAAATGACAGATCTATAATTTGTGACCCTGAAAAAAAATAATTCCAGACCTTATATCAGGGTTGGAAACTAAGTCAGTCACATTTTGGAGATTTCCCTTCTTTAGCACACCAACTTAACCTGGTAATTAGCTGATGGTAAATAGTGAAGTAGATTACGAAGTAGCAATATAGTATAAAGTGGTCCAATTGCACAATTCCACTGCATACTGTAATATTCCAGTCAGCAGGCTTGTTCAGCACCATAGATCCTGGACAGCTCCCTCCTTATAAACAGTCTGTAAAATCTGTATTCATTTGGACTATTTGGTTAGAGCTGTAACAATCTCAATCCCCATTCCTGGGAATCCCTTGCACAGTGTTTTTCCTTCTCTAACACACCTGAATCAGCTCATGACAGGCATAATAAATAATAGATCGGTTGCTAAAGTTGGGAAAACACAAAAACATGCTCAGTATGGAGTCCCGAGGCCTGGGATTGAGAAGCACTGCATTACAAAAATGCCAAAGAGTGCAAAATACATTCTTAATGAGATTTTCCCTGAATGCCCGATGGCCATGTTTATTTTTAATGCCAATCACACTACTGAAAAGTAGAACTGCTCATACAAGCATGTCAAATACAAGCATGTCATAATTGTATAGTTCATCATTAGCAGTGGGATGAGCCCTGAATATGAGCTGTATGTTTAAAGTGGAAAATGTATGATATTTTATTGAATCGTCCTTGCTGCTCTTAACTCCTGCTCCTAACTCCTGCTCCTAACTGCTGCTCCTAACTGCTGCTCCTAACTGTTGCTCTTAACTGATGAGTTCTAATGGCTATATATATTTTGTAACCTGATGAGCAATATATCATTTGAACTACAATTAGTAATCAAAATAGGAATATTGCTACATATATGCTACTGAACACCCTGTGCAAATCAGGAAGCATTGTCAAGGGTGGTTATCAAATGGATTTTGTAGAAGTATGCAAAACCTTGAGTAGTTTTGACCTTGACAAGTTTTGAAGTAGTGTACTGTGGTGTAAAAAGATCACAAATAGAGCTAAACTTGAAACTCACTCCATTTATTACAATCACTCAAAGCTCACATGTGCAAGTGTATCATGATGTAAGTGTACATGGGGTGTGTGACCCCTCACTTCTTTAGCTTTAGCTTTTGCTTAGGTATAATACTCAGTCTCAAAGTCCTTCAGGCTCCCGGGCCTGAGTCGAGTGCATTCTGGGAAAGCTTGGGCATCGCCTTGATGGCAGGGAGGAATTTTGCATATCTACATGTAGTGTAGCTTGATAAATCAGTCAGACTAAACAGGATCATACAGCACTTACATGTATGACTTAAACATTCTGTATGAAGACAAATATAAATGTACAACTACATGTGCCATTCTTTGCTAGCTTATCTGAAGGGGGGAGCTAGTGCTTCAAGAAACAATTTCCAGAATCTTTTTTTTTGATCATTTTAAATTGGGCTACATACATATTTTGGACGTTCAAAAATGCAAATTGCCGTCGCAAACAACATCCCATTCCCTGAAATAAACAAATAAATAAATACAGAAATAAATAAATAAAAGATGAAGTACGTTGCCATAGCAGTTTAGCCCCTGCTGTCGATTTGGACCAACAGCTTAGAGTGGGTGGACAGCAATCTGTGTCTTTACGTGCGTTTTCAGCCTTTGATGAAAGGTTATTTCTCCTCACCTCATGGTGACAAACACGATGGTCACAAGATAAACCTTAGAAGGCCAAAGCTGACAGACATGGCTAGGAGAAGGAGGGCTTTCTCCTGGCCTTATCTCTTATCACTCTGTCCATCACACTAACCCAGATTTCCCTCTCTATTTTTTAAAATTTGATCTATTACTGATGCTGAATCCTGAGGGAATGGGTTTAAAATGTGATTCTGGAATCAGACTAGAAATATATAAATGGCTGTCCTTCAACTTCACCTGGTATTCTTACCATATTTTTGACTAATGGATTCATTGGCTAATGAATGTGGACAAAATTCTGTCAACACTTCCTTTATGTAAAAAGGGCAGAAATTGGATATGAATAGTTTGGATTTTATTGTTAGATTATTAGAAATGCTGCATTAAGTAAGACATACTAACCAAGAGTTAGCATCTCCTTTGAAGCAACTTCTCAGAGGTCCCACAAAGCAGGCTCTTCTGACTATAAAACATGCTCATGTGTTTGTGATAAATGCTCTAAGCATTATGACTAATAAGAAACATAGCGGTCATCCAGGATCTAGTACGCATTTGCTTTCATTTATTAGAATAGATAGAATCATTAGCTAACTGGTCTTCATTTCTAGAGGGCAGCATTCTTTTCTTTCTTTTCTGTATTAGCATATTCAACCTCATATTCATCTATTCAGCTTAACAAACTCCCATTTGTATTCAAAATACTACCAGGAAATACACGTGTGCCTGCAAGGGTTTTCGGTGGCTGATATCTTTCATGAATTCTCATGGGGTACAAGCCTGAGGGGCTGTACTGATGTAGCCTGTTGCAATAGCAAGAATGCGTTAGCAGCTTACATTACACGAGACAGGAAAATATGGTAAGCTACTCCATTAGCATGTCTTCTTCTATACCTATACTGTTGCCAGCAAAGACGTTTCACTGGTCTATAGCCGAATTAACCATATTTTGACCAATGATTGGTTGTTTTTGTCTATATATACACATTACATTGTAAAATGTGTTAAAGAACTAGCATTATCTTTAACAAAACAGAAAACTGATGCTACAAATCATAACAAGCAGTTTTTTTCTGATGAAAAGCAAAATTATTGAACGTGGTTATCTTTTTATCATACAGACGTTTATCTTCACTCTTTCACTTTCACGCGTTCAGGTTATAAAAAGTGTCCAGTCCAGATTGCTTTTTGACCGAGGCCAGTACAGTGCGGCCAATCAATAGAGAGCTCATTTACACATGTCAGTCAAAGACACGGTAGTCTTGCAGAGCAGACTTCTGACTTATCATCAGAGAGCCTAATGCATTTCTTCCCTTAATGTGGCCAAGAACTGCCTACTTTGACAAAAAGCTATTGACATGTAAAATATCACACACCCAACCACAGAACGCTATTGTGGAGTGATGTATAAGGGCAGGCAGTTTTCAAAACAGGCCTACACCAAAAACTACTGATAAAAAAAGCTAATAAATGCTGTCAAGAACATTACAGAATAACAAAGTAAAACAAGAACCTCTCATTGTCGTTTTTCAGTCCAGCAGCTACCTCTCCTTTGGAAAGCTGTAGTCACAGCATGGAGAGCAGATAAATGCTTGCAAAAGTTTGTTTTGCGTTGGACAGATAAAACCCATTGCAGGTAAGTTTGTTCACACAGACATGCGGGTAGCCTATTAGGATGGAGCTGACAGAATTCCAACAGTCCTAGCCAGCTTAGCGTACTATACATCAGAGGGAAATATGTTTTCAGAGCAGGCATAATGATTTCTAGCATCTAAAAAATTTATGTCTGTCATTTTTAGTTATTTTTTATTCAACAGAACCATCTAGGCCTTCTGGAAGCCCTGCATACATCACTGACTGTCAGTGTGAGTGGCAGGCTAGTCAATGCTCTATACCATGCCTGTGAGAGTCACTATGAAGCTGCTGCAAGGTAAAACATATGCTAATAACATATGTCTGTCACAAGCTTCAAGTAAAACACAGAATGATACACATACAAGGAATTTGTCTTGGTGAGCACACACATGTACACCAATCAGCCATAACATTAAAACCATGTTATGTGTATGTATCTCCATTCTTCGTCCATTTTATCAGCTCTACTTTCCACATAGGTGCAGCTTGTAGTTCTACAATTACAGACTGTAGTCCATCTGCTTCTCTGTATACTTTGTCATCCCCCTTTTACCCTGTTCTTTAATACCCCCACAGGACCACCATAGAGCAGGTATTATGTGTGAGACTGCAGATGCAGTGAGACTGACGTCGTGCTGGTGTGAGTGGAACAGAGACAGCAGTACTGCTGGAGTTTTTAAACACCTCAGTGTCACTGCTGGACTGAGAATAGTCCACCAACCAAAACTATCTAGCCAACAGCTGTCTCTGATCCTGTGGGCAGTGTCCTGTGGGCAGCATCCTGTGACCACTGATGAAGGACTAGAGGATAACCAACACAAATTGTGCAGCAGCAGATGAGTTATCGTCTCTGACTTTACATCTACAAAGTGGACCAGCAAGATAGGAGTGTCTAATAGAGTGGACAGTGAGTGGACACAGTGTTTAAAAACTCCAGCAGCACTGCTGTGTCTGATCCACTCACACCAGCACAACACACACTAACACACCACCACCATGTCAGTGTCACTGCAGTGTTGAGAATGATCCACTACCCACATAATACCTGCTCTGTGGTGGTCCTGTGGTGGTCTATCCTACCATATATATAATATCCTGGAGGTCAAACTTATATATATATTTATTTTGACCTCCATACACGTGTATATATATTTTTTTTTTTTTTCTAGGATGCCACAGAAACAGTCTAACAACACTTTATCAACACAAACATTTCAGCAATGCTTTAACAACAAGAAGGAGTACCACGGCAACCTCGGAGCAAGACCGTAGCAACCAATTACCACTAATTACAATATAAACCCACTTAAATAATCAGATTAATCAACAGTGTTTTGCAACTGCTGTTACACTTTTGAAACATTATCAGTTGGATTCACAATCTTTCCTTGTCAGGTTATTGTTGTTCTCATATGAGTAAGGATGAATTTTAGAACTGTAAATGTGAGTATAAGAATTTAAACTGTTCTATAAGTTTATAAGTAAGTAACAACTCTGGTTGGGAAATGGTTAAGACCGTGTTTCCTTTTTTTTAACGTGTTATACTGACGAATTGCTGGACCTGCCCTTTAAAACTCTCCTTAACGATGGCAGCAGGAAGCCAGACAGCTATGCTAGAGTGCAGCACAACTCTTGTCATCACACATTACAGGAATAACCTCCCACCAGGACCACCAGCCAAGTGGTAGAGTGGGGGAAAATAGAAGGGAAAAAAACAACTTCAAAGGTCACAAACACGCCCACACTGACAGGCACGATCAATAAGTAATTAGCTCAGTGATCGGCTCAAGTTAATCATCCTTCACTTCTTACCTGAATACTGCACTATTTTCAGTCTATTCACTTCTGTGTTTCTACCAACAATGATATTGCTTCATAAAGAATAAGTCTCATCTCAGTCATCTATGTGCCTTTGTATGCTCATCAAAGCTGCTATTAGAAATAAAAGAGCATTATAATAGTTATTATTATAAGACATTGCCAGATGAATGTGGTTCATATTGAATTTCATGGCATTGTATGAAATGTGACAATTAACTGTGCTGCTAAACAAAGTTTGCTGTTTGGATTTTAATAGGCAAATACTTAAGAGCCTTTGACTGGATAATTACTGCAGTGATTAAAATGTTTCAGCTGGCAACAGTTGTTTTAACCCTAACTGCTACAGTCAGTAGCTTCACTTTTCTGAAACAACCATGTCGGAGGACATATCGCATGGTTATGTAAAGATATTACTGTGTTTCAGAAGGGTCAAATTAGTGGCCGACCAAGCAAAGATCCAAAGAAAACAAATAAGGAGTTGCTGAAATGACTGGAACTAGGTTAAGAACTATCCAACGCATTATTATAACCTGGAAGGAGTGGTGAACCATCAACTCTATGGCAGAAATCTGGACGGAAAATGAACAGTAGGTCTTACGGTTATGTTAAAAGTGCAAGTAAGAACATTTCCAAACACGTACTGAAACGAGAACTCACTGGATTGGGAATAAACAGCTGTAAGGCCCTAAGAAAAACACTTAAATAAGGACTTTGGTTTGCCAGTGAGCATAAAGATTGGACTCTGAAGTGATGGAAAAAAGGTCATGTGGTCAAGGGTAGCGTATTTAAGAATGACGGGCGCATCAGTATTAGGAAAGGAAGTGCACGAAGGGCTGCACCCATCATGCATAGTGCCCACTGTACCCGACTCTAGAGACAATGTTATGGGGTTCTTCAGTTGGTCGAGTCTAGGTTAAGCAACATTATATAGCCATAAAATGAAGTCAGCTGACTACCTGAATGTATTAATGGATATATTAATAAATATTTTCTTCCCTGATGGCACAGGCATATTCCAGGATGACAATGCCAAGATTCGTTGAGCTCAGATTGTTCAGGGAGCATGAAGAATCATTTTCACACATGAATTGGCCACCACAGAGTCCTGACCTTAACCCCATTGAAAGTCTTTGGGATGTGCTGGAGACTTTGCAGAGTGGCTCAACTCTCAGCATCAGTACAAGATCTTCGCTAAAAATGAACAGAAGTAAATGTTATGGAGTGTTGCTATTGGCTGGCTTTTAGTGGCCAAGTAACCCTAACAAAAAATCTTACTTAAAGTTAATTTTACTATCTAAAGTAATAAAGTAATATAAAGTGAACGTAAAATAAAGTACAGTTGAAGTATATTTCCCAGATATACTTAATACAGTAACTATACTAATATCAATGTATTAGTAAACTTGTAAGTATACTATTTCAATACTTCTTGGGACAACATTTGCCCACTTTTTAGTTTATGAAAGTAATTTATTTTATGTTAATTTAATTTGCAATTTAATTTTAATTATATTTTAGGTTCAGTAAAGTTTGCATTCACAACTAGTCTACATCTAAGTTTTATTTTGTACTGCAACTATGCCAAAATCTAAACAAATAGGAATACTGTTGTTTGACTAGTTAAAGTATATACTTCTATCCCCCTTTTTAGTTTATGAAAGTTCGCGTTTATGTGTACTCTCAGTAAACTTCTAATTTACTATTTTTTATATTGCAAATATACTGCAAATATAAGTTTTTCATAAGTGAACTCTACATAATACTCATAGTTTGCTACTTTATACTGTATCGTTTTTGTACTGTAACATACATAACTAGGTTTTGGTTTAGGTATTTATACTTAGAATATACCTTCAACTGTACTGTAAGTAGACTTCTCAGTGGACTACCCATAAAATAAATCAGACATACTCAGGATTAAGAACATATTTGTATTCTTTATAAATGACAATTTCCTATCAAATATTGTATTGGATGCATTTAAGGCCAGAATACCTAATAATACTTTTCTTAATTATAACTCCATCAAAAGTGCAAGTATTGGTGCAAATATACTTTTCTGTTTACCTGTCAGTATAAGCCAAGTATACTTATAATTATGTTTATATGTATAATTATGTTTAGTATAGCACTAATGCGTACATAATAAGTAAACTGATTTTTAGGTTAAAATAATTGTACTAATAGTACACTTGAATAAACTTTTGTAAGGGGAGGGTCATGTTTGCTGATTGTCCTAGTTTACTACAGCAACAGATATGCTGTGGCAGATATTCTACATAATTAGGTCACTGAGAGAAAAATAATGTCATTCAGAGTGATGTGATGTGAAATGCTCTGTTCTAGAAAAAACATACTCATTTCTTTACAGTTGTTGTGACAAGAACCAAGTGTTATGATGTATACAACACAAATATAGCCATTGTTATTGCTGTAAAATCATGCTATTTATTTATTTATCAGATATGAATCTTCTTTTGGTACTATTATTCCATCGTAATGAATGGATTGTTTAGGTTAGAGGTCAAAAGCTGACCTGAATCTAAAAACAAGCATCAGGCAGCTTATTTATAGATGGGCAATCATATAGTTCCTATAAGTCTCCAGTGGCCTGCACAGAGCCTTGACCTCAATCCAATCAACACCTTAAATAACATTGAGTTATTTTCTTCCAACGTAATTCCTGCTGAATGTGAATGAAATTATAAGTAAAGTGCTGGCAATGTAATATGAATGTACCACTTTCTCATAATCTACTACTTTCTAATCTAGTTTCTCATATGATTTGTGTGATAATTATATTTCTTTGTTTCACTATTTGTTTTATTGTTCTTTCTTTATTTTGTTTTATTGTTTGTTTATAATATAAAGAAATAATTAAGATATTTTCTGTTAAAAGTGAAAGGAGTAGCATTGCTGAATCAGGAGAACAAAAATGTTCAAATGTAATGTGCTTGTGCTGCTGTGAGTCACACTGTAAAGCCTGTAAGCCCGTAATAGTAACTTAAAGGTCAGAGGTGTCAGGTCAGATTTCACAGGAGTCTTCTTGGGTCCGTCATATATAGTACACATTTACGTCACATGCACAGACTCAGTAAAGAAGATCCAGCTCATTGTTTAGGTCTCAAATGCAAAATCCACTTTATACTGATGAAGGTATGATTCAGTTACATTCTTGAAAAACACATCCTTTAAAATGTGTGGATCAATGAGAAAGTGAGTTCTCTTTGAATACTGTTTCCGCATGCTCTCAAATCCGATAGCTCGGGAAGGGTTTCCGAAACACAGCTACTGTTACAAAATCTTCTTTTGCAAGTTGCATGCAATTACAAATTTCCATCAAAGGGGTCTACAATTTTTTTAGATTTTAACTTGTTGATTGTAATAATGGCTACTACTTCTACTACAGATAAAGATTCATTCATTCATTCATTCACCATCGTAACTTGCTTATCCTCCTGGGACGCAGAGGGTACAGGAGCCAATCCTAGTGTACAGTTAAAGTTGATAAAGATAAAGGTTCCTCGCTAGTTCATAAGATTTTTGAAATGATGAAAGATGTGCTCTGTTTTGAATGTTTGCACTGTTTACCATATACATACTTCATCAATGCCTTCAAAAATTTGCCATGTGTCACGTGAGGACAGGATGAGGAGGCAGGATGCAAATGCAAGTCTTCAATAAAGAACAAATTAAAACAAAACAAAAGACACTAGTACACTAAGAAATGACAGAGAACAGAGTAACAAAACCAACGGCCATGGAAGCAAGAACAGAGGGAACAACAGGGAGTATAAATGAACAAGAACTAACAAGGAACACCTGGGAAGGGGCGGAGCTACAAACTAAGGACAGGTGAGGGGCCTGACAAGAGGGCGGAGACAGGAGGAGCAATAACCAAAACAAACAGAAGCACATGGAACACGACAACAAAAGGCACATTGAAGTGACAAGAGAAAAAGACAGAAACAGAAAACCAGAAAAACCGAGACAAACAGGGGCAAGACAAGACAGGACGTGACACCATGAGACTTCGAGGTATGTAAAAATCTGTATATTTCCAATGAATGCTTTAAACAAAAGTCAAGATGCTGTTGATGGTCTTGCTATGAGTGAGTTGGTATGCTATGATTGGTCAAAAGACTTTTTGAATAGATTTTTACAGATTTGTCCACCAGGCTGTCCACCATATTCAAGCTTTTTTTTGTCTGTGAAGAGTGCTCACTGCTCCCATATACAAATTTAAATGTAAAATTAACTGTGCTGAAGTACAGTTCTAGATCAACCTTGGAAGTTCTCATTTACAAAAACTGCTTCTATTAAATTTAAACCATGCATTTCTTTAGGGAACCAAAAGTGGTTCTTCTGCAGCATCACACAAAGCAATGATACAAATCCCATATATAACCCCAAATCAGAAAAAAGTTGGGACTGCATGGAAAATGAAAAAAATAAATGCAGCATTTGTTAGTATTTTTCATGTTTTCATGTTTTCATGTCAGTCAACTTCATTCCAGTTGTTAATATACATCCATTCAGGCCTGCAATACATTCCAAAAAAAAAGTTGGGATGGTATAGCATTTCCTTCTCACAATACTTAATAGACATTTTGGGTGATTAAGTGTTTTAAGTGTTATTTTGTCTCATTCTTCCTGCAAACAAGTCTTGAGGTACACAATAGTGCAGGTTCATCATCGTTGCATTTTTTCATTTCAAAATTCTCCAAACAGGGGACAGGCCATGAAGAAATAAGTAAGAAACACTTTTTTTTCATTCCCACACTGTCCCAGCTTTTTCTGATTTGGAGCACCTTTACATCTCTACCAAGAACCTTTCAATTTAAAGAACCATTTATAAAGGTACCACTTTGTATGTGTGATCATGAAGGATCTTTTCACAGTTTAAAGAACCTCCACTTAACTTTAAAATTCCTTATTGGTTAGAACTTTACATCCAAGAACCATTTTAGGAGGCTGCATTTTTAGGAGTGTACATCTTCAGATGTAGATGTCCTCCGTTACTCCAATGGACCGCTGGCTGAATGACTCTGTGGGGAGCTACTTGGGTGATGTTCCATCTAAATAGAAGCACTGAGCTGGGATTGTTCCAAATTTCTGCAGGCATTTAGTGCAGCGCAGGCCCAGACGTTTTATCGAATGTTTGGATTTTCATCGGCTAGCCGACTCCCCAGCGGTCGCAGCAGACTCATTACGGCCTAATGAGGAGAATAACCAAGCATGGAGAATGAACATGGCCTGTGTAAAGTCATTGGCATTCATTAAAGGTAGACCAGTGTTTGGAACAGAGCTACATGCCCACACGTAATGCTTAATTGCCCTTTAATGTGACCCTGGCCGGAAAAGTCAGCCAAGAGGAGAACAAAGATGAGTAGCCAGTCACATGTAATTACCAATAATGCTTCAACCCACACAATACGTTCGGCTAAATGCTGCACATTTTATTTTTATTATGTTTTATTTCTTTCACACTTCTCTTTTTGTCCCTTGCTAGTCAGAGCTGGACAAATTCTCTGTTGCTCTTATATGAATAACCAAATGCATGAACACTAATAAATAAATAAATGGCCCTGAATGCCTCGCTGCAGATCTGTGCACTTGACGACCGTCTTTGTGAAGAGCTGACATGCAGAATCTATTAAAACAAGAGCTAAAAGCAAAGCCAAGCAAAGGGATGACACTGACCCATCTCACTTTCTTTATTCCCTTTTCTTTACTAATGTCTTGTTCTCTTATTTATTGGCTGTTCCTTTGGTGGTTTCTAGCCTTGTGTTAACTAGCCGTGACAATTATTTCCAGCCTTATCCAGTACAAAAGAGCAAACCAAAGACCAAATGGTGCAGGATGAACACTGAGGCTGTTCAGTTCAGTGTAGCCAGCTCTCTGTATAAGGCTTTTTGCTGCGTTGATAGCCATGTCTGTGTAAAATGTATATCACTATCTGGCAAAACCCAGCGAGACATTTTGCGTAGGCTAACCAAACCTTTTAAAAACATCATGTAGGCGTTGCATGTGATCGTGGAAGCTTGTATCAAAAGTCTCATACATGCCCTCCACCTCCTCTTCCCCACTGTGATGGGGCACCTACATTGAACAACAGCGCCACCTGCAGCCACAGTGCTGTCACAGCACCCAAAAACTCAAGTACTCACTTTAAAGCAGGACTTCTCAACCCTTCTTTTCCACCTCAGAGTTCACCTGTTTATCATTTGAAAACATGAAGAGCTTCCATTGGCTATATATATGGTTATTTTATAATAGAGCAATGTTTGGAGGTGACAATATGTGATGTGCATTATTGAAAATAACATACCAACAGATTAGGCTAACATATGTCAAAACATCCCATATCTCTTTTTCTTTTTCAGTGTTTGACACAGTCCCAGTGCTCAGGAAGGCAGGAAATACCCTAGAGAGTCCACCAGTGAAATGAAATGATGAGTGAGTGAGTGAGTGAGTGAGTGAGTGGGTGGGTCTCTGGGTGGGTGAGTGAGTTGGTTGGTTGGTTGTTAGGTCCATGAGGTCCTTTACATCACAAGTTGTTTAAGTAAAACAAGTAAAATAAGTAAGCCAATTTCTAGTATTATTCTCTCTTAGTCCAATTGTGATTTCTAACTCGACACTGTTTTATCCTGGACCAGAATCAAGACATGATTCGGAAAAAGTAACTGGTGCTGTATGGCCCTTTCACCTATATAGCACTCTCATTATATAGCACTCTCTTTAGAAACCTTTTAACTGCTCTTTAATGACTGAGTAAACAGTGAGATCTATTATGCAGGTTAACCTAACCTCTGAAACAGAATGTGTTGTGGAATGGGCCACAATATGTGATATATATTATTGAACATAAAGTAATAACAGATTGGGCTAACATATGTCAGAACATAATTTCATATCTCCAATTTTGTTGTTTTTCAGTTCTTGAAAATGCCTGTTGCCCATTACAATGTGTGTAAACGTAATGATGATGGAACAAATACTTTTAAGCTGGGTGACCTCTGAAACAGAACAAAATGCATATTTTTAGGCTGACTACAGGGTGGGCTGCAAAGACAAAGTGGAAAAAAATCACAGCTGCTTTGGCAGGTTTTTGACAGTTGTTGTGTGCTAAAAAAATAAAATAGACAAATAAAAAAAAGAACAAGCAACAAATAATTAAACCTACAAAAATTAGTTCCAATATGTGCTGTGATTTGTTGCTGTACCTCTTTTGGCCACCAGATGGTGGGCAGTCCTAAAATACAATGTAAGGTCTGTAAAATGTTTCATGTTTCATATTTAAATTAAATTTGCCTACTTTAAAACTCTGGTTGAATCTGCAGTGTGTGGATCCTATCAGGAGGAAATAAAGAAAATAATCATTTTAAATCATTTTAGTCTTTCTTCTAGATTTCTTTTGCTCTTTTCACATTTATACAGGCTTTATCACAAAACTGTTTTATCATTCAGACAGGCAGCCCAGTTTCAGCAGACTTTAAATGTGGTGGAAAATGAGTGATTTTCTCATGACAGAGGTCATGTTAAGACAAAAGCCTGTGTCGTAGGTTTGTTATTGAACCTTTGTCTAATGGGACTTTCCCCCATGTTTGCACCAGGAGTTAGGAGTGTTCTGAGAAAGCACAGTCAATGGATGCTCACAAAGCATGGTTTACCGAGTGTACTATTGATAAGCAAATACATGCAAATTTGATTTTAGGCCCATATTAAATAAGCATTGGCCTCTGTATGCCTAATTTGAATTTCAGGTAAGTGCCCCTCCCTGTTTGCATAGGAAAATCACAGCAGAGACTTAACCTGAACTTCAAACTCGGCCCTGCAGGTTTAAAAGAAAACAGAAGTTGAAGGAAAGGTGAGGCTGTCCGTTTGTTTTATCCTGTTGGATTTTATAATGGGTTTCCCTTTTATTCCAACTGCTTTATTACACTTTCTAGAACTTGTAGACTTATAGAGAGGCTTTTCAAACCTGTGCAAGAGAGTTAAAGGGAGAGTTAGAGGGAGAGTAAACTTCTTAGCTCTTCCTCCAACTTAAAACCTGCTTAAAATCTTGTGATTTCCTTTCGCCTCCCCCACTGTTTTATGATGTCGGGATGGCTGTGGTTCTCAAACTTGCAGTGTTCGGGGATGAGGCACAGGCAGTTAAGGGAAAGTCACAAGACACATGCTCCAGGGCTGAACCAGGCTTCTGCATGTCAGCTGCGCTTCAGGCACACAACTGCTCCAACTGAAGCCACTTTGAAAGTCCACTTTTCACTTACATGCTGAACTTTCTCACTTTCAACAGATGAATCGCTGAGTCATTGCACCGATGTTATTATTGTGTCTGCGGGTCGATAAGGGCTTGTTTGGTCATGCTTTTTTTTGTGCAACCTGTTACTTAGATGAATGGTTTGCTGAATGTGTACTTAACAGGCCTACAACATCTGCTCTTGGGTTTTGATGTCTATTTTTGGAGCTCTGAGACTTTTTCAGCTGTAATATACAAACATCATATAAAAATCAGTTTTTCAGCTTTGTTAAAGTAACCAATGCCTCTAAATGAGCATCTCTGACCGGAGTGTCATAGTAGTGGGACTACTGACCTTATACTGGAGTTTATGTATACATATATGGAGGAAACAAGCTCTATAGTCTTAAAGCCCTCCAGGCATATTCCTATCTCTTTGACCCTATTATTTTTCCCCTCTTCTTCTATCTGAATGGAAGGCATTGTAATTTTTTTCATCTTCCTTAGTGCTTCTTTTTTGTGCCTCAGTTCCGCTAAAAGTTTTGAGAGTGGGAAAAGTTTAGAAGTTGGTGCTCTTGGCACTCATTTAGGACTGCTTTATATTTTATTTCCAGGCTGCCGTTTAAGGAAGTTCATTTATGAAACCGCTGTGGAGCTTTACAAGGCAAAGTAAGTTTTTCCTTCCTGGTTTTAACTTATTTTAACGCCAGTCTGGAATGGTGACAGCATTGTGCCAGTATAAAAGTTTCTATCTATTGCTATTCCATTATAAGCAAAGAAATGAGCTGATAATAACTGTCAAAAGGCATTTTGTTTGATTAAGTCTTGCCTTCATTATGATTTGTTTGGAGTTGCTGAAATCAAAAACATATTTGTTGGTATACAATGGCAATAGTGTTTTACTGTATTATTATGGCTGTCCCTCACTTAAAGTCAAATGCATCTAATATATCTAGTGGCAGCTTTAGATGCACTCATGTATCAAATGCCTGATAGCATCTTGACCAAAGGATTGCTCAATCCAGTCTTTTTAACTCAATACACAAATGCTAAGTGCTTGGGAAAACTAGATCTTAACATCGTACTGGATGTTTTCTATGTAATAGTGTGAATATCTGTGTTCATAAAGGCAGAAGTCTTACATTTGTTATGCAATGTTCAACAGAATTGGCAAAATACAACTTTGTCTTCTCTAATTCCAACATTCAGACTTTTAACCCATGTTCTACATTTCTTTATTTTTCTTTTCTATTTTTTAATATAATTACTAAATGTAGGCTATTGTGCTCAACCTACATAAACATTGTACTAACCCACAAAAAAATAGAGCAACAACATAACAATCACACACTGACACACACTGTGAGTGCTGACCATGTTATCAACTTAGAATGGATCTTACAAAAGAAATCTATTTGCATTATATTTATGTGCAAATGACTGAATTCTGATTTTTTTACTATTTGAAATGTAATATTTGTAACTAGCGAACTTATTTTCGCATTGAAATTCTAAATTGAAATTGCAAATTGAATTTCTAAGATTGAGAAATAGCAAATAAAAGTCTTTAGTCTTTACCGGACTATTTGTCAGCACTTCCTCCCCTAAAATTTGTAGCTCTGTTTACATGTGAACTTTGATAGGTCCTTGTGCAGAACACTACTAAAAATATAACAACATTAAAAAGATAACAGTACCTATCACTGCTGCTGTGCCCTAATGAATAGTTATTATTCACTGTGCCTCACATTTTTTTTCGCCATGACACTGCTACTACTGACGTTTGTGAATCTGAGCCAATGGCTCNTTTTTTTTCGCCATGACACTGCTACTACTGACGTTTGTGAATCTGAGCCAATGGCTCTAGGTAATGCTGATGTCTTTTGATAAAGGAAAGAATTTCCACATGCTTTTCTTAAAATTGTACTTCTTTTTAGATAGACATTTGCTTTAACTACTGAATTCTCATGCAAGTCATGCATCGTATACATATCGTTGTTCAACAAAGACATCTACCTATTTTAAAGTCCATTGAAGTTGATCAAGGTTGCGCAGTAAACACTGCCATTTCACCAGGTTTTCTGCAGGGCCATTTCTGATCTGATTTTTGTTCCATTTTAGAGAGGCCGGTCTGAGTCATGGAGAAAAGTGTATTGTCGGGAAAAGGATGCTATTTTGGTATTCCCGGAAAACATTATAGATGTTGATTTCAGACTGTATGGCATCCTTGCAGTTTACCATTTCCCTGTAGTAATGGCTGCTATTATGTAGCTATTCCTGTAGCCTTTTGTGCAAAAGCTAACAGAAAAGTGTGTCTATAAGAAGAATAAATTGTGAACAGTGGATTTCTTTTAATGAAGAATCATTAATGAGAGTAATTTAGTCTAGGACTAGTATTAACTTGTGCTTGAAATGAATGCCTAGTTTTATATAGTGCTGTTGATTCAATGTGATGTACAGTCAAGAACAGTGGATGTGGATGGAATGGTGATGAATATCTGGTAGAATATGTCTCTCAGCTCCCCTCTGTAACTGCAGTAATCACCACCCACTGCTACACTGCACAAAATGCACAATATTGCCAGCAGAGACTACACATCAGTCAATTTGGGGAATGTTTCTTTTTGGGAATATCACGATTTGAAAGTGAATTTGTGTTTGGGGTTTCGGGAGGGGACATAGGTTTGTTTAACAGAAAAAGCTTTAATAGAGATTTCAGGTGTGTATTTCGCCCAGTGTGTGGTAGGCTGGGTGTATTTGGAGTTATAGGAAATGGTAATGTCTAAGAAATTTGTTCAAATTATCTGTTTTTTAAGTGAAACATTCTGTAACTCACATCATCTACAGAGAACAAATCTCTGTAGAATTTAATACACAACACTGTTTCCTGAATTGGGAAAAAATAAACTGTGGCCTACACTTAAAAGTTGCAGTATAGTTATAGTTATATAATAGTTAAATATAAGTTTGTTTAATATTTAATTTAATTTCCAATATGCTAAACAAAAACGCCATGTTGCAGTTTGTTCACTGATTAATCTGTTGCATTGTGTTCTATTGCAAATTGTAAATAGTTTTTATGACATAAAAATAAATACAGATACACATGAATAATTAACAGTAACTAGTAAAAAGTAACATCAGGGGAAAGCTGGTATGTTGTGAGTTGGTTACAACAACAAAGTTTGTTTCTAGACTTCCCCCCCATGCCCCCAGTCATTACACGGATTTGCTCAAATCCAGCACCAGTAGTCCTGATTTCAATTAAAGGAGAATTTTGTCAGATAACACTACTTGTCGAATTTGTAATCCAAACAGTAGGTGGGAATATATCACCAGAAAATGCACAGTCCCTCCTCCCTCTTCAATCCTTACCAGTCTAGAAGAAATGCTGCAGGTTTAGCATCAAACTTAATCTGTTTCCAGCTGTGAAAAGCAATGCCAATGTTAACTTCGGTGGTGATGGTCATTATAATGGTCACTTGCCAAGAGCTTCGGCCATCATCTCTTTAAATGATCTAACCAGAAACAGGACCTTCAACATGACTGACAGGAGGTTAGAATACACTGTTGAGATAGCAGTATTGATTTTTCATCGTGTCATGTTGGACTGATTCGACTCTGCATTATAGTGGTTTTGAGGTGCAAAGTGGTACTGTATTACAGAAAGGACGGGCAGGACCTGCCATCCAAAATAATTATTTCTTCAGATTCTGTTGTAAATTTCATTTTTTTATTTTGGAATGTTTTAAAGTAAAAAACAAAACATATTGCTTTTTTAATGAAGCATTTATAAACCAAGCTCGATATTGGATTATTGGATACCATAAATAATATGGAGTGTGTTGTTTGTTTAACCATTTTTACGAGTCTCCCTTAAGGAAAGGTAAACGGACACCATACACACCTACATATGTGGGTCAGCAGTGTTGTTGTTTTTTTTTTTTTCTACTGGAAAGCACACTGTATATGCAGTGTAGCTAAAATCAAACATAAATCCATTGGGTTGAATGGGTTCCAACATTCTGTGAAGCTGGTTCAACCTGCCAACAGTTGCTTTGAATGAAAACCACATTTGTGGGCAGAGCACGGATAGGTCAATTGTGAATTGTTTACAATGGTTTGTGTAAACTAAAATGAGCGCTCTCCAGCTGGATGTCCAGAATAGACTGTCATTTCTGTGTGTAGCTGATGTCATATGTGGGTTATGAACCCATTTATGTGAACACATACCATTCAAATCTTACACCAATATTTTTTTGAAAGTAACGACTGGGGTGGTGTGTAGGTCTAGAGTAACATAGGGAAACCAGCTGGATCTGTTTGTGTGTGTACGTGTGCATGTGTGTGTTTTGTGTGTGTGTGTGTGTGTGTGTGTGTATGCGTGTGTGTGTGTGTGTGTGTGTGCGTGTGCATGTGTGTGTGTATGTGTATGCACGTCACGTGTGTGTGTGTGTGTGTGTGTGTGTGTGTGTGTGTGTGTGTGTGTGGTTTATGTTTTATGAGATGAGCAAGCCGTAATGATTCTGTCAGCAGTAAATGGGCTTTGATTTGTGGTGCAGCTGTCGTTTCATTTGCTGATAAACTCTTTCTTCTTCACACACACAAACCAGCACACACAAGACACAAATGGCGGATAGGTTTAGCACACATTGACGTTAGGAAGGAAGAAAAGATCAGCCATATACAGTATCATATAAATCATAGAAAGGCACCATATGCCAGACACATTGCATATTGTTAGCTTTAAATACTTGTGTGGTAATGATTGTACGTAGAGGTCAAATCTTTGTCCCTCTTTCTGTCTCTCTGTCTTATACCGCAGTGTGGTTGTGATGTTATTTTATGGTTTCTTGCATATATTTGTGATTAGCTGTTTACTGAAACATGTAACATAATCCTGCTAGCTCTGTCTTCATTTAGGTGTGTGACAGGGCCCTATTGATTTAATAGGTGGCCGATAATATCAGACATATTATTGATATTACCGCTTTTTAAGAAATTGATAAAAAACTCTTTATCAACACTCTTCACACAGTTAGCAAAACACTTTACTTGGGCAAAATAACGAACACTTGATGAACACACTCAAACATTCTCAAACTTTGGCAAAACCCATGTGTTCCTATGCCTCAGGCTGCAAATGCCTGCATGCTGTTGCATTAAAACATTGTATATGTGTTTTTGTCATTGTTAACTGTTTTGTAGAACTCCAGTTGTCCTCTGCTTTGTGTCACAATTTCATGATAAACAGTCCAAGTTGACTAGTTATGCTTTTCTGTTTTTATCCCTTTTCTTGAGTTATTTAAATTATTCAACAGAATAATTTTTAAAAAATGTATGAAAAAACATATGGGAAAAAATGTTACTCCAGCTTTTACCACCAGGGCCAGTTGTTTTTTTTACTCACTGGGACCAAATTAAAACTGGCTAACAGTTACCAGAATAGTTAACTTAAGAAAAAGTTTAGTAGAAGTGATAAATAATAATAAATATTTTGTTCACCTTTTCTCTGAAGTGCAAGGGAGAAAAAAATGATATTGTGAGGTTAAAATTGTATTCATAATTTAGCAGACAACCGACAATCATAACACTTACTACAGCACTGTTTAACTAAAACTATTGGAGCCTGTCCATATTTAAATTATCCTGACTAATATTAGCATAATTAGTTAAATGTTTATTCTGAATTTTTAGAATTTTACCAATCACCACCTTTTCATATCATTCAGGCAGTTGTGTGTGGCTACTGATGATGTGCATCAAAACACGTTTAGGTGTTAGAATGCTCTTTAACCACAAGATGCCAGTATTGCAGAACATTGTTCACTTCAGCACCAGCATCAGAAACTTTCTCTCAGATCTCAGTGCCACTGATGCACTCATATTTCACGTATCTTTCAGATGTATTGCATTCTCTCAGCCTATCATGCATGTTTCTTGGTATACAAGGGTGGGTGTCTGAGTTGTGTTCATATAATTAAGGCTAATTTTTTGGATGGTTCTGATAGCAGCCTGTTCACACAGCTAGCTATGGTTGCTCTTCTTCAGGTTTGTGTCTTGTGGTTTTTTTGGACAGAATGTATTTCCACGACATTGTAGGAAAAACAAAAAACAGGACTGCCTTTGGAAAAGTGATACATATTGTTGGCATTGAATGAATGCATATATAATGGAACACCTTCAGAAATATTATATTTCTTTTTGCCATGTTTATCATATATATATATATATATATATACAAAAATTACAAAAATCAGTGAAATCAGTGATTACAAAAATCAAGAAACACATTATACAGGCAATACAGGTAAGATAACCCGACTTTACAGGAGATAACTTTTCATTTTTAAGTTAATGAAAAGACATCATATTCCAAGTGTTGTACTGAAATTCTCACACAGTGTAAAGGACATCAAGTGATATATCCCCATATTGCTGTCATTTCACATATCATTCATTTTAGAGGTTCTAGTTTAGAAATGGAGTATGCCACTCCCTCGGTAGTGATCTTACAAACCCCAAATGCATGAAGATATACTGAATGAATCTTAAGTGCCCTTTCACCACTTATCACCCTATATGCCCTCTATGTCCACAAGTGTCGAGGCACTCCTTCAAAATAAAAGTTTTCAATTGTTTAATCCCCATATACAAGCACTGACCAATAGAATGGAACACGGTGGAGCAGGAGCACATAAATCTAAGATTACCATACCCAGTGCCAAACATTGGCTAAAGAGGTATAAAGCCCTTATTGTTAGGTTGTGGAGCGGTAGTGGAACTGCATCCTCTGGAGTGATGGAGCTTCTGCATCTTTAAAAACACTTGCAGTATTCCATAACTAATCATCCAACATCAATGGATGACCTCACTTATGTGGCTGAGTGCAATGAAATCTTTACAGCAATGTTCCAACATCTAGTGTGAAGCCCTACCAGAAGAGTAGAGACTGTAACTGCAGCAAAAGGGGGACAAACTCCCTGTTAATACCCTTCGCATCTCAATATTTCATTTTTTGACAGTGTGAAAATACCAACTGCCCATTACATTGTGTGAAAATGTTATGATGAATGGACCAAATGGCGTAGAAATAACATGGAATAGGATCTTGTTCCATTGGCTTCCACTGAAAGTTAATAGTGTTGTATTCCCTTTCCTATGAAGTTTTCGGAGATTAGAGATACAAGGTTTAGACTGACTGTGGTGATACGAGACACATAAATGACCTTGTGTCCTGACATTTTCTGAAAACAAACAGATCCGTGTGTGTGCGTGTGTGTGTGTGTGTGTGTGTGTGTGTGTGTGTGTGTGAGTGTGTGTACGCGCTGACAGGCCTCTCATTAAGATCTAAATGCATGTGACGAGTGGCAATATTAGCCTGCATCTGGAACAAATGGCCCAGGCATTCTCTATTTAGTCTGGTCCCTCTACCTCCCCCCATCTCTCCCTCTCTCTATCACGCACACACATGTACACACACATTCACACAGGTTTATTTACGATATTTGTTCTCTTTTTTTGCAGAGTGGATGATGGTTTGTGTGATATTGGCTCGGGAGAGCGAGGGAGATATGGTCTGGTATGAATGTGCTTCCACGCTTTGATGCAGGGACAGATTGTAAACTGTGATTTTATTAAATCCTTCATTAGGATTCATCAGTGAGATTGGATCAGAAAAAGGTCACCGTGCAAATTCAACCCCCTCCCATCCACATCACCCCCCAGGCCCCCCACTCCACCAACCAACCCTCTTCTTTCTCTCGCTCTCTTCCTCGTTCTCTGTATTGCCACGGCTGAAACGAATTTGCTGTGAAAATGGGGAAAAATGATCATTATGGGCTTGGCGAAGGAATACAAGGTGAAAGTGACATTATCTCGCCCCTCCTGTTCTCCCCCTCCTCTTCCTTCACTTCCCCTCCTCGTCCTCTTCCTCCTCTTCTTCCCCTCCCCTGTTTCCGCTGCCTGCTGCCTTTCGCGGGACGCTGCTGCCACAAATCATTTGTATGCTCTCATTTAGGTTCATAGGCCGCAATGGTGCTTACTGCTCAGAGAGCAGATGACTTTCAGAGAGAGAGAGAGAGAGAAATGGAGAGAGAGCAAGAGAAGGGGGGAGGGGGACGGGGGGCTATTTTCTGGCACATGGAAACATCAGTGGGAGTTGGATCTGAAATTGAGAGGGAAATTGTATGTGCCATATGTCAAGTTCTGCTAAAGGGGCTTTTACTGTGTTGCGCATGCTGCAGCGTGTTAGACTATGCAGATTGCTTGTGTTTATGTGTCTCTGTTTACAGTTTAAATTGTCTGCAGCTACAGGCAAGTTACATTTTCAACTGATTTTTGAACCCTTGGACTGCAAGGGCCTGCATGTGGTCTCATAACTCCTCATTCTCACACCAACAATAATAACTGAGCCCAGTAACAGAGTCATAGCCCAGCAGTTAGAGGTGGTGGTGTTTGTTATTGTGGTTTAAATGATCCCCATTAAACTGTTACGTTTGCCACTAGATAACCTGCATACATACTGTCATAACAACACCATATTTCTCTATTTTTGTATCTCATTTTTTACTTTCTGACATCATTTAAAAAAAGGAATGTGGCTCTTTATATTGTGTGTACACATCATGAGGAATGGAAAGAAATTGCCTGGAATTATTTGGAAAAATGTCTGGTTACTTTAACTTACAATAAAAGTAATGTATCTATTTCCCTTTTCCTGGAAATATAAGCTTTTGTCCTGACAGACATAAAAGTTTGAATACCCCTGGAGAAATGACATGTTGTGTGAATAGCTTAAGTGATACATCCTCTACAGAGAAACAATGCATAGGGAAAATGATGGCACTTTTTATGTTTATATGTCTTAAATTATGCAAATAACAACAAATCATGCATTAACATTGAATATGTATGTTTTAATATTGTTATTGTTATTTATATAAGTTTTTCTTTCACTTAGAAAATCAGCAAAACATGTACTTTCACTGTGTGACTGACTTTATATAGCTGTGTTAGTTACCAAAGGGGTTGCTGAATTATTGTACTAGTTATTATATAATAAGCATTGAAGTACGGAAGTTGAAGATGGAAGGGTTAAAGAGCATGACTGTTTGTAAATAGAGAACGGCCTTGCTACCTTTCAAACAGACCTTTAAAAGAAAGCAGTCCCCCCTATAGATTTCTATAGACATTCAAATTGTTAACAGACTATCTGGTGAAAGTCAGCTGATTCCTAACAGTGTGGGGTTAGGATTAGCCTTAGATTTAAGACCAGGGTGAGATTTTGGTTTAGCTTTTTAGTTAAGTGTTAGTTTAAAGTTTGGCTTAGGTAAAGTAGATGTGCATTTAAATGGCTCATATCACATAAAACTCAATTCTCCTTACTTTTTTTAAGTTAAAAAAACCTTTAAACAGCACACAATCATCAGTCCATAGATTGCATATATGCAATCTATGCTGGGATAATCATTTGGTTTGAATTCATTGTTTTTGTGATGTCACAAAAAACAATGCATCTACATATATACACATTTAAAGTCAATAGCAATTTAGCTCTGTCCATTTGGGTTGAATTATAAGGAGCGTTTCAACTCCAAACGTGCAATACAGGGCAGCCAATCAGAACAGATATCATTTACATATTTGTACTTGCCTTGGAAGGACAATAAAGGAATCAGACTATTTATTTCTATGTGACAAAGAGAGGCAGGAAAGTAGGCACTAAATTTACGGAGCATCAACCTACACAAATGTCATTTGTGGAGATGTAGAACTGTTTAATAGATATTAAGTTAAATACGTTAAAGATAAGGAAAGTATCAACACTGGGTTGTCCAAATAAATGTTGTCACTTCTGTTAAATGGGCTTGCACTGTATTGTACAGGGTACACTGCACAGTGAATGAGACACTGTTGTTCCGCCAAGTAAATAATATAAATAAAACTAAAAGCTATGAACTTGTTATCTGTTATCCACTGAGTTTTAATAAAAGCTCCACTAAAGGGGCTTTTATAATATATGCTAGTTCGCAGTGTATGAATTTCTACCTTTCAGTTGATTTTTAAAGAGAGTCTGTAGTGTCTATATCTGAGGTGCTATTGTCTTGTTGCAGCTGAAGTGAGCAGCCCCAGTGCCGCCACAACAAAAGACAAAGTGGAGTGTGTGTGTGTGTGTGTGTGTCTGTAAGAGTAATCCCTGATGAGTGTCTGGCCTCTATTTCCCCCAAACCCCACCCTTCACTACACACACACACACACATGCATACGTGATTCTTCCATCACAGTGGCTATATCAGCATACGTGTTTGAGCTTAGCCCCCCTACGTGTGACATTACAGACAGGGATTAGCACCTCACACCACACGCTTACATATTCGAGAGTTCACTAAGGCATCACTCATGCACGGTTCCTTGTACATGCACATGCACAAGCTAAGGCTGCCATATTATAGACACTCAAACTCATAGAATGTGTGCACTATGTTACAAACTTAAAAGCAGGATGATGGAAGTTTGGATTTTCCTCACTCTTCTGAAATACGATTGATGTAGTATGTACGTTTTAAAGTTTTAAAATGTCTCATTCACTTTATAGTCCCTATGGAAGCCCATTTCAAATTGAAATTGAATGAGTTTTAGTGATGTCACAAAATACAATAATCATTAAAAGAATAGTTGTACCCAAAAGGAAGTGTCAAATTGCAGTGCTATTCAGAAGGAAGATAAAGGTTACCAGATACAATAAATGATGATAAATTTAGACTGATATGGGCAAAATTTATTAAGCTACACATACAGAAGTAATGTCTCTCAGTATGGTGTTGGGCCGCTATGTTTGCTAATGCAACATGCCAGATGTCTCAACGTGGACTTGTAAAGGTCCCCAATAGTGTCCTGTGATAATCCAGCCCATGCAGCTTCAATATTCTGACACAATTTCCTGCAGATTTGGCGGTAGGGGTGGAGGTGGAGTGACACCAGTCCTTCTGGATGTGTGATGCATGACAACAAACCGTTTATCTTGGTGCTGACCACGGTGCCTCCACACACAGATTCATTGGTTGTCTCCACCAAGACAAAAGCGTGACTCATCACTGAAGATGACCTGCTGCCATTCTCTCCGAGTCACTCCATGACAGTCTGGCACGACACCATAGCAGTCTTTGGCAACACTGATGTGGTGTTAAGGGCAGTCGCCGTAATGATCTGTGTGTATGTAGTCCTGTGTTGTGCAGCCATCTGCCAATGGTGCTGGCACTAACAGGATGACTCACGGAGGGCATCACTGCTGGCTAAATGTCCGCAATCAAGGCTGTTGCGTCACTCCATGCATGTCGGACAATCCATTGGTTCTCTCTCTCCGTGAGTTATACAGTTCTCCCAGATCCTTTATGTCACTGGTGCGTGCATCCTTCTATCCAGTGCTGCCAGCAGTCTGCTGTGGCAGTATCCGGTATGGTGGTATGGTGCGCAATACATCAATAAAACCTTCCCACTTCCCGGAGCCCTGGGATGCAACCCCTCTCGAATTCTTCCAACTGCTCGAATGGATTTCAAACTTTTCTTTGAGGCATGCTTCGCTCGCAAAGGATGCTACCAACACAACAGCATTAACAGCACAACAGCATGACTCTGACAACAGTCAGAATGGAAAGGATGCGCAACACGATAATTACTCAGGTACAACGATAAAGTCACATTTGCAGTCGAGAATGAAACTTGAGTCAAATGTCCCACAATGCAACTACTTTTTCAATGATGAGTGTACAACACATTTGCATAAACCTCATATTCAGTTTGCAGTGGTTTAGCTCTGTCTATCTGCATTGAAGTTTTAAGGTGTTTCTACCCGGTCAATCAGAACAGAGAGAATCTACATATGCATTAAGGCAAAGTGGCTAAAACGTATTATTTTTATTTCTAAGTTGAATGCCAGCTGTCTGACACTATCAGGCCATCGGTAGGGCCAACTATGGCCAGTAGCTTGTTGGCTCTAGGCGTCCCTGATTTGGCCAAATAAACTTTTTTGACATTTTGTGTTGATGGTTCATCCAATTACAGTAACATACAGACTGAAATGGCTAAACTGGGGCTTTGGAAGTAGGGGAATCCCTACTTTTTCCTGTCATGCGGAAACCAACATTTAGGTGGCATTATATTCAGTTCTCAGGGCTTATATCATGAAGATGAATTATACAACATCTAGTCAATCGGCCAACACATGTATTGTGCTGCTTTAGCTTAGCGCTCTAGCTACAAGGCTAATGTTGCTAACAAACACTTGAAATCAATAGTCATACATTTTCTCTACATAATACATAACCAAATTCTCTCTCAATCTGCTCAAACCGCATCCAGCTCTTCCTTAGGGCTCTAGTCGGCTATTGTCAGTGGTGTTTTGGCTGATGAAACATGTTTGGCATCAGTGGTCAGCCTTTGGCCATGAGTGAGTTGTGAATCAGTGCCCTAGGAGAGAAACAAAAGACAGCAAAGCAAGCAAACAGCATTCTCAAGAGCGCCTGTAAAGAGTACAGTTTAATTTTGCCAGTGCAAATAGCACAGTTTAATCACTACCGATGAGCGTTTGAAATAATTGTGCTATTCGAATGTCCGTGCATGTTGGCTACTCTTTGTGGTGCGTTTGAGTGCAAACATGAGATTAGAGGTGATTGCGAGGAGAGGTGACCATCAGGCTGCCTTATCTAGTTCCAGTTGTTCCTTGTCAGCATGGTGTACCTGGGCCCTAAGGAATAAAGAGAGATTGGAAAATTGTCAATGTAAAAATTAATTACGACTGTCATAGGTGGAAAAAAAAGGATATGGTCCCTTTAAGTCTGTGTGCCACAGTAGCATCACTACATGTGTTCGTGGATGTGTGCTCTTCTGTTCCCCATGTTGTGTTCTCTCTCACAACTGAGCGACTTCCCAGGTAGACACATGCCCATTAACCCTAGTGTATTGTGTGAGTAATAGAGGTCAGAAACAGCTCACTATGCCCACGTGCAGCAGTGGTGTCCTCACAAACCCCGCTGCTAGGTACTTCAGACTCCAGGAAAATCCTATGTTTATATTCCTGTTCACTTTAATAACACTCAGGGTTGGATATTATGATGGTATTGCATGGAGAAAAGAAGTGTCTATGATGGTGATCCACTTTAAGGTGTTAAAATTACAGGAGTTCATGCAAGGTTTTGTTCTGTTGTTGAATCTGGGAATACATAACGTCATGATGAAATTCAAATAGCTGCTCATGAGCAATACAATGAGCAAAATCATGATTAAAGGAAACTTGCTAGCTACATAACAGCATCCATTTATAGAAATGTCTACAGCTTTATATAAATATATGCATATGTGAAGAAATAAATAACACAATAGTGGTGATCCGACAGAATCTTAGTTGACTAAAATTGGGATTTCAGCGGCAGAGAATCTCTTCCAAGAGGCTTTCTGTGATCTTAGCACTATAAAGCCTATTTGTTTCAGTCATTAATGAATCAATCAAATAAATGTATGTACTTTACTACTTATTTATCAATTTTGGTTTTATGTTTATTCAAGAATGTATTGAATTGACCACACTGGTTAGCTGACTGCAATATTAGCCCATAAACATCGCTAGCTAGGTGCAAGTCTGTGCTAGTTTGAAATAGCCAGATGGCAAACATTAGCCTAACAATCACAGTTAGGCCAAAGTGTCAGACCCTGAACTAAATGAAAAATATGAACAACTGTTTAATTTAGCCGTATCAGTTATGTCAACTGTGTATGACTATGATAACAATCCAGGCTACTAACGTTTAAGGCATAATGCCCAAACATATTTAGCAAATTTCAGCAAATTTCAGCAAAATAATTCAATACCCATCAATAAGCCTGTCACATCAAATAGTTAAAGGTTTCACAAAGATTGTATGGAGGATGGTTATATATATAGAATCCTTAAGGAACCATCTTTTTTAAGTGTGTATACTATTCACAGAGTGAGATCTCTTTATTTTGTGCCATATTTATTACTTTATTGTTATTCCTTAATTTATTTTAATAGAATATCATGATAATGATTTAAATTTGATAATAATCTTAAATTTTTGATCTGCAGATTTATGCATTTTAGGCTTCTGTGAAACAGCTAATAACTTAACAGGAGAGGGCAAAAACATTCTTTAATGTGAGTTGGTGTAAAGAGGTTGTATTGAAAAGTGGTTTGGAGTATTTGTATTGGTCCATTCATGATGAAGTTGTAACACAATGTAAAGAACAAACGAAGGAATTATGAACACTTTGATATCTCTGTGTATAGGATGGATGACCCATATATTATCTATTCCTCCCCTCACAAGCATATCTTGGAATAGGATTTAAGCACACTACATTTTGCAGAAAGAGGCCAGTACACAGAGAAGGGGGGAGGTAGAAACCATTGTAAAACCACCATCCTGAAATAGAATCGGTCAAATGGAAATTGCAGTGATTTTGGAGGCTACATTAACATGGTTGCCACTCTAAAGCGTTATCATATTACAGAGGCTGTCAGCCTGCCCCTGCCAAAGAACTCCCTCAGTAGTTGTAGTTTGAGTGTAATAAGCTCCACCAACCTCCCCCTCACTCTCATGCTGACCTTTTAGTTCTGGCTGCCATTAGACTCCAGATTGGGCCAAGCTGAGGAGCTCAGCATGAAGATTACAGTCTCCATAATTATGCTAAAAAGATGAAAGAAGGAAATGTTCAGAGTGCTACCTTGCAGGGATGCTGATGCCAGCGTTGTCCTCTGTGTTTATGCTTCCATGGAGGAGAGGGGTTGATATCTATGTGTTAATGGCTACACTACAGTATATAGATATAGCACTGTGCAAAAGCCAGACATCGCCCTGTAAATGACTGTTTTGTCCAAGTTATTAATTTTCCATGCTTCTGTAGAGATGATGTAGTATAAAATCATAAGCAATGAAGACGGAAGGAAAGAAGGAAAGAAAGGAATAAGAAAGGACATTTTAAAATTCTAAAATTAACAAAAATATGGAACTCCTAAGCTCTGGGCAAGACCTGGTAGACCACTAATCAGATGAACTTTCATCTATGAGAGAGAGGAGAGAATCAAGCTCCATTCCTGATTCAGATCTGAAAAAAAATCCACAGATGTTTCTGTTCATGATTCCTCTGACAGCAAAATTCAGTGCTATGGGTTTGAAAGGATGTGTAGCTGTCAAGAAGCCGTAACTGAGAATATAGACTGAAAAATTTGAAGAAGAGCATCAAACAAAAAAGTTACTGGTGATCTTAGACTGACCACTCCAGAGTCTAGACCCCACTGAATGTTATTGAATGTGTCTTAGTTATGACACATTCTTATTTAACCAACTTCTAAGACTGAACTTTGGAGGTGAGAATAGCCTAACAACCAACAGTGTCCTGTGACCATGATAAAGGACTAGAGGATGACCAATACAAAAAAGATGGACGAGCAAGGTAGTGTCTAATAGAGTGGACAGTGAGTGGACACAATGTTTAACAACTCCAGCAGCACTGCTGTGTCTGATCCACTCACACCAGTACAACACACACCAACACGCCACCATGTCAGTGTTACTGTAGTGCTGAGAATGATCCATCACCACCCACATAATACCTAATTATTATGTAATTGTGAACTACAAAGTGCACCTATATGGTACGTGGGGCTGATAAAATGGATAATGAGTGGTATACTTAATAAAGTGTTCAGTGTTTACACATGTAAATATATATATATATACACAGAAGTCTTTTAAGAGCTACATGTTAAAACCTCAAAACCTCTCAGAGAGCTTTAGCATGAACGTAATGCACTAGTTTTCTAAGAAGCCACTCAGGAGATAGCCCTCCACTTACATGGTTTTCACCACGGGCTCTGGTGCACTGTGTTCTAAGACTAATAGCAAATGTGTACGTATGTTTGTGATGATGCATACTGTGAATGTTGTGTCTGCGGATGTTTCTCAAAACTCGCAAAAACATTCATTTGATATTTGGAAGCAGTTTTTAACATGTATCTTTCACTGCACTACTTTCAGTCAATTCTTGACTATATCTTTTATCATTTACTGGTCTGCCCCAAAAAACAAGCCTGTTCTGAATTTGCCTGCGTCTCAAATTTTACCTGTGGTGTTTGAGCACACATGGTTTATATTGATTATTTGCATATGCCTACCATACTGTACAGTTTTGTGCCAATGGAAACCCCCTAAACTTCAAGGTTCCACATGTAGGCCTTGTCTTCAGTTGACTTATCTATGCTCCACCCACTAACTTGTTCTGTTGTATAGAATTTATACGCAAAGTATGCAAAAATGTTAGATTGAATGAGACTTTCCTTTAAAATTTGTCCAACCTAGCAACCGTTGGACAATTTGTGGGCGTAGCACAAGTAGGTCAACTGCACACTATAATTTAAGTTTCAGTTAGTGAATCATTTGTAGTAGTTACTGAGTAAAAAGTCTTAAGACAAATAATAATAATAATAAATTTAATCATGCCAGTCAAATGAATGTAATGAATGTACATGGAATATCAACTGAATATACTTCCAGAATTGCATAATTTACCCATTAATTTCAAAGTAGCTACAGAATAATACATAGTATTTAATGATTAATAAGCTTTAAGATGAATAACTCAGGAGGAAATTTTGAGTTTAAGACTTCAGCAAAGTTTGAACAAGAATTGAGTCATATGGACATTTTAAATGTAATCTCATGCAGAAATTATGTTAGGCCTATACCAAACACACACAGTATATTTGTGGACAAGGTGCGAAATAGGCAAGGTGCCTATATAAACTCTTGGACTCTATAAACTTTGCTGTTTTTGATATTCTTAACTAAGTTGTGAGTAAGCAAAACGAACGCTGCAGAAGCCAGTCAACATGGGACCAGGCGGTATTCCGCACACTGCTTTTGGATTGTGTCCGAGGTGAGATTGAGGTTGGTATGGGCTTGTGTCGTGTTAAAGTACTTCCCCATTTGCCTTTTACTTCCCTCAGAGAATTATAGCTTTGCAATCTATCCTCAATGTTAGTGGGGAAAGAAGATGGACAAATGTTACTGTCCTCCTCCCTCTATTTAACCTCAATTCTCATATTTATATGGCTATTCAATGTGCGTAGGTGCAGGGTTTTTTATTGGATGGTCTTTGTACTACCCCTGGGTCTGAATTACAGAATAGCGCTGAACAGAGGCGTTGGTTTTCATCTTTGTTGTGAAATGTTATTTCTTCCTCCTACAGTTCCACCTCACTGACTCTGATTGAACAGAAGGCAACCAAACTATCATCTCTCTCTCTCTCTTTTTTTTCTGTCTTTCTCTATCTATCTCTCTCTCTCTCACTTTTTAATATATGTATCTCTCTCATCCCCGCTCTGGCATTTCTCCTTCTTGTCGATTTCCCCAGTGTGCTCTTAAACTGCTAGTGTAATTTAAATACAGAGCTTTGCATTAGCAGGAGGCACTTTGCCTGTATGATAGGGCGTAGAGGATAGCAGAACAATAAGGAGAATGAGACAGGGAGGGTAGAATGGGAATTGGCTTACATTATCACACACCATCTAAAAAACCAAAGAGCTTCAAACACAATGCCAGCGGCGCGCAACTGCCTCTCTTTTTAATAGTAAGCACAGCGGCATAAAGCAGTACAAAGATGAGTACACAAGCGAACAAAACAGAGCGCAAGTCGTTGTAATTGAATGGAATGGCAAGTTTTCTAGGCCGGAATTTTAACTTCGTTTCAGCGTAACCCGTCAGCTTCTAAGCTGTGAGAAAACGCAACGAGTGAAGCAATGATTTCAAACATGTAGCATTTTACTCCACTATCAGCCCAACACGTGTGAGCTGCAAATCAACTTTTAAATGTAATTTCATTTTATTTCGCCTATGAATACACAAAAACTACTGCAACAACTATCATTCCTCTATCCATTACACATTATAGTCTACATTAACATTCTCAATATCTTATCACCCAGTAGGGGCCACTAATATGTCACAGTTAATTGATTTGTTTTAAAACCCTCGTTATGACAGGACTTGACAGATATCACTTAACATATCCTTAAACATTGTAACTCATGGCAGAAATAAACAAAGGAAGAAATGATTTGTGGGTATTTCCATTTTTCTTCTCCTTGTCATTCGCAAATCACCAACAATGTTGGAGGCAGTTTGACAGCTTCCTGAACAGGAATGGTCTTGTTCCACTTAGATGTAGCCTCATGCCCCAGAATGTAACTCCTGCACCATTGAAGGTAGAAAAGGAAATTTAAAATAAGAAACTGGTGAAGAGACAGCTGACCTTGTATTACCTAGTTTTGTTATTACTGAGGTATCTGTTTAAGCGGGTCTTCTATTACTGCTGAGCACTGAGCTAATTCACTCTGGAATTATTACTTAGCAGACTTGTAAAAACTGTGGACATGATTCATACTGCAATGGATTCATACCGGAATAAATTCACAGAGGTTGTCAGTAAACACTCAATTACAGCACCTGCTCAGGTAATCAAGCTCGAATAGCGCTGAATTGAACTCAGAGCTCCCTTAGCAACAGTAGCCCTGCTTGAATGGACATCTCAACATGTAATACTGTTAACAAAGCCTGGTAATAGAAAATGGCATCCCCATTTTTCTTTGTTTGTTTGTTTTTTGCTGAAGACAAGATTAGCAGCTTTAATTAAGATTGATTTGTCCCATTTTTTATGCTTAGTTAGTGACATCCACAACACTTTTGGAGATGACAAAGCAAAGAAAACAAAAGATTACAAAGCATAGACACACAAAATATCTCAAAAGTACCTCTCGCAAATCCATCTGTTTTGTTCTTGCTGGGCAACATTTGGTAAGTTAAAAGAACCCACTAGCCTTATGTTAGCCTTGCATTAACTGTCATTTATTGTTTTGTCTTAAAGAAGCTAGGTGCCTATCGAATAGCGCTGAAAAAAATGGTGTAATTATCTGTTGAATGTTTTCTCTTTTTTTTCTGACACTGAAACATGAATAATTTGTACTTATTGAGCACATCGACAGTAAATTAAATATAAGAGGGATGCTGTCTGAGTTTTGCACAGTGACGTGTATATCTGACACAGAACCAAAACTAACCTGTGGTTCCCTCAGAGCCTTACTACAGCCTAGTACACTCTTGCAGAGTGCAGACTTGCAACACTGACGCACAAGTGTCCCGGCATGACGGTCTCACGGTGATGATGCGTTTCCTTTGGCTCGCTCCCCAGCTGGATTTTGTGAAGAGGCAGCCGGAGTGTAATCTGTGTCACAAAGCTTTTTGTGTTCTGTCGTCTCACTGAAACAAAGCATGCCTGTCTCACTGTGTGTGTCTGTGAGACACAGAGAGAGAGACCCTTTGTGTATTCCGTCTCCTGCTGCCTGTGTTCCTGAGATCCCGTTGAATTAGCCCGGAGTCTGGGTGGTCCTTTTTAACCTTCTTTCCTTTTCCTGATCTTGTCTTCTTCTACTTCATCTTCTTCTACTTCTTTCCTTCCCCTCCCCCCTTCTTTCTCTGCTTAAGTCTATAAGGCATTATTAATGGCAGTCTCTCTGAGATGCTGACCTGCTCTGTATTGATTAGTAGGCCGTCTGCATTACGCCTGTCAGCTGCACTTCATCAAAGAAGCCAAGCCTAAAAATAACCAAAACAGGCCCAGTAAATGTGACTACATTTCAACTCTCTTGTTGATTGATCGTTCTGTTTCGTATTGTCTATGTAACTTCTTGGACGTCCTAGATGTGCTTCTTGTTCATGGTCTACGTATTTATTGATCTTGGGGAGGTATTCTCTTACTTTTCACTTCCTGTCTGCCACATATGCTCACTTCTGTGTTCATGTCACCAATACTTCCCCTGATTCCATCCGGAAACCTTATGAGTTCACCATGTATACTGTTACCCTTTAATGTTTTCTTCCTTTTAATCTTGCTCTCCTTCTTTAAAGGGTTTTTTATTTCAGATATTTTGCAGATTATGTGTTAAGATGTAAACAGTCATTCGAAGTGGTTTGATATGTAATCCACCATTCTGAAAACACAGTGGTGGTAGGAACCAGACATCTGAACAGTTTAAAGCCTCTAAAAGCTAAATCACAGGAAGTTATTACGTGAAATGTTTATGAATATGCTGCCTGAACATTAAGACATAATAGCTTATAATATTTAGTTACTGCACAATGTTCAATGCCTCAGTTACATATGCTATAAATATTTTTTATTGGTGGCTGTTATATTATATTTCTCAATGTTATTGGCACATTTGTGTTGATATGTAAATAGCATTAACCAGCATGACTGATAATGTGTGTCTATTTTATTTAGAGCCAGAAAACGCATGCATAAGAAAGTAATCATCGTTCTGCATATGTGTGCACGCTTTCTCAGACACTATCGCAGTGGATCTATCAATAAAGACAGGGAGCACATAGAAGATTCCGGTTCTATACACTGATACATTTATTATGCCTGGCATAGACATGCACATGTCTCAGCTACTCTGAATATTAACTCATTTGTCTGAAGGACGTTTATTGTTGTTTCACTTCTAAGCCTGTCCTCTGAAATCGTATGTGCCTTGTGTTTACTGAACAGCATTAAGCTTAAAGGTTTCACCTTGAGTGATCAGTATGCACTACCAATAGAATTTCTGCCGGTTTTGTTAGTAAGGGGCATTTAAAACCCATCTAAGATAGCTGGAGACAGAGATAATGTCTTCATATGCGGGTTTACACATTTCTATGTTTCAGTGCACATTATCTTCCTGACCTCTACTGACCAAACCTCATTAGACTTGATATTCCCTTATGCAACGCTGGATAAGTACGCCTTCAGTAAACCTGTAACAGTAGCATCCTTTCTCGCTCTGACCTTAATATCCATATGTTTTTTTAGGCAGGACTTAATTAGAGTATCTTTCTGCATGTAATGACAAATTCTAATGGTGCTCTGCTTTTGCTTATTGCCATTGTCATAACAACATCTCATATCTCGGAAATTGTAGTTCTATCCTCCTTATTTTTCACATGGCTGCTGTATTTTGTGATTACTGTAAAACCTGTTTGGTTGGGGAACAGAAGTATCATTCATTACTGTTTTAACTAAGTCAAGGAACATGTTGCTGACTTGTTATCATTTTATGTCCCATTAAATCTCTCTGAGGCGTTCTGGGACAACATGCTGTTTGTGGCTATCACCACAGCAGAGTGAAGCTGAACGTACATCAAGAACAGCAATGTTACGAGCATAAACCTCCTAAGAGAGTGCAATACTTCAACAAACACATGAAAGCAGCTTTATAATCACGGCTTAAAAACAAGCCTAGTTTTGTGATCCAACTTGACCACAAATTGCTTGTTAAACATCACCACTTACTGCTAACAGCAGCTATAGCTGGTTTATATGTGAGACCGGGGCATTTTGTCACATCCCTAATTTGACACACTGTTGAAATTTATAGAAATTATGCAACTGTACTGAGTAGAGCAGAAAACAAAGTGAGGTTGTTATACTTTTGCTGACAACAAGCTAACTTTACAATATAGCAAACGCTAGCAAACATGGCAGTTTGGGACAGCTTGCCACAATGATTACAGTTAGTTTGAATTATTAAATGAATAATTGAAAGACTGTTTGAAATGATGTTCCAGTTGTTCTAAACTGTTTCAAATTCAATGATTAATCAAACTTTATTTGAAGTAAAAAAAAATAATAATAATGGTTAAGAAAAAAAATAACCCAATAATGAAATGACTGCTTTTATATGTTACAGAATATAGTGTGACGTTTTACCTTACCTAGTATGACAGCTAATCTTATCATACTGTTGTACATTCTCTATTTCTTATCAGTCTATTCCTGATAAGTCTGTACTGAAACATAACATGAACATGGAATGAGTACAAAATGCCTCAAACGTCTCCTCTACATTAAATTCTCAATTAAACCTGTTATATTCTGCCTTTGCTAGAGTGGGTTGAGCAGGTTAACAGAAAGCTAACCAGCTCCAACACTCGAATAATAGAAAATGATCTTCAAGTTCAAGAACTCATAGAAGGAATTACTTAAAATCTGAGACAAAAAGTGTAGAAGATATTAGTTACATGCCTGTCACAAGCAATGACTTTTATTTAAAATAGTGTAATGCTTGCTGTTTGGTTTGGTAAATAAAAATGTCAACTTAAAAATAAAAGACTAGAATCATATAAACAGATGTTTACATTAAACACTGATATGCAATGGCATTGCTTTATGGTTTTATGTATGTACCTGACAGCATGAACAAAATGTAAAAGTTGAAATGAGATTCCATGGGTATAAGTAATTGGTGAAGACCACAAATGTAATCAAAGTGTCTTGACAGCACAAAAGGATCCAAGCATCCCACAAATACATATTATTACATTCTTATTTATTCACACTCTTCTAGTGTTAGCCCTGCTAATGCTCAGTAAGGGTATTTTGTGTTACAGGTAGATATCACAGGTAACTCTTATGGTTTTACAAGGGTTCAGATTCCAGATGCATTTGATGGTTTCCTAATGGGATATATAGATGTCCTACAGGAAATTAGTGGCCTCGACTAATAACCATTAAGCCAATTCCCATTAGAAAGCAAAAGCGTCACATTTTTATCCTAATAGTTGTAATGGTCTTTTTTTCAGCAAGGAGGATGTTCTTGGCATTTAACATGTATTGTCTGAAAACACATTGCATGAGGTTCTGTCCATCAGTCACCTAAAGCATCGTGTGATGCACAAATAAGGTGCATAGGAGTAAAAAAAAAAACACTCTTCAGTGGAAGTCGGAGTCATTTTGTACCATTTCTATTGGTCCGTTCATCATGAAATGTTTAGACAATGCAAAGGGCATTTATCTTCAAAGATAAACAAAAACAACACTTTCAATATGCTCTGAAAAAAGCATAGTGGTGAGGCATAGTGATTCTTTATTGATCTTCATTCTCTTGCACCCTGCAAGTGAATGAAGCCTTCTGATAGTAGTCATTTGTTATTTCTCATTGTAACAGATAGGCTTCTAATAGTCCTCATTGGTTTTCTCTAGTTACAGAAAGATTCGGACAGTTTTTTAAAATTTCTGTACACATAAATGATATCAAAGTCATTCAGAATCATTTGATGCAAAATGCTTTGTTCTAGAGAAACACTGCCTTGTGCCTGAGATTTGTTTATTAAAGTTCTAAGATCAGATTTTCGGCTAAAAAGCATTTTGGGTTCAAGTTTATATTAAATGTCTTTAATACCTGTGTAATTATACCTTAACAATACATGTTATTAATGTTAATGTTAATGTTATTAATACATTGCTATTACTGCAGTCATTGTCACTGTTACAGAACATTTAATGTAGTTACACATGTGGCTCTTAAAATGTATAAAATGTAGATAATAACAGTTCATATGCTATCATAATCAGATTATAACATCTCCCACTAGAATCAGAAAGTTCCTCCTGAGAAAACAGCAGTTCACAATTTATGCAGGTTTAATTACATAAGAGAATACTTGCTGTTATATATGCTGAATTAGGACATACTTCTGTGATAACTTTACTAAAGCTGCCGTTGACACACACGTGTATGTATATAACCTTTACTTCTGGAATCAATCTGTTACAAATAAGCATCACCAATAGACTCAATGTTGCTGCATGCATTGTTATTGTGTAGGTATACAGATATTAGAGACTCTTATTATAAAGCGAGACCGTATTTTTGTATGTATTCATGCCAGGGAGATATATGCACAGTGTTGTAACACAAAATAGTCCTCAAATAATCCTTTTCTTTGTGATTTGTCACAGCGCATAAAACAAGGAGGTTGTACCTTCTGATGATCTTTTGATGCTGTGCCCGGCTTATAATGTAGTGATTCCTAGTTCTTTCTTCAAATTCCTTTTATCGTTAGTCTTGTTGTGAGTATGTGAAAAGCAGCTCAGCAGAGTTCGGGTGGGTGACTGACTTGGACACTCATTCTGTTTTTTGACCATGAAATACTCCATTTGCCATTTAGCTGTATGTTAATATATGTGTACATACATGCATTAGATATAGTTTGGAGTCCACTGCTGTGGTCTTATACTGCTGTGGTCTTATATGGAGCAGCTTGTTTGCTATTATGATTACCATTTTGTTCTTCTTTCTTACATTCCTTCAAGCAGAAGTTAATGTAGATCCAGGAGCAGAAACATTCTCAACATATCTAGTTGTATATACAGCAAACAGAGGAAAGTTCAGTTCTTGATTTGTGTCCTGCTATATCATTGATGTGAAATATGTTCATTTTTTGAAAACTCTCACATTTCCTGCAGTTCCAAATGCCCAGTATAGCAGACACTGAATTCTATATATATTTCCAGTAAACAAAGCCCAGCCTAAAGGCAAAGGTACTTTCAAATTATGTCAAAAACTGAAACATTACTGACCAACAATTTTGACTCCTTGATAAGTTTCTCCAGAAAACCACTCATAATGATTCAGGTCACATCTTACACTTTTAATTATGTTGTTTGTCGTTTTATTAGGTGAAAATTCCATTTAATATTGTACCAAAATCCTGATACTGACACAACAAGTGTTTTGGCTGATGTCTCTGATTTAGTCTCTGTGTTTCACTCTCACTTTTGTTAGCTCACTCATGCATGAACTAATGATGCAACAACTGAGAAACAACTGACAGCCCGATTGTCTAATGTTTTACAGTTCCCTGAAATGGAAAGGGCTGTGTAAAAAATTTAAATGTAGGCTCATAAAAACAAAGCTTCAGCTTTGGCTGGTATAGAACAACATGTGTAGGATCTTTAAACTTTCAGAGGTTCTTCACACACAAATATTTCACTTACAAAAACATGTGCAACAGAACACAGTGTTCTATGACATGACTTCCCAGTTACTTATGGACTGCACTGTATGTCTTGGGACGTGCAGGACTAATTACGGTCTTGTATTGTATTAGGCTGCTGCTGTTCAGGCTGATGGAGGAGGCCTGTTGTCTGCAGCAGGAGGTCTTTCATGGCTCTTAATAGGCTTTCCCCCTGTCCCCTTCTCTATTCCATTCATTACATATACCATACTACCCCCACCCAAATCATTCGTCATTACCCAACCCCCCACACCAGCGCATGTGAATTCTTATTAGATTCAAAGAGCCTATGGAAATACTATGAAAGTAAATTTAACCCTATTATCTTGGTGATTATATTTACTTCTATGTTTTGTTTCTTGGACATGCAGCAATGGAGCAAGTACAGGTGTTTACTGTTATAGACGGATTACTGCAGAGCAGAGCATGTAAATACACATGTATAACCTTTTGAATTGTTTATTGATAGTTAGCAGCTAATTATACAAGTGTACTAGAGTAAACAATCATTGATCTTTATGTAGGTGCTGTGAAATTGATATTTACCCTATGCAGTTTGTTCAGGTTACTATGTTGCAAATATCCCACTGTATTAATATATAATAAATATCTTAAATAAATAAAATATCTTTAAAATAACTGGTTAGTTCCTGTGTAGTTGTTATGTAGTTATAATGTAATTACAGATTGGCAATCCAGCCAATGCTTTTGAAGTCATATGATACAACACATATTTTATAATGTTTAATATTTTGTTATAATGTTATATTTTATTTTTTATTTTTCCTCCAATTATAATAAACAAAGGGACAACTATCTGCACCATATTACACATGTGCAAAAGCATAAGTGAAAATTTGCTGTTACAAGTTTCTGGGCATGTAATTGCACAGGGTAAAAATTTGATGCTCATGTGTATTTACATTGGATATACTAGTGTAATGCACCTGTAACAGCGGATCTATGACCAGTGTAACTACATGATTGTTAAGACACTTAATATGAAATGGGACCAAATAAACTCTTACTTTTATTTAACTATGATGAAGATGAACAGCAAGATGAAGTTGATAAGAAACTTTACTACATGTCAAAAGTTTAAGAACAGTATTTATTTAGTAAGCATTTATGTTTGACTAAAAGTCTGCAGTAACTGATTTTATTTCAATATAATTTTATTTCAGTCCTGGTACTTTTACTAGATTCTAATATTCAGACGTTCCTGAGAATATGATGAACTGAATAATGTGTTTATAATTAACTCCTGTGAACATGTTATGGAAGCCACCAATTTTCCAACAATTTTTATGATGTTTTTTCTCCTTCTCTGTTTCTAGAATATTTAAAAAATATTATTGTGTTAAAATATTTGGGAAATGCCTTCTTTATGAAAACTGCTAAGTATGTGAAGTATGAGATGTGCTATCCCAAGTCAAAAAAACCTTTATAAACTTTAGATATTAAGTCAATATTTAGAAAAAATAGAATTTTTGAGAAACTAAGTCAATGTTTTGAGTTATTAAGTCAATATTATTTAATATTCTCGAAAAATAAGAGCAATTATTTACAGATATTGAGTTAATAAAATTAAAGAAAGTAAGTTATTATTTTGAGACATTAAGTTAGTCATTATGTGGGGATATTAAAGTAATGTTTTAGCAAAATAACAAATGATTTTGAGATATTAAGTGAAAGCTAAATGAATATAAGGAGACAATAAGTAATTTTTTACTACTATAATACTAAAGTTAAGGTATTGACATGCTGCTGCCAGAAGTATTTTTTTCTACTCTAGCTGGCTGGTATGGGCTTCCACAGCATGTTATATTGTTTTGGTTGTTGGCAAATGCCTTAATTGAAACTAAAACTAAAAAACTACTGCTTGCTTCTGTATTTTTGACGTGTGCTGGACGTCTACAGAGAAGCAGTCAGTCAGATATGAAATCTTTTAGAGTTGTGTGAAATGTACATGTTAAAAACAATAAGGAAGCTGAAACACTTTTAACTGTAACGTCAAATAAGAACTTGTAAGAACTGCTTGCTTTCATTAATATGGCCAGCAATGTATGTACTGCAGGTTTTTACTAGACTTCACAGAAGCTGGTAAAGAGGGGCAGACTGAAGGCTAGTGTGTGATCTTATCTATCCAGCATGTCTCAAGAGGCTGGAGCTAAACTTCACGCCCCAGGGAAGATATGTGAGTATCCGTGTCAAAAGTCACATTACCCAGGGGGCTTCCTTTCCAAGCCAAGCTGTGCCCCTCTCTCAAGACAAAAGAGACAGAATTATTCCCTCTGCACTGTGCGTTGGTTAGATAACCACCCCACGCCATAAAACTGTAGAGAAGAAAAAAGCTAACACAAAAGCTAAGAGTGGCTTTGATTCAAGCTTTTGAGTCTGCTCTGCAAGGGTTTGTTGTCATTTAATACTTGTGCTTTTTATCTTTTTCTCATCTGTCTGTTATTTTTATCTTTTTCTGTGGTCATCTGGGAATTGATTCAGGTCCCCTTTTGCACTCCAGCTGAACTATGTAGTGGAGTATATTCGTCACATTGCTATGTGTTGCTATTGTAGTAAAACCTTAGAACTGGAGAAGGAAAGATTGTTGCACGTTAAAGATTTGACTCCAAGCACTTTTGAACCATTTACCCTCAAAGGTGCAACAATGATCTTCAAGATGATTTCCACCAATTTTTATAAATGTCAGCATAATTAAATTATTGAGATGTATACATACTCATTCAGAGCGGTTTAATGTGTTTCTGGAAAAAACTTACTGAGTCAGGATTGCTCACAGTGGTGGTGATAGTAACCAGACTCTCAACAGCTCACTCACAGAAAGTTATCGCGTTAAATTGCTACAAGTGCACTGCCTGATATCTGAGACATTTTATTGCAATACAGCCAAATAGTCACCGAAGTAAACTTGTTCTTCCATATTTATCACATCCATGTTATCGACATTACATAGACATCTCAGAACACACGTGCAGGTTCACTGGTCATTTCAGAGACTAAATAAAATGGCTATATTTGTGCTGTAGACTTCAGTACCCCTGGTTCCTACACTGAATCATTTCACATCAGACCACTCTGAATGACTTGACTCAGTTGTTTGCATGCCAACAATTGAATTATGCAAACATGTACAGTGGAATTGCTGTTTAAGATCCAATTCTGAAAGTGAAAAAGCCTCAAGCGTGTCTGGTCTCAATAAGGTACACAGCTAGACCTTAAAACTATTATTCTACCTTTGAAGATGCATTTACAGCATTTGGCAGACACCCTTATCCAGGGTGACCCACAACTGGATCATTTCTTATACAGGTAGGCAAAGGTGGTGCTAGGAGCCTTGTAGGGTGTAGGGTGCCCACCCAGGTAGAGGGGATTGAACCCTATTCTACAGTGGAGCAGGCGGAGATGTTACCCACTATGCTATCCAAACCTCTGTGTGTGTGTGTGTGTCTTGATAAATGAAAAATGTACCTGCATTACACCTTTTTATCTGACTTCTGTACCACTCTAGAGATGGGGTTACCAGTTTAGCACCTGGAATATATTGATCTATTCATTTTGGCATATGTTCATGTTCATATAATGTAAACGAGAGCTAGCATTTTCAAACAGTGTTAAAAGCAAACAAAAGTTGAACTTATGTCTGTTATTATTTCTCTAACTTGCCTTTCTTATATTGGTCAGTAATAACAGAGGACAGGCTCAGAGGCAAGTTCTTTTTTAATCCAGTAGATAAATGCCGAGCAGAATGAGAATACATTTTCTTAACACCAACAATCTGCCTTAGGGGGTGGAGTAGCGCTATTGATTCGCTCACTGGGAACGGATCTCGCTCGCTCTTAATCATTGAGAAAGCATAATCGGCCCAGGCCAAGGCTAGTAATGTCGACTGCCAATCGAAGAAGGCATTCCTTCATATAGGGTTCATCTTTAATCTTTATGAATTATGAATATAGCTCCTTGGTCAGAAAGCGTGGGGGGGGCGCATTTGAATAACCCCCCTGACCGGCTCATGTTTATTTTAAAAGAGCCTCCTTTACTGCTTCTTTTCTTTTTTCTTTTTCTTGCCATTTACTTTGACAATCTAACTTTCTGTTATAATATTAAACAAGGTCATTTACATTTGCCTGCTGAATTTAATGGTGCTGTATTGATCTGCGGGTGTCACACTATCCTCATTAAATCACTGATGGGACACACACAGACACACACACACACACACACACACACACACAGAGCATCCTCTGATCTGTGCACTATTTATGAGGTTCTTGTAAAGGTATTTACAGATTCCTGGAAAGATGCTTTTAAATTTTAAATGAGACTCACTCTTGAATGTTAGTGAGAGAAAGTCAATGCACAGAAGCTACACAACCGCACACACATCTGTTTATACACACACACGCACACACACACACACACACACACACACACACACACACACACACCTATCATGTCAACCTTTTCAAAAGGCGCTGCAGGTTGGTGGGCGTGTTGTCATGTTGCTATGCTACCTGAATGTCAAGCAGAATGTCAGAGTGATGGGCGTATGTGAATGCAGAAATGACCGTATCCTCCCTCCACCCCCACTTTCTTCTTGCTCATCCCTCTATTTTTCCCTTTTCATCTACATAGTTGACAGAGACCCTAGTAGACACGCGACTGATGATGATTTCCATAATTGATTCATCGGTTCATTATGGCTTCGATTAATCGATTCATCGGGAAAAGGGAATGCACAGCTAGTGGCCTGTCAATAACTACGCAGTAGGAATTTACTACTTTAACTTTACTTTAACTACTTTCAGGAATTTACAAACACATGTGTTAGTCCTCCGCCTACACACTGCTCTTTTAGACATTAAACACCCACCTTATCTTCTATGTCAGATTTGCATTTATTTTTTAAGCCCTGTTATGGAGGTGGTTTCATGCTACAAACACTTTACCTTGCTTTTCTAATTATTTCCGATCTCTTAATCATGCTAATATAAATGAATTAGTTTGTGTGGTTGTTATCATCATGTCATGATGTCATCAAACTTGCTATTAGTGGGTCCACAGAAGGATTCTGGTCATCATGTCGCACATGCATTTTACTAAAGTATGATTGACCCAACAACCACGATTGTGGACGTTCAGCTAGTAGTGATGCCCTCCATAAGCATCCTGTTAGTTCCAGCACCATTGGCAGTCAGCTGCATGACGCAGGACTACATGCACGGCCATTGTGATAACTGTCCTTAACACCATGTCAACATTGCCAGAGACTGTAATGGTGTCATGCCAGACTGTCATGGAGTGACTTAGCTGGCAGCAGGTCATATTCAGTGTCCCAATTTCGTCCTGGGGAGACCACAAATGAATCCGTTTGTGGAGGCACCGTGGTCAGCACCAAAATGAACGTTTGTTGGCATGTGTCACACGTCTAGATGGCCTGATTTCACGCCATCTCCAGCCCTACAGCAAAATGTGCAGGAAATGTTTCAGAATATTCAAGCTGCATGGGATGGATTATCGCAGGATACCATTAGAAATCTCAACAACTCCACAACTAGCATGTTATGTTAGTAAACATCATGGCCCAAATCCATACTGAGAGACATATATCTTTTTTTGCCTATATCAGTCTAAATTTATCATCCTTTATTGTTCCTGGTAATCTTTATCTTCCTTCCCAATAGGATTGCAAATCAAAATTAACATGTTGGCACACTGTCTACTAAGGACCTCATACAAAACAGGATGAGTCATCATCAAGTTCAGTGTAGTATTGGTTAGTGATACAATTAGTCCTTCAGTGTAGTTAACCGGACTTTTAGCCAGATTGTACATCCCAAGAACCCATTTCAGAACTGTGGGATGATTGCTTTTCATAAATAGGGACTAAATCCAACTGCTTTAGCGTATCGGTTTAAAATATCAATCAGAACTGATTGCTGATGCTGATGCTGATCCCAATATTAAGGTGCATCCCTAGAGGCAAAACTGGTTCTCTGAAGTTATATAAGTACCACTGCGAAATGTGTGAAAGTGAGGAACCCTTATGAAGTTTAAAGAGCACGAAAAGTAGTGTCAAGGTTTCGTAGCCATTATGGGTTTTCCTAGAACTGTACGTCCAAGCCAAGGACTTGGTATAGTACCAGTTGTATACTTAGGTACTAGGAGCCATGTCGGATGTTAATTATACCTTCAGCAAAAATAATAATCTCACCTATAACTGCATTAATTACAGAGATGAGTTGATGTGATGAGGATGATGGTGATGATTATGGTTATGATAGAAGCGAGGGGTCCTATGTTAAGCCCACCCTAATCATGGGCTACACTTCTTGTTAGACAAGCATTTACACACTTCATCCAAACCCCACATTAGGTCCCCTTTAATTTGGATTAATTGAAAAATTACCATAAGCGGAGGTCATTAAAGTTATTACATTGCCAGTGATGGGAATTGAAGTCCCGCACCTCATGTCTCCTGCTCATACATAAAAAAGATGGGCGGACTTTGGATGGCTATGGAGAGAGTGCGGCACCAAAAGGTAATAAAGTGCTGGAACTCAAAATCTGTCAGTAACATTCTTTAACTACAGGGGTGGAAATTTACAAAACAGTACCAGTAAAGTAACACTACAAGTATGACTTGTAATAGTGAAAGTCATTGCTTAAAGTTAAATGGCACATAGCTCCACCCAGTAGCATCTAATATTTACATTAGGTTTAAGATCGAAACTATAAATAATAAATAGATCATTTTGCAGGTTGTGAATGACCTGTGTGCGCACTGTTACCATGGATGATATACATTATAAATAAGGGAAATATAAATGGACGTCAGTGTTGTCTGTGTAATATTGATGGAAGCTAACTGGTGAGGTATGTTGTAAATTGGATATTTCTGTTGTAAATTGGATATTCCACCCCTAGGTAGAAACATCACTGACACTGACAGTAACTAAACTGCCTTAGTTTTCAGCAGGGTATGTTAGATACCTTGAACATTATAACAAATTGTTATATGTTATAAGGGCACTGATATGATAATATAATGGTAACATAAAAATACATGCTAACATTCTAGTTATGTCTAAATAATAAGCTAGTGACAAATAGTAGTAATGGGTAACAAATCAGTAATAAAATAAGACTACTTAACTAACCTAAAAAGTACTTTTCTCTTTGTTAATAAATTAAGTTAGTAATAGTAATGGCAACAAGTTGGTAATTGAAAAATTAGTGGTAACAAACTCTAATTACCTGTAAATAAATATATATTTACTAAACAACAGCTAAATAATTATTCAGTCAGTAGCCCCTCTCTTACAGCACAATATCTGCTTAATCAACATTTCACCCCAATTCTTTTAAAATACTAATTAACAAAACACTGTTTTATCCATCCAGCAAAAAGGCAGAAATTAGTTCAGTGATGAAAAAATATGTATATATATATATATATCATGTTTATACTGCATCTTAACATATTATTTATCAGTTAGAAAATATGCAAGTATTTTTTAGATAATAACAACTTTCCATTTCATTACAAGTTTCCATTTCATTACCCACATATCACGTTCTCCAAAATGGTTTTGTTAAAAGAACAAAGTAAAAGAAATTTTTTTTTAAAGTAAAAGGACACTATAACTAGCCATAATATCACTATTAAAGACCAAAAAAGTGCCTTAGTAGGTGGGCGTGGTCTCTTTCAGGAACCATAGGCCACAAGGAGCTAGTATGTTTTTTTTTATTATTTGTTTTCCCATAAACCTGTCTGTGCAATGGTTTTCTAAATCTATATCTCTATATATAATCATTTTTTATTGTAATTTATAGTTGTATTTATAATCAGTGCAATTTGTTAGCATTATTATTTTCTACTCTTGCATTTCTGTTTCAAATAATTAGGGTTGTACAGTAGAATACATTAGGCTATGTTTACCTGAGTGCTGTGCTTAAAGCTTAAAGCAAGGCCTACCTGCCTGTCTATCTACATAATTCATGACTTGCCCATGGGCACATGCTCTACAGGTGTAATCTGTCTGAAGCTTGTGTGAAGTCTGTCACATTGCTAAGATGTAGGTGTAAACGGGCTATTTGTCTTATATATAATCTGTTTGCATTGTAGTTTTGAGCTGTGCTGTTTAATGGTGTTGTGGCGTCACCATAATACATTGTAAGTTTTTCAGTCTAAAGAGAAAATAAATATCAGACTGTAGTAGGTTCACTTTTACAGGGACTTTTATGTTGAAAAGCCTGAAGACAGTGGGTTTCACCCTGAGTATGAGTATTTGAAAGGCAAATATTGTGCTGTTGACTCCACTACATTTCTATGAGGTTCTCATTACTTGTTACGCACAGCTTTGAAGTCAGTGGATGAATTTTCTTTTCTGGAACATGATCGATCATATTGTGCTCATCTTAGAAAAAACACACTCACAGTAAACTACCTCTTCGCTGTCAGTGAAGTTCAAAGTGCCTGCTGCTTGTTTTTTTGAACAGTTGAACTTGGTGGTTGTAATGATGGCTACTACTACAGATAAACATGATAACGATACAGATTCCTCACTACAGCACACATGGCCATATCTGGAGTGCATGCTTGAGATTTTTGCTTGAAACTCCTCAGGAATTCAATGTCCAACTTAACATGTTGGTGAATGTGTGATAAATCTGGTGACAGAGGCAGACCACAATTGCTGCTGTTGAACCACACCATGCGGACGCATACAGGAACCAGTTAGCTTGGAAACCAGTGGGTTGATAACACCAAGTCCTGTGTGACTCTATTGCTGATGCATACTAATAGCTATCTAGCAAAAATACCACGTTAACGTCACTGATTCGAGTCCTTTCAGAAATACACTCATCATCAAAAGAATAGTTGCACCCAGAAGCAAGTGTCGGATTGCAATGCTATTGGGAAGGAAGTTACAGGTTACCAGGAACATTAAATGATGAAACATTTATACTGATATGGCTAATATTTATTGAGCTACATATACAGAGGTAGTGTCTCTCAGTATGGTGTCGGGCTGTCATGTTCGCTCAGCATGGAGTTGTCGAGGTTCCTAAAGGTGCCCTGTGATAATCCATCCCGTGCAGCTTGAATGTTCCCACACAGTTCCTGCAGATTTTGTTGTAGGGGTGGAGGTAGAGTTACACATAGCATTCTGGGCATGTGGCACATGACAACAAAACGTTCATCTTGGCGCTGACCACGGTGCCTCCACACACGGATTCGTTGGTGGTCTCCACCAAGACAAAAACAGGACTCGTCACTGAAGATGACTCAAGTCAAGTAGTCAAGTCAAGTAGTTTTTTATTGTCATTTCAACCATATACAGTGGTGTACCGTACACAGTGAAACGAAACAGCGTTCCTCCAGGACCAAGGTGCTACACAGAACAATAAATACAATAGATACACAAGACAATTTACAATATACAAAACAGCAAACAATAAATACAGGGAGGGAGTAGTAAAGTGCAGTTATGTCCATTTTTTTAAGATGAACATTGAACATTGTTTTTAGCAGCAGTTATGTCAATATTTGGTATAAGTGTAGACATTTTACTCCTTAAGTTTATGTGTAGACAGATTTAAAAGATGAGATTGTGTGTGTGTGTTCAGTTCAGTCACTGAAACGTGTGCAATTATTCAGACCAGATTCAACAACTCTGGTTGTTAAGGAGTCTGATGGCTTGGGGAAAGAAGCTGTTGCACAGTCTGCATGTGAGGGACTCCCTGCCATTCTGAGTCGCTCCATGACAGTCTGGCACAACACCATTGCAGTCTTTGGTGATGTTGACGTGGTGTTAAGGGCAGTTGTCGTAACAATCTGCGTGCATGTAGCCCTGCATCATGCAGCCATCTGGCTCTAACAGGATGACTCATGGAAGGCATCACTGTTCACTGAATGTCCACAGTTTTGGCTGCTGAGTCAGTCAGGTACAGTGATAAGGCCCATCCCTGCCTTTGTCACATGAAACTTGAAAAATGTTAATGCCTCTTAATGTCAAACCTACCCACCAAGTGTCAATCCTGACGGTTGATGCAGCCAGTTTCTTGGTGCAGCTATTTGTGCAGCTATTCTTTGACAGTGTGTGTATATAAACACAGTACTAACAGTAACATCACATAGCGCGTTCAGTAGGTTGTTTCTAAGTCTTTAGGATCTGTAAATTCAATGTGGCAGCAAAAACAATGTGTTGATATTTAAAGAAAATGCACTTTTAAATAGTTATGCATTTTTAAAACCAGTTACCTCAGTAGTATTAGGAGGAGTATTTAAGCTTTAAGTAATGGACTTGTGTACGTTGTCCACTTCTGCATATAATATAAAACTGGCCATTAGGCTTTTTAAGTGGAGTTTTAGGATTCACATCAGCCAGCTGACTGCAATTACATTACACAAAAAGCAAACAAGTGAAACTAATAAACCTCTCTAACATCACTATTCAAGATAAGAGTAGTAGCGGTGTACTAGCAGTGTCTAGACTAAAAACATTTACAGGTCATCAAAGTCTCGAGCTTTGTCAGTTTTACAACAGGTTTTTGTTTGAAGCCTGATTTTTCATAGATGGTTAGAAATTCAATAAATCTTCCCCTCTTTTCAGTCACCGTGTTGTTGACGATGGTTTCTGAGTTTGTTTGTTTTGCATCAAGGATTTTAATCTTGTTTTATGCTCCAAATTATCATTTAATGAATTTATAGCTTGGTTTTTGAGAACATCGGGCCTCCTAATAAGATTGTTAGTCCGCCGAGAAGCATGCCACACTCATTACATTCTTCAATGCCGTGATTAAGTTGATTTGCTGGGCAAATCCATCAAAAAGGGAGGCAAGCATATATAAACCAATACACATGCACACTTTAATACAATTATGTGGTTTAATAAGTTATTAATATAGTTTTTACTTTGTGGAGGCAAAGAAGTAGGCCGCACAGAATGGACCTTAATACGGGGCAGCTGATCACCGAGCATGCATGTAGAATGCCTTTATGCTTTGGATGCGAGTTTAGGTTTGAACCATTCCATCGGATTATGTTTACAGAATTAGTAGCTGATTATACGGTGAAATTATTCAATAGTACCTCAGCTAATTGTAATGACAAGGTATGAATAAGCTCAGACAAAAACACACAAACTAAAACTGAGGTTAATTTCACAATGTTCAGCCGTTTCAGACTTTTTAACAGACTGAAAGCTTCTGTTTTTAAAACCTTCGTAGTTCTGCATATCGTCATGCCTATATTCCTTAAAAGGTCCTGAAGTACCTATAGGATAACCACTTTTGGTTCCCCAAAAAGTATTAGGTTTGTAGATGAGATGTGTGAATGTGAAGAACCAAATAATAATGTGAAGGTTCAATACAAGTTAGCAAGTTTTTCCTATAGCTGTACATCGAAGCCAGAAATCATTTAGGACACTTTTAAAGGGCCCATATTCTACATTTGTCTTGTTTGTTGAAGGTCTTCTTATTATATTTTTGTGGTTTTATGTACCAGAAATATTATAATTCGTTTTTTATATGGCCATTCTCCAACCTTTTTTTTTTGCTGTGCCTTTAAAATCTGGTTGTATACATTGACTTGACTAAATCAAATGATTGCTGATCATGTTCACTTAGTGCAGTGGACCAGTCAAACTCAGGGGAATGTTCTCGGAGTGTCTAGGAGTTGTATCGGCTGAAATACATTGTTTTGCCTGGAAACATCATCATCATCGTCATCATCATCATTTGACTCCTTTTTTTGATTGGCTGTCTTGAATTGTACTTCATTTAAAACAGCTGTCTGGACACAAACACTCCACATAAATTCAGTGTGAATGGGCATAGTTAAACTGTTGTAGTTTAAATAGGTGGATATATGCACATTATATGGCCAGAAGTATGTGAACACCTGGCTACAAGTTTTTGTAATAGGCATTATGTCTGTATGGATCTCGCTTCGTGATTTCTCAAACCTGATAAGTTACCACTGCTCCAGCATTCAATGGTAGTGTACTTTACACCACTACACTGGCATGATGTATCTTATGCTTATGTCTGGCTGTTTGGCCATATAAACCACATACTTTTGGTTTCATTTTGGTGTTACAGAAAGAGTTAATTCAAAATAAGCTGTTCTTACAGCTCAGTTTCCTTTTGTGGACGGTATACACTGAGGAAGGAATGGAATGTTTTAAAATACTAGCACTGTTTATATGCTATGTGAAGCCTGTTGACAGCATACAAGGTCAGTTTTTGTAGCATCTTTTTTTAAGGTTTATTTTTTCATCTTTAGTTTGGTTTCATGGTTTAGTAATGGGTTTCTTAGCATATACAAGAGTATACTAACTCTCTATATACCCTTGTCTTATGGACATTTGCATGTTTCAAGTGTTCATTTACCCCACTCGACCTTCAGGATAAAAAAGGACTAATAAAATTAGCCGCCAGCTAATGTGGCTGTATAGAAATCTGAATCTGCCATAAAAATTAGGTGTAGTATTTCCCCTCCTAATAATTGAGATCAGGTGTTTTGACAAGCATTGCAGACTTCCCAATGGAATGGTTTCATTTTGCTTTAGTTATCACATTGAGGCAGGATCACATTGAGGCAGGATGACTTCTGAAGTGTACAAAAGCAACTTGAATGTTCCGATTCAACCACATGCCTGTCAAAACACCTGATCTCAATTATTAGGATGGGTGCCCACATACTTTTGGCTATATAATGTACATTTTATTATTTTGGTGTTACAAAAACAGTTAATTCTAAGTAGGCTGTTCTTATAGCTCAGTTCCCATATATGGACGGAATACACTGAGGTAGGAAAGGTACGTTTTAAATGTTATATGCTACATGAAGCCCGTTCAGGGGGTTTCGACCAAGGGTTCAAGTTTTCTTTTTTTGTCTTTAGTTTGGTTCCATGGTTTAGTAACTGTTTTCTTAGCATATACTAGGGTATACTAACTCTCTGCATATCAGCAGATGACGTCGTCAGATCGGCTAAAACTGCAGATGGCTTTGCACTTTCTGTCACTGATCCAGAGCTTGACTGAAATGACAGCTGAAAGGAAAGATGAAAAAGACATTATTTTCACGCCAACATGAACTGTCCATCTTTCTGTCCCCTCCCTATTCAGCTGCAGATATATGTCACAGGAAGCAGCCCAAACGACGTCTTAATGGTGTCAGTTCTGCTATTATCGACCGCAGCCACCTCCTCTTTGCGCCGAGCCTGTCACCCAAAAATGTCACCCGCATCCCCTGTCACTCCAAACTATGAAAAAAAAGACAAAAAATGGACATCTGAGGAGGAGTGAAGGATCTTTAATGTCAATGACTTATGCAGTAATCCATAGCTGTGTAGTAGCCACACTATGCACATCCTCTGCCAGACTATATTCATTTGAGACCTTCAACATGGGTTACCTTGTGGCTATGTCTGTCGTGTGATATCTCTTGCTGGCTATGATTTTTACTTTTATGTACATGCTTGTAAGAAAAACAGCACCATTTACAATGTCAGTAAGGAAAATGGGAGGGCAAATGCAGTCCATATAAAAATTTATTTAAATTTAATTTTAGTTTTAATTTTCCTTAGTTTGGCTCTAGAATATAATACAATATACATATATTTAGAATCCATATTTGTAACCAAATTTCTCTGCTTATTTTAATGAACCAGTGAAAAAAAAGGAATTCATATACAAATATATCGTCACTGTCCCAAGAAAAACAAGTATCTCCAAAATTACTTTACAGGAGAGGCCATAACCTAATTTAATTTTAATGTAAGTCAATGGAACCACACTTTTATCCAAGCAGCTTTGGGCCATTTCTGTTGGTGAAATTTTCACACAATGTAAACGGCAGTTCAAGTGATCAAATGGTGCAACAAAAATGGAGCTGCATGTTTTTCTTTGGACAGCGGCAATACGTGATTTCTAAGCGGTTACATGCAATGTGATATTTTTCATTCATGGTGTATATCAAGTGAACAGCGTAGGAATTTTATTTTTTTATGCTAGATGTAACCTGGGTGGTCTCAATCTTTGATAACGCTTCTGTAAGCATTTCTTAACCAATCACAAAACTGAGATCTCTTGCCCACCCACACAAAGCAGTTGCAGAGTCAGAGAAACTAACCAGCACAACCAAACCAAAGTTAAGCTAGGCTAACCAGAATAACCAAAAGCTAGCATGCTAAAGCACCTATCTGTAGCTGCTTGTCAGCTGTTCATTCCTTTATATATACACCAACATTGTTCATTTGTTCATCCAAGTGTTGTTTTGTTCGTCCATCTGTCCATCTACACTTCTTCTCATTTGTTTCTTTGTCTGTTGCTTCATCCATCCGCTTGTTCATTTGTCTGTCCGTCTGCACTTCTGTTACTCTGTTACAGAACTTTAGTTCTGTATGAGTGTTAGAGCAGACTGAGAGTGCTGGACAAAAAGCTGTCAATCAAGTTGCTCATTGGCCATGCCCCCATAGTTCTAATACAGGTGGTTTTTAAGCTGTGCTTTATCATATCTACATCATATATTTTTATTTAAACTTTGCTAACTGTCCAGTTTACTATTGTACACATATTTGAATATTGGTGCTGGAGCTTTCATTTTGTTTTGCTATTTATTTTAAATTGCAATCTATGCTGCAATTAAGTGACATAAATAACTTTGGTCAGATGAGTGTGCTGTATTTGAATGCTAACAAAAGGCTGCTGCATAATCATTCCTGCTGCCCTGAATAACCAGCAGCTTCTTACATTTGCTGTAGCACTTATTTATGTTATTCAAATAGGCAACTGATTATGAATTTAAAATGGCCCATTAAAGAGTAAAGTTACTGAAATGCAACTTTGCTAAATAAAGAGTTCTGGAAATTTGCTAGTGTGCCATCGGCTAATGTGGCTGTATAGAAATCTGAATCTGCCATAAAAATGAACATTCTGTGCATCTGTACTTGGGGTTTTTTGCACATATCGTAACCCAACTCCCAACTTCCCTATGGGATTTAGCTTTACATTTAATTTAGCTTTACTGATCATGTGGAAGAAGGATGACTTCTGAAGTGTACAAAAGCAACTTGAATGTTCTGATTCAACCACATGCCTCGAGAATCGGTGGATGGATTACAGCACCTTGCATCAGGACAATAACCCACTGCTAGAGCAACTCAAAGGCCAAAAACTTAAATGTTCATCCAACCTGAACTTTGCTGAGCATGCATTTCTCTTACAGAAGACTGCAGGCAAAAAGTCCCTGAAATAAGCAAGAACGGGAAAGGACTGCATTACAGGCCAGGACAAAAAGTCCCTGAAACAAGCAGAAACTGAAAGTGGATGCATTACAGGCCAGGGAAGATACCTAACAGCTGGTGGAGTCATTCATATTGGCATTTGCTGTCAAAATAGGTTTTCTGGAGCAATGCCATAGCAGAAGCACCTCTTGTAACACATCAGTCGAGGGTTCCTTAAGATCCATCTTTATAAATGAGAAGTGAAGGTCTGTAGAACTTAAAGAACCTGAAGGTCCCATACCAAATGTTTTCACATTACCAAGAACAGAACCATTTAGGAACATTGCTTTTTAAGTAAGTATGTATGGATCGTCAGACATTTATCTATTCCAAATGACTAAACACAATAATTTCAGTTAAATTTCTGCTTCCAGTTAATGCTTTTAGTTACTTCTAGACATTGGAAATGATCGTGTTAATTTGTCAGTTACTTGTATTTTGTGAAATAGTGTCCAATAATCAAAGTAAAAAATCATTTGTTAATTGTTACATATATATATATATATATATACACACACACGTTACACTAGCTAGCTGCCACTTTTCTGACAGATTCCTTAATGACAGATTAATGACAGATTCCTTATGTGAGGCTGTGTCAAAGCAGACTGTTGTTTGAGCTTACTTTTGTACTATTATGCAATGCCTGCAGCAAATAGCAGCACTAAACTAAAACTCTGGGCTTGGCAATGCTCAATTCACACTTGCGCCTCAGAAAAGAAAACACATCTGAAGGACTAAATGCATTTAAGCCAGTGTATAGAGCTACTTTTCATAGGCTGTTTATAACGGCACACATGCAATAACATCAGGCTGTTTTCATAACCAGTTAACTTTCCCACCAGTTTGAGATGCTGTTAATCCCATATTTACCTGGATAAAAATAGAAAAAATAGAGGCTGATTGTCCAAGTGTATAACAATCATAGAAACAGTAATGTATCATCTTCATGATATCTGCTTCATGATTGGTTTGTCAGTTTGATGTCTGATGTTTGGCCCAAGCATGTGCCAAAATTAAATCTCTTCATTAATACACTCTGAAGAAAGATTATATAGCATTAAAAATGGGTCTGCTATTGTTATGTCACCTTAATAGAAGAACATTTTAGTGATTTTGGCCCTTCCTCAGAGCCCTTCAAACAGGTTTCATATACAACCCTTTACAGCACATTCTCTATCAATCTGAGGAACACCTTCATGATTCAAAGAACTCTTTTATTGGGGACCTGAAAACATGCGGAGAGTACACATGCTAATTGAAAAAGTTAGATCTGAAAGTGATAGTTCAGTAATTTAGCATATACAGTGATAAATATCCAAACTGCAATCTGCTGCAAGTCCTCTCACTGAACTCCTAACGGTTTTACTGTACACCCAGCTGAAATGGAGATTTTGATTGGTTCCAGTTGGTTGGTTTCAATGAGTTTGGTTCCAATGCCGATGAGATTGACTGTTGGTCAGCGCTCTGTGCAGTTTAATTTCTTGATGATGTAATCAGAATCAGGTTTATTGGCCAAGTATGTTGACACACACAAGCAATTTGTTTTTGGAAGTTTGTGTCTCTCTAGTACTGTACCAAAATACACATAAATGACTGACAGTCCACAATATACACAATAAATACAGACATTTACAATATACAATCTACACAGTATACATAACATACAAACAATAAGGCAGTAGTGTTGAGGTAGGGACAGTAGTGTTGAGGTAGTGCAACAGCATTAGTGTACATGAATGGGCAAGAGACTGTGGTGTATAATCTGGCATGTGAGTGAAACTGGTGAAACTATGGAGCAACAGGAGTAACTATAGTCCAGCAAATGATCTTACTGGTCAGCTGTTTACGAAGGTGATGGCCTGAGGAAAGAAGCTGTTTCTGTGTCTGGTAAGGGTCTTGAAGCTGATTCTGTGTCTGGTAAGGGTCTTTAATTCAAACTAAAAGTGGTGGTTTGTCACCTCAGTACTTGAAAAGGTGGAGGGTGAAATGCCCCTTTCAACCAAGGTTCCACCAGCCCTGGTATTAACAGCAGTGCGTATGCATATGAAGAGACTGGCAGTCCATGAAAAGACTGGCAGTGGTCCTAAGCCCAACTTAGACACTGATGGAATGGGAGGATTAAACCAAAGAGAGGGAAATGAAGGCTTGTAGATGAACAGTGTGAAAGAACAGGATACATGGCAAAGCCATTAATAATACTGTATTGTAATTGGCCTGGTATAGGCTTGGAGCAAACATACAAAAAGATTAACACATTTGAAAAATATTTCAGGTTGCTTGTTGACACAGACAAAGTGCAATGTCCCCTAAATTAATAATTTCATTTATGTCATGTGTTGAAATTGGTTGGGCCACTGAATGACTGTCAGTCTAGGTCCGTGAGAGGACACACTGTCAATGGTGTTGCTCTCAGTGCTTTCAATGCTGCCAATCCTGGTTTAAGACCAGATTGTAAGTAAAGCTGCTTGTGAGGTATTGTACTTAGAGCAGTGAGGACCCTGAACCATGAACTGCCCAGAATCTTTTTAAGAGACACAGCTTTAGATAAATGGTTAACTTGTATGTTGAACATTCCATTCTCAAAGTCCCACAGCTGTACTGCTCTTGGTTTAGGCTGTAGTTAAGGAGACGTCTTTGACCAAGATAATACCAAGACACAGCAGGTGAGTATGAAGGCAAAGTGAAAAGTGAGGCACAACTGTTAATACCATTTGCACACAGTTATGTAATCTGAGAAATAAGTAACTTGTGTTTTGTTATGCAATCGTTATTCAACCAAGGTTGTACAAAGCAAATCCTCTACATTTTGGTTCTCTTCAGTAAGGTAGCTTCAGTAAATATCCCTAAAATATATGCACATTTTCAAGGCTGCTATTATGGTGTAACACTGATGGCATCTTGTAGCAGCCCTGAAGAGGCTGGCCTTTCTCACTGGAACAATGTAATTAGTCAGAAGTATATATAAAACTGCTGATGTTAGTAATTCTTGCTAACATCCTCCTGATCTTGCTACCAAAGGAGTCCAACCTATTCCTCCAAAATATTTAATTGCTGTAGAACCTTTACACTTTATGAGGATCTTTAAACTTGTAAAAGGTTTTTAATACTCTCACATTGCATTTAGAAAAATGGATGGGTACCATAAAAAGAAAGGATGTTTTATGACATCACTAAGAGGCACCATGTAAAAACTGAGTCCATGGTTTTGCTCAATGCAAGCAGTCAAACACCGGTTTCCAGATCAAGAGATGTAGCATTGCCAACACTGATTGAATTTGTAGCTTTATATCAGCCACATAGACGCAGACATTGATGTTTTTGGACCAGCATTATATTGCAAGCTACCTGTTTTTTGAATCTAGCAAATGAAACCAGAATCTATTGAGCAAAAAAATGACCTGTCAGGCATAAATGAAAGCTAGCTGGGCATCAGTTTTCAAGCCCTTTGTGTCATTCTTGCTAATTCCAGTTTCTTTCTGGACGCTTTTCTTTTCTAATGCACTGAACCAGAAAAGAAATCTTCTGTTGAGTCAAGTTACCACCTCCCCTCCTGTTCACTTATTGCCTACCTTTCTACGAGCTTCCAGTGCAACATTGTGCAAAATAATTACAGGCAGGGACTCCTTGCAGAGAAGTTGTCTGATTGTTTAATACAACTGGAACATGCTGAAATCTTTAGCTGCTGATCACAGAGCAACCACGTTTCAAAGCCTTTTCCCAGTGCATCTATTTTAGTGACGATTGTCAGGATGAAAGTTTAGTTGAAATGTTCTTAGAGCAAAACCCCTCGTCTTTGAGCCAGCCGTTCCTCTATCCCCAGAAACAACCTACCTACCATAGTTCTCTGTAGAGGAGCTTTTACTGTCTGAGCTATAAGTGCTCTGTGTTAATGAAAAAAAATCATTTTCCCAATGATCAAGGATGGAAACATCATGTTTGCCCTATGACGGCTTATGGATTTCTTGGAGAATGCTCTGTACACACTTGTACATTCATTTGCAAACGTTGAGTTGAGGCAGTTGAATCACTAGCAGGGAGGGAATGAATAATTTGTTTTGTGAATAGATATTTCTCTAGCCTCGGATGCACTTAGAAAGCTTACCATGCATACTAATAGCTCATTCATATTCTTGTGTTAGTCATACAGAATATTGCAAGACCAGTCAACTCTGTCAGACACGGCTTGTACACGTATGTGCTTGAGTGAATGCGGGTGTCAGGGGTGAGCTATTAAAATTGTAATACAGCGCTAGGAATTTCTCTGCCATTGTTAAACGCTATCCTCTTGAGCGAATGGCAGCTTCATTGCCCTGTGTATGCACGGTTTTTACTATTTCTATAATTATTTACTCTGTTACTCTATTAAAGAATTGCCCTCTAAAAATGACAGAGAATGCACACTTGCAGGTTAAACTCCCTGTAAAATATAAATAAATAAATAAATAAATAAATCTAAAGGGTAGCTGGTATACCTTTATAAAGCATATATTGAAATGAAATTGGCCCATAGTCCCAATTTGGTAACACTTACTTTTACAGTCTCTTCATTTGTTAACCAGGTAAGTGTAAGGTACGCCAAAGTACAAACGTCAAATCCAAAAAAGCTGGGATGATATGCAAAATGCCAATAAAAACAGAAAGCATTGATTTGTATCTCCACCCCTATATGTCCCTAAATTTTTCTGAGACCAGTCAAATGATTAGACACAGCTACTATCTCATAGAAGGTTTTCCTTAATGCTTTGCTTTAGAATAAAAGTGAAGAAATTAAACTATAAAATAACACTCATTGATTATGCAGTCACCTTCATAAACACCCAGAATGGATCTTTACAGGATGATAAACAGTCTTCTTGGTCTGCAATGGAGGTTGATATGGCAATTTTGGATGAATTCTATTGGCCTGTCCATCATGAGTATTCACTAAATTGAAAAGGTAACTAGAGTTTTTAAGTAGTGCAAAAAAAAAAAAAAGACACATAAAATGTTTTATGGCTTAAAAGGCTTTATTACCAAATCACAACACAAGGTCGAAGTCAAAAAACAAGTGAATGATCAATACATAGGCAAACATACACAAAAGGGAGATCCAAAATCACAGTCAAAAAGAAGGCCAAAAGTTGAAAAACAGAGAAAGGCTTAGTATGTACTGAATATACATAGGCGGTCACATGCTCACACAGGGTATGCTGGGAAATGGAGTCCCCAGTGGGTAGGCTTCTGACCATGTGATGTACAGCTATATGAGAGATCAGAGATGCATGTAGGTTCGCAAAATGAACTTGCACAAGAGATTTCTGTCATCTTTTCAAAGACTTAAAACAATATTGGGACTACATTAAAGCTACAGACAGGCAGATGTGACAGTCAGTCTGCCAGTGATGGTGCAAGAGTGTAAGGGTGAATTAAGACACTCAGGTAATATCACAAACTTGCCAGTTTACCTGAAAAGGTGACACAGTGTTGAAGCCGGTGACTTGACTGTGTGGAATTTCATCATATTATTCCATACCTTCTGCAAATCTCTTTAGCGCTCCTACGGATGGCAATGCACAAGAATGATCAGGCTATAAATACTGTCAGGGTGTATGATGGCTATTACACGCTATTAGGTGTGTTTCAGTTACAAATGACTAATTTTATATACGATGAGCTTATTTAGATAATAAAGAACATAGTAAAACACCTGATCTGAGCCAATAATAATAATAATAATAATAACAATAATAATAATAATAATAATAATAATAATAATAATAATGAAAAATTGTCATTATTATTATTATAGTTTTGGTAGATTGTAATATTTTATTACTGTCCAGACAGTATCGCCATCTGAACTTGAGTTGCTTTTGCCTACCTTTAGTTAAATCAGAATGGTGTGCAGCAGCTCTTTTCACCTGTCATGTCCCATTAGAGTGTGTAGTCAGTGACCTTGGGCTGTCTCCCCCTACATTAGGGCTGGTGTGGTGGGGGGGTACGTTGTCTCAGTGTTATGTTAACATAATGATAATGCTGTGAAATCAGGCCCTCGCCCCGCGCCCGCCGCTCATTACGCCTCTCCAAATTCATTTGCAAGGTTGATTCTGCCCCGATCATGCATACGGCGCACGCTAACCTGCTCACACGCAGACATCACCATGCTAATGCCCTTAGACACACAGAGAGAGAGAGTGGAATAGATACACTCTGCATACCCTAAAGAAAAATATCAGCAAATAAGCGCTCAAGATCAAGACTCATTGTCAGCTTGAAAAGTTTATACTGCATTCCATTTTTCATATATTCTCCTGGCATGGCAGTTAGCAGTAGGAGTTTCTTTCCCTTTTCTTTCTTTAGGGCTTGGTAGAGAATAACACAGAGTTAAAAACAAATCAATAGATGTTGATAGACAAACAGTAGTGGTTGTTACCGGGCAGATGAATGGAGAAAGGGCTTAGGTTTATTCTGAAAATGAGGATCTGAAAAGGGATAAAGGAGCATTAAGGATTTATGCTCAGGTAAACAAAGTCATAGAAGTAGAATATGGAGGAATATTCTTACATCTGAATGGTGGGGGATGGGGTTGGGGGGCGGGGGTAAAGAACTGCACTGGTGTTAACGCAAGGTGACAGCTAATAGCCTTTTCCTTTGAGCATGTTCTCTCTCTATTCACACCGATCTAAATAAGTCACAAATCAGTGTGTTAGACTTTGTTTGGGCTTTTCTGTCATTGTGACAAGCGAGCACGGTTTAATGATTGATTCAGTGGTTACGGGAGAAATGAGAAAAACCAAATTGGGAACAAAATGAAGGAGAAAAAAGGGGGTGGAGAAGTGCATGCAGACGATAATGTTGTACTTTTTCACTGTCTTGTCGGAAAGCTTGATTATAACAGACAGTAAAGCTGTAAGTTGGTGAAGAGGCTCTATTTTAACATGCAATTGCCTATTTGAATACACCTTCCCATTCATTCATTTTGTAGCTGTTAAAAATATGTATCCACATATCCATTTTATTTCTAGTTTATATTTTACTGCACCACTTGAACAAAGCAGCTGTCTTTCACATTGTGTCCAAATTTCATGACAAGGTGATCAATAGAAATACCTTAACATGAATGTAAAACGTAAGAATCTCCTGTAAAATTAAAGGTGCCATAGAATGAACTTATTTTCTTATAAAGTATTTCAAATTGTTCTCTGATGCCAATATAGAAAGTACGTGACTTTGGGCAGGGTCACACCCATTTACAACAATGTGATCTGGCTGAGCTGTTATCATTTTTTGGTGAGCTAATTTTTTTAGGACATTCATGCGTTGAAATGGCATGAGTGGAAAAGGCTGAGGTATAAACCATGGCACTCCTACAATGGGAGATAGTGAAGGTTCACCAAAGAACATTACCCATAGAGTGGTTCAGGTGTTATATTTGGCAGGATTGTGATGTGTTATGAATCGCTGGTGCATGTAAATGAAGGATAAGCATAGCAACACCTCACACTGCACAGCTGGAAAAACACCCTGATGGAACGCCGTTTATGAATGAGCACACATTTTACCACAACACTATTGACTCTTACCATCGCAGTGCGTTGTATGAACCTGGCCTGGTAAGAGTTGCTGGATTTGTCTCATAAATGAATAAAGCAAAATTAATATAAACAAAGCTGCAATTCTTATGCTTGACAGTGCAAGTGAAACATCACTCCTTTCTGTCTCCTCACTTTAGAAATGTTACCACTCAGCCCTTCGTGATGGGATAATTTTCCCTGACACAGCCCGACAGTGTCACAGACAGGCCTAACTGACATTCCCAGAGCTCCATTTGCCAGAAAAAGCAGCAAGTGAGCATCTCGCCCATGCAAAGTATAGACAGTCGAGCCTTCAGTGTTACCACTGCTCTTTTAGCAGGGGATGGTGCGTGGGCGTATGTTCTGGTCTCGCTTTCTTTCGTTCTCTTTTTCTTTCGTGCTTTCTCTTTCTTTCTCTCTTTCCATCTCCCTCTCTCCCTCCCTCTATGCCCTACAATCCCCCCACACCCCCTCCTGCGCTCCTCTCCTCTCATATCTCAGCCCCGGAGAAACCTGTCAGCAGAGAAACATTAGTATTCGCTTTTCATCTCTGCCCCCTCGCGCTCCCTCTTCCCTCTTCAACATAAAAATAGTTTACGCCTCTGACAAGAAAATGCCTCTAATCCCGTGGTTTGTTGGAGAGCAAACACACGCAATTGGCCAGTCATTATTCTGTGTGGAATTTTCTTTGCGGGGTGTTTGTGGTCTCCATGGTGACTAAGTACAGCATACAGACACTATCCTCGGCGCCCTCCCCTAATGCCTCTCTGCGCGGAGTAGAGGAGGCATAAAATAACACTCGCCAAAGCGCACACTCACCGAGACAAGCTGAGACCTGCCGCACACGAGCAGATGAACTGGTGGAGTGCATTATTCATGCATTCTGTACACATTTGTTTGCATGGCTTTAAGGCCCTGTATCGGTCGGCTTTCGAGTATTCTGGGTCATCAGGCAATACTGAACACATTACACTGTGGAAAAGGGAAATGGATCAGAGGTAGCTTTGAAGTGTTTGTGAAGTTTAGATAGATGAAGACTGCAGTGGACTGCAATTTGAACTGTTGCTTGATTCATTTTACTTTACTCAAATAGCATTATTTATTCCACTAATTAATTAGTTGAACTTCAACAATGTAGGACTCAGCAAGTTTCAGCAAAAGCTTACATATGGTTTCTTTCTAAACAAGCTAAAGAAAATACTGTAAGTAAATAATACAGTGTACTACATCACTATATAATACAGTGTGCTATATTACTGTATTCCACTCTACACCATACTGCACTGTACTACATTACCATATAATACAGTGTACTATATTACTATATAATACAGCGTGCTATATTACTGTATTCCACTCTACACCATACTGCACTGTACTACATTACCATATAATATAGTGTACTATATTACTGTTTCTACACTGCACCATACTGCACTGTACGTTACCATATAATACAGTGTGCTATATTACTGTTTCTACACTGCACCATACTGCACTGTACGTTACCATATAATACAGTGTGCTATATTACTGCATACTACTCCACACCATACTGTGCTGCTCTACATTACCATACAATACAGTGTGCTATATTACTGTATACTACTCTTCACCATACTGCACTGTTCTACTTTACCATATAATACAGTGTACTACATTACTGTATTCCACTCTGCACCATACTGCACTGTACTACATTACCATATAATACAGTGTACTATATAACTGTATACTACTCCGCACCATACTGCACTGTACTACATTACCATATAATACAGTTCCTATATTACTGTATACTACTCTGCACCACACTGCACTGTACTAATTCCATATGACCACACAATACAGCATACTATATACTATATATGGTATACAATATACCATACTGCCATATAATATTATACCATATTATATTATATATCTTATTAAGAATGCCATACTGTGTTACTATAGAGCCTAAAACACTTCACTCTATTGTCATACAATACAGTGTACCATTTTGCTATGTAATATACTGTACTATTCTACACATTAAAATTAGTCACCTTGTATGTTTAAGGTGGTAGACATTTTAGGCTGTTATTCGTGCTTGTGGTGTTCCATGTTGAATGTGCTGCTCCTGATCAGATCATTTAAGCCTATGAAAGGAACAGTAAACGTAAAAATGGCTGAAGCTCTTGGCATTATAACAACTGCTGCCACCTGATCTCGGCAAGAATCCACATTTGGCAGTAAACAACAAGTGATATAAGTAAAAGCAAACAAGAGTTAACCTTGGTGTTGCTTTCCACCGCTGAAGGCGCTTTTGGCGAGTAAAGGGATGAACTTCTAGGGTGAGTGACATCATGATGCTATTTGTGATAAATGACAAAGTCAGGTGTTGTGTTGCATTTCGGTGTAAAGAAGCCCTGAAAACTTCATTATCTGTACTTTAAATGTTTTGCCAGTTCCTTCTGCTAAAAAACTAGTAGCTTTTTTTGTTAGAGGTCAAGCCAGAAAGTCTTTCAATTTCAGGTTTAACTCAGCTTTATTTCTAGTTGAGAGATTAGCCTGTATGTTTTTTGGCACCAACCAGTCTGTAAAGTAGTTTGTAAAGTATCTTGTTTGTTGAATTCTGTTTGTTTTCAGGAATTCCAGTTCATTCAGTTCTGGTGCCACAGCTGCCAACTAATACACTGTATTAGTGAATCTGCTTAATAGGTTGCAAGTCAATATTACCTTAGAGATGTTATCTAATGTATAAATGTAAGTGACAGGTACAAATGTATTAATGATTAGCTGCAGCATATAAAGTGATTAATTTCTTCATTACTACCGGTGCTTTATGGAATTATTAAGAAAAAGACACGCTGTTGTCACCAATGATAGCACAGGTAGAATGCTTCTCAAGCAATTAGGCTGTGCTTTCAGAACTAACTGTTGTTTCATTGACCATATTGCTATATAACCCAGTGTCCTCTGCTACTATATAATTATAATAACAAACTGCACAGTATTAACACACTGTATAATTTTGCAATATAGCTTACTGTTCCAAATTACTGTTCTTATATTACACCCTAAAGGATACTGACATTTTAAGAAAGCCTTAAAATACTATTGTATTTTTTCTAAAAGGTAAAGAGAAGAACAGCTGAAAAAGAACATTCATTCACTGTCTACAACATAAATCACTGTAGCATATTACACCACACTACACCGTAATAATACATTCTCATAATGCACCATAACACTATGATCTGCATGATCTGATAACCCATAATCCCTGAACCCACCCTATTTGCGCTCTGGCATTTTGAAGCCTGTGACAAATGCTCATCATGCCTGCAAATTAATGGTCTAAATTTTATTACATTCTGTAAAATTCCAACATTTTCAGGGTAAAATGTTCAATAAAAGCACATGATGGGAAGTGGAGTTTAATTAGAGTTTTTAATTGGACGACAGCCTAACATGCCCTTTTAGCAGCAGTGTCCTTGAAATACTCCTTTCTGAGGCTGAAGCCTTTGAAAAACAGAGGTTATTATTAGCACATAGTTAATAAATCAAAACAGTTTAGGCTAGCCAAAGTGTAGAAGTGGCTAATTACACACAAACTATCATGTGAAAAGAATGAAAATGATTAGCCTTGTAAGCTTATTATAAACAGTGAATTCAGCAATTATTACTGAAACAGCTGGCAAATTACTGGTGGTAGACCACGGCAAACATGTTTTCGTTAGATAAAACTACTAGATTAAAAAGACTAATAGATTAAAAAGCCCATTAAGATCAAATTTTAATTAATGATAAAAGCTATGTGCCTGCCAAACTAGTTGGGGGAAGGTTGGGGTTTTATAAAAAAATACTGTGCAGGCAATTCCAAGTGTGGTATGTTTATAGACTTCTAAATGTATGGCTTTGCCTTTGGGTGTTCCTCAGGGGTGTGTTCTAGGGCCGTGTGATTTGATTCTTGATTGATGTCTGGTTTGTACAGAATCTTTTGTTCAATAAGCACTATGTAATGGTTTTAATTTGATGCCTGCTTTGTGTGGAGAGTGCACACTTTTGTTTGTGTGGCGGGTTTTAGTGTGAGGGCAATAGACTCAGGTATGATTTCACCCTCTGTGGGCTCCAGCTGAGCTGTGTGGAATGGAGCTCTGTGTCTGAGAGAGATAATCTGACTCTCTGCCTCTCTCTATCTCGTTGCCTCTCGCGCCGTCTATTCTCTCCACTGACACCAATCTAACACCATGACAATCAATGAGGAGCAGGGGACAGAGGTGTGACCACCAAGCTTCAGACAAGTATCAAACAGAATATGTGTGGGGCTGTGGGGTGTGTGTCTGTGTTAAGTGTGTCAAAGAAAGAAAGAGTGTGATTTTCAAAAAAGCCATAAACATATGCAAATACACTAAACCTTGTGTTTATATACATTATGCATTTATGGTTGTGCGCATGCATACAGATACATACATCAGGACCTGTCCTGCACAGATGGTTCTGGTCCTTTCTTTGTATTTCACACAGTTCTATTTCATTTTCATGTTCACATTCTTTTCTTTGTAGCAGTTTCTTTTATGGAAATTCTTTCTCTCCGGTGGTGATAAAAAGTAAAATTGATCTGTTGTAGTGGGCTTGGTGCTGGTCCGAGTGATGGAGATGTTCATGATTGGGTCATGGTGACCTTTATTTACCAGTCCCTTGGAACCTGGCATGTATGCCTGATCAATATTTGCTCTAATTAAGTCCTTCAATTTTTTTTCACTGTTCACATCATGTGGATGTGACGTTGAGCTCCTCTGACCCTCTTCCTTTCCTGTTGACCTGTGAGCTCTACCCATAAAATGCATTCTTTGAGCAGTTGATTGGCCTTATGAGATTGGACTTTCTATATAGAACGCTGGCAAAAGTCCATTTAATGAGAAATTCTAGGGCACAACTCAATGTTAGGATGGATTGTGTGTGCCGTCATTGTTGTAGTATAATTGCACAGTATGATGGAAAATGTATTGTATGTAGCTAGACATGTGTTGTATATAGTGAGTTTAAAAACACATGGTACCATTATCATGGGCACTTTGGGCAGTTTCAGCTGAGAACTTTTGTAGACACACATGGCAACTCTGCTTTAACAAACTCCTACTTCGCTGATCTCTTGCTACTGTCTTTCCTCTGAGCAGAGCTTGAAAATGATCAAAACAGCCGCAGCACAGCAGGAGGAGGAGCAGACATAACTCCATCCAGTTAGCTGTTGATCCATCTATTGATCCATCAGACAGATAAAAACTTTCCACCCAGCATGGAGAAGGAGAAAAAGTTTGTCTCTTCAATACACTTGTTTCTGCAGTCACAAACTTACAAAAGCATCTATGACTTAACTTAAGGAGTTCAGCAGATTGCTACAGAGTTTGGTGTTGAGCTGAAACTATTACTGAGTGATTCACAGTATATCTACATCATACAAAGTAAAAAGGGCTACCTGAACTTCTGCTATAAGCTTTATTTGTCCGCATTCTGTGTGTAAACCCGAACCATACTAGTATTGAACCCAGTGTGGGGAAAAAAGCTCCTCAGTCAATAAATGATGCTATTATGTAATAGAGAATTTAATTTCCCCACTAGGAGAAATTATAGTTCTTGTCACTGTGTATTTAATAAAAAGCAGCTGCCACTGTAATGACTGGATATATATATGGATCATTCTACTGACTGTTTCAACAAGCAGAAAACACATTTCAAATTTTAACCAACTTTAAACTAAAATCCTTTTGCCTTGAGTAACGCTGTACCTCAATTTATTTCATTTTATTACAACACATAGATGAACATTCCACTTTTTCACAGACAAAACAATCTAATTTTACTATTAATTTTAACGTTACCAAAAGTTTCAGTAGTAACTGTTTTGATAGTGATAAATTGCACTAATTTGGAGCACAACTCTAAATCACCATTTCATAACCAGCAAACACAGCACCGAAAAGTCATAAAAATAACATGAATGAATCATAGTATTCACTTATTAATAAACTGGTATGTCATTGCATTATAAGGCTTCATAACACAAAGAAATATATGTTAAAATGCATGTATAGATTTTTCCTGTTCTTAACATTATTGTTGAGACCCATATCAAACAGCTTAATACATTCATTCACATTAATTCACAGATCAATAACATTGCTTTACTTAAAGTCTGTAAGAGGACTTGTAAGTGTTCATTAGATGTTATGTACACTTACAAAATCATTTTCATTTTAAAGAGGATCATTAGAGAGTGACCTCACAACATTAGTTATTAAGCTTTATGATACCAGCTTCACCAGTAATGCTAACAACGGGAAATAATGCATAATGCATTATAATATATGCCACTTCTGTGCTATGAAACCTTGTACTTTTGTGTTATGACTGTTTATGTGTGTGATTATGAACATTAATGCACAGTTACAAAGACTTATGCCTAGTATTATAAATCATTTTTAAGACTTTATAGATCTTTATGAATGCACTTATAATTCATTTTAGATACCTGATTTATTTATAAGTGTTACCGATATGTCAAAAGTTTGAAAGTTAGGGCAGGGTTAGTGTTTGGGACAGACACCTCCTATTAGAAAGAATTAGGATTTTCTTATTATATTTAGCTTATTACAATCTCAAATATATTACATTATGTATAATATGTATACATATTTATATAACCATATTAATTATTGTTGTTGTTGTTTTGTTTGTTTTTTACTTTGCCACTGCAATTTGAACTAATTCAGTTGATTAGTCTATATAATGATAGATCTCAGCACTATGGCAGATTCCCAACTCCAGTCTTGACTGTTAACAGTCCTGTATGTTTGTGATACACAGTGTGCATCATTGTTGTATTATAAATATTGCACACATATATCCTCAAATACATTCGTTACAACAATTTGTTGCATAAAACCATACTTTCACAAATTAAAGTTTGTTTGTTTCATAATATAAAATCATGATAATGTTATAAACTGTGATAAAAGCTTAGGTAACACCAGCATATACCTATTTCATTACCTATTACCTTACCTATTATCACAGAGACCCAGTATAGTCCAGCTCAGTAGTGTAGCATTTAGAAACACAACTAGAAATTCAGTATGTAATAAATCTCTGATTTCCTGTAGATATGTGGTATATTTGTCAACTCTCAGTAAAGCTTGTAACTTTTTTGTGTGGGGAATAGGTAAGCAAATTCTGTTGTTTTTTCTTCTTTTGAGATTTGGGAGGTTCGTACTTCCAGGAAGATGCATGATTTATTTGTTTAAAGCAAACAAATATGTTATTTGAACAGAGGTCTATTTTTGATAGTGGGATTTTAGTATAACTTTACCTTTTTTCCATAAACTTCCATATGAATTTATACTGACATACCCTGTGCATGTGTGTTATAATGTATCCATAAGCAAGTTCAATAGGAAACAGTTTAGAACAATATCTTTGTCTAACCTTCAAAGTCACCTTCTCTTTAGTACTGTTTCACAGTTGCCAGAGCTTTCTGACATTTTCCCTGAATTCCCAAAGGCCTTCAGCATTGCCTCCTGTTACAATTCTTGGTACTTGTGTTTGTTTGCAAGATCGATCTGAGCATGTTTGTGTGGAGATCATTTTCTGTTCCATCTGGAGGAACATGTTTGCCCCACACGCTTAGCAGGGGTGTGATGTCATATCGGTGGGATGCGTATGCTTGGGCTTAGTCATAATGACGAATATGGGGGTGGACTTCTGCCTACATTAGATGTTGTACTGTAAAAGCCTGAACTAGAATAGACCGGCACGTTTAGACGTGTGGATTGTTCCATTGATATGCCAACATCCATATTGAACAGTTGATCTTATCAGTGTAGGCAGATACTATTCTGATAGCAACGATTAATAAGCTGGTGCTCACTGATAGATGCCTCAAATGTGGTGTTCTTTTGAGAATGAATCTATTTTCTGTGTATTTCAGGAACATTGTTCAAAAAGTGCTGCCTGCAGCTTGTTCCAAAGAAGTCAGGACCGGGCAAATAAATACTAGGAGCACTGTAATGTGATCATGTTGGGTATAAACGGAACATCCAGGTCTAGTCCTGTATGAGCACGGACTGCTACAGAATCTGTACTTTGCCAAAAAAGTACAACGGTGAATAATCAAACAGTTTAAAAGCCACATTCCTTAATGAGCAATCGCAAGGATTGTAGGAATTTCATCCTCTATGGTGCAGAATACCATCAAAAGAATCAGGGAATCTGGAGAAGTCTCTGTGCTCAAAGAGCATGGCTGAAACCCAAAACTGAAAGCCCTACGCTCTCTCAAATGGCACTGCTTTGAAAACCAGCATGGTTGGTTATCACCACGTGAATCACTGCATCTACAAGCAGAAGTCATTTTGTCAACAACAGGAACTGTACTGACTTTGATATCACTGACTCTGTGCTCAAGCTCAGGAGTCAGGCGAGGAAACCTTTCAGATTGTTCAAGGAAATTATAGATTTTGTGTTTTGAAGAAATTATTGTTACCAGCATAAAGTTCACCTCATTAAAGCTCATAGCATGATAACATTAAAAGTGCAATTAATAGTGAAATATATCTCCTGTCCAGACCTGTTTCCCTTTGAAAACATGTGGCACATAATGAAGCGCACAGTATGACAGTAAAGTTACTTTGCTCAGCAAATGCATCTCCAGCGATGGAAAACAATGGCAATGCTAATGCTTGTTTTGCTTTTATTTATATCACTTCTTTTGTGATGTGGTTTCTTGAGCTTCAGTCATGGTTGCTGTAACTCTTCTTTTTATGCCAACCTGTCCGTAAATGATCTAACTGTGAGCAGGGCCTTCAGCAAGATTGACAAGAGGTTAGAATACACTGTTAGGGCAGTGTTGCAATTTTGGGGCAGTGTTGCACTAATTTGATTCGTAGCTACATCACCTCTTCAGATAGAAAGTGGCATTACAAGACAGCACGAGCCAGGGCTAGCTGACTGTCAGACTAACATCAGTAGATAACCTCACTGGACATTAACTTTGTAACCTGTGACTGAAACAGACCCGTATGATTGTACACTTCCATATACCTGCAAATTCAGCTACTTCCTTCACACTATCGTCTTTGGTCCACTCAAATGCAATCACTCCTTTTAGCAAATCATTAACATCTGCTTTGTGACCCATTTTCCACACATCCAGCGAGACATTCACTGCACTGTACCACCTCTTCTCAATTTATGAATCCCGTCACACACGCCACAGGTATTTATAGCCCCATCACCCTCGTGCAGTGTTATCTGCAGGAGCCTGAAGTTACTACCACCTTAAATATGCAAGATGACTAATGTTTTGTCCAGTGAGCTCTTTGACATACTGCCAAAACTTATTTCTTCACATTCCGTTGTCAATTGGGATTAATTTTGGAATATTATTTACAAATCGTACATATTGCACATTTAGGTGTTACAACTTTCTGGAATTAAGTCACACACTAATTCAGGAATAGGGTATAAACACAAAAAAACATTAAAAAAACACTCAAACTTCTCTATGATAGGAGAACCAACCTTGTATACTAACAATTTCCCTAGCAGACAAAATATGAATGCCTTTAAAAACATCTAATGTTCGGCTCAGTTGTGCGTTGTGTGAGTTGTCGGAATCTTCTGTTTGTTTGTGTCTTTTTTTTCCCACATGTTCAAACTCAATTCTGAATGAAAACAGAAGACAGGATGTCATTTTATTTGCATTCAGGGCTATCAACTCCTCACTGTTTCAATCTGCGGTTCAAATCTGTGAGTGTGTAGCTGACAGTTACGCAGTCTGACCAGAATACTAAACACACACACATGCTTACATTATACACAAAAGCACGCTCACATACATACAGAATATAAACATGCGCACACAATAAACAAACATTAGCATAATGAAGATTTATAAAATGGCATGCATCTACAGATGAAACATGCATGTCCTCACATGCGCACATCCCCCTTTAGCTTCCTCCTAATATGATAACATTCATGAAGCGGAATATGTTGAAATGCATCTATTTGGTTTTTCACTCACATGCATGCAAATTCCCATTAAGGTCCCCATAAGGTAACACAACATCATACACACGCACACGCATACACACATTCACTAGTAGTGGAGCTATGCTTTTACACAGGAGGTGGTGAACCCTACTAGGACAGTAATCCATCCACAGGAAGATATTTTGGGATGTGGGCTTATTCAGAAACATATTCAGTCTAAATTGGCATCATGGCACTTTTACTGTGATGTATAGGGGCAGGAGATGGTCAAAATGGGGTTGCAACCAAAATAAACCCTTCTCAAAACACGTAGACAGGTCCATTGTTGGGAGAACACCACCAGTGTCTTTGTTTGATCTGCATTTTGTCTATTTCCTTTTTTCAGTAAGGGCTATTTGACAGCCACAAATACTTTCAGACCCATAGTGTTGAGTTGTCTACTCACACACAGTGGAAGGATGGATGATGCTGTGATTGCCACCTGGCTGTTTTTGGCCTATCCAATCTTGTACTTTGAACCTGAAAAGGAAAAGTGAGTCACTGTAGTTTTGAGTCTGCCACGTGAGTGAATGAAAAACAAGTGCAACGACTTTGAAAGCAAGGAAAACAAATGACAAAAATAGCAGCAAAATGAGAGTTAACATTAGCAACAACGGCGTTCTACCACAGGACACACTGATGGCTAGTAAAGGGATGACGTTTGACACTAAACCCACAATGATTCTTCAAACTGGTAACTAAACAGTGGAGGTGTGAACAGGGAGGACGAGGGACTGTGTGGAGTATGAATTTGACATATTACATATTGCATATTGCATTTCATACATATTTTCGAACTTTTAAAGTTTCAGAAAGTGTTGGTTTTACTTGTCTGCCTTTGACATTCTGCTTCCTTATGCAAGGGGATTATCTTATATCTAATCAAATCAGAAGTATCTCCTGGAAAATGAATAACTTGCATCTAATAGCCATTTTGACAAGACAATTAAATAAGTACTGTATACATATTTAATTTCCTGTCAACATGGCTATCACATGCCATTTTTGCCAGAGAAAGTTATTTTACTTTCTTCACATGCTCATGCCAACTCATCAGTCACCACCAGTACTTGCACATATGCATTCCATTCACCATTCCCTCAAAAAAAATACATACACATATATATATATATATATATATATATATATATATATATATATATATATATATATATATATATTATTGCAATCAAGCACATGCCCAAGCAGTATCATGTTTTGTGAATCTTTCTCAGTAAGACCTGATATGGGGATAAGAAACCATAACCAATCACATGCATAACGTGTACATGCACACACACATAGGTGTAGTATAGAGCATATATGAATGATTTATTCATGTACACTTATATATTGCATGCACATTCACATGCGCGCACACACACACACACACACACACACACACACACGCACACACACACACACACACACACACACACACACACACACACACATACACTTGTGCAAATTAGACCTTCCAACATCTCTGACACCCATAAATTATATAGGTGTCTCAGAGGCTCTTTGGCCGTAGAAACAGAAATAGGAATTTAAATAGAAATTGCATTATTCATAGCACTCCTCAGACTTGAATGCTGCTCAGTGTGTAGTACACATGTCATGCTTGGACACTCATAAATACACCAGGGGAGCCATCACACATTACATAAAGCCTCTCTCACATTGTGTGTCAGTGTGTGTCTATGGACAATAGAAAGGTTTCTGGAGAGGAAGCATAGCTGTGAGCTTGTAATGTAGGGTCAAGTCAGTGTGTTGTTCAACTGTGTCTAATAGCATAAGAACAGAATTGCCAGTACTAGTCATCAGAATGGAATTGCCAGTACCATTCATAACAATGCAATTGCCAGTTCTAGTCATAACAACAGAATTGCCGGTACTAGTCATAACAATGGAATTTCCAGTACTAGCACATCAAATTTCAGTGGATTGTTTATTTACAAATAACACTTACACACTTTCACTTTTCTCTCAGCTCCTCCATTCTCTCCTCTATTGTATCCTTTTTGATGCTTATGCAGTAGGCTAGCTGACTAAGCCAGATCTCCTGTCTAATACCATTTATTGCCTGTTTACTGTGTATACGATTTAAGAAGACCAATCACAAGATAAAGAGCAGAATCGCACCTATAAGCAAAGTACTAAATACAGTAATATACTGCTGTCAGTACATATATATATATATATATATATATATATATATATATATATATATATATATATATATATTTATGCAGCTATAACAGCTTCAACTCTTCTGGGAAGGCTTTCCACAAGGTGTAGGAATGTGTTTATGGGAATTTTCGACCATTCTTCCAGAAGCGCATTTGTAAGGTCAAACACTGATGTTGGATAAGAAGGCCTGGCTCGCGGTCTCCGCTCTAATTCATTCCAAAGGTGTTCTATCAGGTTGAGGTCAGGACTCTGTGCTGTGCAGGCCAGTCAAGTTTATCCATACCATGCTTGCTCATCCATGTCTTTATGGACCTTGCTTTGTGCACTGTTGGAACAGGAAGGGGCCATCCCCAAACTGTTCCCACAAAGTTGGGAGCATGAAATTGTCCAAAATCTCTTGAAGCATCAAGAGTTCCTTTTTACTGGAACTAAGGGGCCGAGCCCAACTCCTGAAAAACAACCCCACACCATAATCCCCGCTCCACCAAACTTTACACTTGGCACAATGCAATCGGACAAGTCCCGTTCTCCTGGCAACCGCCAGTGGATTCCATTGGATTGCCAGACGGACAGCCTTGATTCGTCAGTCCAGGGAACATGTCTCCACGTCTGCTTTAGAGTCCAGTGGCGTCGTGCTTTACACCACTGCATTCGACGCTTTGCATTGCGCTTTGCATTGCAGCTGCTCGGACATGGAAACCCATTCCATGAAGCTCTCTATGCACTGTTCTTGAGCTAATCTGAAGGCCACATGAGGTTTGGAGGTCTCTAGCGATTCACTCTGCAGTAAGTTGCTGACCTCTAAGCACTATACACCTCAGCATCCGCTGATCCCACTCTGTCATTTTACGTGGCCTACCACTTCATGGCTTTGTTATAATACCACTGATAATTGACTGTGGAATATTTAGTAGCAAGAAAATTTCACTTCTTGCACAAGTGGCATCCTGTCACGGTACCACTCTGGAATTCACTGAGCTCCTGAGAGCAACCCATTCTCTCACTAATGTTTGTAGACACAGTCTGCATGCCTAGGTGCTCGGTTTTATACACCTGTGGCCATGGTAGTGATTGAAACACCTGAATTCAATTATTTGGATGAGAGAGAGAGAAAGAGAGAGCGAGAGTACAATGTAAAGAAACATTATGGTGTGCTGTAAATAATCTTTAATTACATTAACTACCAGGCATCTGCTGGGTAGATACTGTACATTTACATTGTATTTTTTACAGTGTGCGTACAAGTTACAACATGTATTCTGGAAATAAATAGATAAATAAAAGAAACAAGAAAAAACAATTGTTCCCAAAACTACCCCAAATATAGTTATCCCAAAATAGTACTATTAGTAGAAACTTTAATACTTCAATGTTACACAAATTACACTTTAATTGTCAATGTCACACAAATCTGTCCCAAGTCAGGTTTTAAATTTAGCAGCTTCATCCATTAAAACTATAAAGCAATTGAATGGAAAGCAATAAAGGAGATGTAAAGTTCAAAGAAAGGCCACAATGGTTACCCAAATTGTTTTGATCATTGGAGAGGAAACTAGAACAAGCATTTCATGTAAGGTATTGTGGCACAGTAGGTAGCAAGAGCGATAACCAGCTACAACTGATTGAGTCCAGATGGACACTCAAAGGCCAGATGAAGCTCTCATCAGGTGACATGATATTCTGATATGGGCATAGAGGGAAATTACCCAGCACAGAGAGGTCCATGCCTCATGTTATTAAAGCAGCAACTCTTAATCACAGCATTAGCACTGTAGTCCAGAATTATTACTTATTAATTATTACCTATACTATTCTGATGTAATTATGTAATTACGTATTTAATTAAATGACATTGTTATGTCACAATTATTGCCAAATGATTTCCCAGGGCTGGAAAGTACTTGTAAGGTAATTGTATTGTATTATAGAAATTATACTCAATTACATTTCAAAAAGAAAAGAAAGCCAATCTATATTCTTTCACCAATCAGTTAATCATTTTAATTTACTGATTTGATTAAACCATCTGACCAAATATCATTGTACAGTGAAAGTATCCACAGCAATGCATATTTGTCTTTGCACAAGTGCTAGTACCATTGATATGTCATTACAGCACACACAACAAAATAAAGAAAACTTAACTTTACATTTTACTGTTAAAATACTTACTGTATTATACTTGGGCATATATTTTTGGTGCATACTTCCATTTTTAATTAAGTAAGATTTTGACAAAACTTATACTTTACATATACGTTACATATACGTATTGTCTCTGGTTTTTTTCACTCCTGGCTTTGAGTGACTAGATTATATTGGACAATACAGCAGATTTCAGCAGAAACGACAGCAATTACAGTTTATTGTAAATGCATAAAAAGATGTTAAATATATAAATGTTTTACATATTTGAATAATCCAGTCCTTGAGATGGAAACAGAGTCAGTCAGAGTGGTTTGATTTGAAATGGTTCATTGTTTTTTCACACAAAAACAAAACCTGCAGCTACTCACTAAAATGTCCTACTGTAGGACAAATTTATAGGTAGCTCTGTACATAAAACTATATAGAATATCTTAAATCTTAAATAAAATCTAAAACAAAATAATAAAAACTGGACCAGCCTTTAAAATAGAAAGCTGAAGTTGGCTTCTTAGTCACTAGCGAATATCCTTAGCAGAAAATGTCAAAGCTAATAAAAGCTAGGTTCAAGCTAACTTCTACACTCGAATAACGTGTTCTACATCAGTTATCACAGAGGGTCTTGTTTACTACCCCCTCCAACTGGCTCTTTTCTAGCTAAAAGATACAAGCTAAGTAACGTCGGCTATGGTGACTTACCATTAGCATTTGTTTAGCTGACTGCTTTTCTCTATGTAAATGTCAAGCCACATGTGATCTATAGTGGCTTTCTTTGGTCTCAATGTGGCTGTAATGGCAAAAAACTGAGTGGCGTGCTGTGATACACTGAGGAATTGTATAATACCAGTGTTGTGCCGAATCCTGACTCCTGAGCAAAATCACACTCTCCATTGTGTGCACGCTCATCATGCAGGTATATGGACATTACAGATTACAGATGAGATTTTGGCTGTTTCTTGGTAATGGTTAGTCTACATAACAGTTAATCTGTTAATTATCTTCACAATATGCACCAGAACACAATCTAAAGCCAAACAAACTGATAGTTAATAACTAATAATTTGTTTGATAGTCATAGTTTTATTTAATGTAATGAACTAAAGGCAAGGAATGCATACCTTTCTGTCATTATGATTATTATGCATACCTCCATTAAAAACAATGGTTTTGACTATTTGGAGGCTTCACAATGGTGCACGCCTGATGTGTGGCAGACAGAAGGCAGTTTTGAATGTCCAAAATGTAGAGATATGTGCATGTGAAATAGCTTTTGCCAATGGCCCAGAGTTCTCATATCAGTCCATCCCTAATTATTTTATTCCTACCACTATTCGTTTATTTCTTAGAACACTAAGTGCAGGAAAACAGAAGGAGACCATATATTTGTTACAAATAGGATTTCTTTTTTGTGCATGAATTAGTTTCATGAATTTATCTCCCCAAATGCCCCCCACTACCATCCACCTACGCACGCCCACAGACTTGTAAATCCACATGTTCAAATAAATGTGTTTGCATCAGTATTAAAACAGATGCATCACCATAGACTGTATTTCTTAACCTTTAACATCTGCTGAAAATGTCATTATTGCTATTGTATGTTGTTTTCTGGACTATTAGCTTGATCAGTACAGAATAGACTGTACCACAATGCCTTAAACGAATGTACACTTAGAACAGCATCAAAAACCAGTGAGTGAGCAATGTGCTGTTCCAACACAAAAGAAACAGAGCTGAGACCATGAATTCAATTTCTAGTCAAAATGACCATAAAGAATATGTTGCTCATTTTGTCAGGAGATATTTCTGAGCGTGTTAGATATATGATCCACTTGCATGAAGAAGGAAAAGTCACAGCGGAAAAAAGCAGGAGTTTCAAAAACTGGAAGAATACAGAGAAAGATGTAGAGAAAATGAGACTCCTAATAAGCGTACAAGACCTGGTAGACCACCATAGCAGTCATTATCAGATAAACAGTGCTGAAGCTTTCCCCTTTCAAAAATCAAGCTCCACAAGGTTTCTGCCCTACCGTCTACTGTGAGAGGACAACTCAACTCTATGAGTCTGGTAGCATGCGTAGCTGTTAAGAAGCTATAACTAGGAAAAGAAAGGAAAAAAGAAGAAGAAAAAACAACTAAAATGCAAATCATAAAAGAAGCATTGTTCTTGGAACAATGAACTGACCACCCTAGAGCCAAGACCACCAAGGAATGTGTTTGGAATTACTTGGATCACAAAAAGCAAGAAATCCAACCAATTTCTAAGACTGAACTTTGTAAGTGTGGAACCACATCCCTCCAGCTTTTTGTGAAAGCGACTGAAAGCTGTTCTGCTAAAAAGGAGAGAAGCTGTAATGGAGACAGTGGGCACCAATGAGTGGACACTAAATACTGAAAGTGTAAATATTACGTTTAGTTATTGAGGCTTCTGTAAACTGTAGTTTGACAGTGAATTAAATGCAGGATGGTCTTTGACTTTACTGTAGCTGTCTTGTGATGATGACTACAGCTGTTGTGTGTTTGTGCATGTGTGCATGTGCTTGTGCACGTGTCTGAGAGTGGGTGAGTGAAGAGAAAGGTATAAAGAGGTGAAGGAGGGTTAATGGTGTTAAATCAGAAGTGTGTTCTCCTCGTAAAACCACAGGGCGGCAGGTGCAGCTCTCTGCTTTTGTCCGCTCCACACACAACACTGTTTATTTACACACACCACTTTCCAACCTTCGGCCGAACAAAAGAGGGAGAAAAGAGTGAGAGAGAGAGAGACAAAGAGAACTTTCACGGGGGCTGGAAGTTCCGCGTGCTCAGATGACAGGTGTTCTGTGTTTGTACCGCCATCAGAGTATGCCAGGGGTCAAAGATCATTGCTTTTATCTGCTGAGGGTGAGATAGCCCTGAGTTTACTTGCCTTCTGTTCAGTTAGTGCTGAGTGATATATCCACTCTGATATACTGGACAGTGTTGGGACAGTAATTGCTTTTCCTAAACTGTAATGGAATTAATTTATTTATTGCTTCCACAAAAAGGTCGTCTTGTTACTGTAGTTACTCTTAAAGGTGCAAGAGAAACCCCTATAGTCCTTATCAGTAGCTTATCTAGAAGGAAAGTCAGTCACAGTGAGTGTCTTTTAAAAGGCTTGTCTCTATCCCTGCTTTTGAACAGGAAGCAGCCAGTTATGGCCGACTCAACTCATCGCTGTCCAAAGAAAAGCAAGTCTCTCCAAAATGGCAGCTTTACAGGAGGGGCCAAAAACCTAATTTAATTTTAAATCAATTTAACCAGACTTTTTTCCAAGAAATTTCGGGCCACTTCTGCTGGTCCATTCATCATGAAATTTTCACACCATGTAAACAGCAGCTGCTGTGTTTATATGATGCATAAAAGTAAAAATCGACAAAAATGGAGATATGCAGCATTTTGGAAAGCAACAAAATAATGAATGGCTAAAGCTGTTTTCCCACATGAAGCTGACCAGACTGGTACAATGACCAAAATGAAAGCATGTAGAACCGGAGCTTAGTGTGTGCTTAACATGTATATTATATCCCTATACAGAATGCATGTATGGGGCTTTCCTTTATTTGGATGAACCATGAGCATGTGAGTTAATTCAGAGTATAGATCCTATTGCGTAGCACTTCTGTTTGTTTTGTTTTGTTTAATTAGAGAAACATTGAAACTAGTGTGACTCACATTCCAACTCATGCTGCTTTCTTGTTTAAATTGGTAGCTTGAATAAAAATCTCAGAATTTTTTATTTTACGTAGATAAAAGCATCTTTGACATTTTAACCCGAATTTCAGAATTTCTTAGTATTTAATGTCCTTCTTGTGCTTTAAAGGCATCGTGCACTTTGAACTAGTGAAAAGCTTCTGATGAGTAGATTTAATTCTCCTGAGAGTCGTCTGAATGTGAGCTTCACTGGAAGAGACTAGACTGGAAGACAAAAAGAAATCAAACTTGACCATTTTTGGCCTCTGGATGGTTGATTTCACAAATTTGCTTCAATCTGAGTATTGACCTAAAATGTGCAGAATCCTAAATAATTCTACTTCATTGTATTGGTCATAACTTGTGTTTTAAATGTATGAACATGTTCAAATGCTCTGTTTTAAAGGACAAAAACAATCCCAGAGTTTCAAATTACTTCTGGACCACACTTTGTAGCTCATCTTTTGCTGCATAATTTATGAGGCCTTCTTTACCCTGTCTATCAAAGAACAGACATCACTGCAGGGCCACCGCTGACCAGGTATTACTTGTATGGCGGTCCATTTTTAGTACAGCAGTAACATCGTTGTGGTTCTGCCATGTTAGTATAGGCACTATTGTTTTGTTTAGTCAGATACTAAAATCAAATCAGTGATGGAACCTGTGAACCTTATTACTATGATTGTGGGTTAATTAGAGTCTATAAAAAGAGTTTAATAACAGTCTGTTTCTTATATTTTGAACAAAGAGTCCAAGAAACCTAGTAAATTATCATTCTACTGCTTTCATTGTGAGGAGAAATAGAAGATGAAATGGCTTAATTCCTAAACCAATGAAGAAACATTTGGTGCCAGTAGGCTCAAATGTTAGCTAGCTACCATTAGCACCCATTGGCAAAAGACAAACTAGCACCTTTCTGGATACCCTTTTTATAGGCAATAGGTTTCATTCTATGAACAGCGCACATCTTTGTGTTTCAGTAGTTAGACCTTCTTAGGTGCTGCCCAGCTTCAGCCATTGTCTGAACCCTGACAGCAACGCCCGATACAACCCATGTATCAAGGATATTTGCAAACGCCAGTTTGGCTTTTGGCAGTGGGTGCTAACATTAGCTAGGTTACTCCATTTCTCTTTTGAAAATTGAAGCCATTTCCTCTTCTCTGTCTTATAGCAAATGGTAGAATAAAAGTTGAGTAATTTTTTTATTCAAAAACACAAGAGCCTTAACCAACTCAGTGGAGGGTTGGATCTGGACATGAAGGTTAATAGCACAAAGTGGATACTCATTGGTTATTTTATTAGAAACACTAACCAGAAAAGGGACAAAGAGATTTTAAAATAGAAAAATGAAGAAGAAAAAGTCAAGGCAGAGTATAATTCCAATTTAAATATAACTACATATAGTACATGGTATAGATTATAGTCCAATTATGTACCAGTAACAGACCTTACTTGAGATGCACTTGCTACCCCAGCACAGGAGCTATCCTCTACGGTGGCCGAGAAAGCCCAACGCACTGCAAGTTAAAAACGCGCTGCAAAGTCTCAAAACACAAGCATCAAAATGACACGACTTGCACAACATTAGCCAAACGCGCTGCAAGATCTGAAAACACAAGCATCAAAATGAGACCGCTTGCAAACCATTAACCGAACGCGCTGCAAAGTCTCAAACGCGCTGCAAACACTGAAAACACATGCAACTTCCAAAACACATGCAGAAAGCCTCAAAACACAACGGAAGTGTTTCCGAGGGACACTGAAAGTGGACGGACCTGGACCTGGACGTAGAGCCGAGACAGCCCCAGTTTATATTAGAATATAAATATATTCTAATATAAGAATATTCAGTCGGGTTATTGGCCAGGTTTTTGTGTTTATATTTCGTTCCACCTTAAACAATGCACACCGAGTGACTGAAAGAAAATTGTATCTGTTTATTAATGAATATTCATTTAGTTTATTTGGCCAGTTTCTCGTGTTTACATTTCGTTCCACCTTAAACAATGCACACCGAGTGGCTAAAATTAAGGTTTAACTGTTTATTAAGTTAACACAAGAACCTGGCCAATAACCCGACTGAATATTCATTAATAAACAGATAAAACTTACTTTTGCTGGAACTGGGGCTGTCTCAGCTCTACGTCCAGGTCCGGGTCCGTCCACTTTCAGTGTCCCTTGGAAACACTTCCGTTGTGTTTTGAGGCTCTGCATGTGTTTTGGAAGTTGCATGTGTTTTCAGTGTTTGCAGCGCGTTTGAGACTTTGCAGCGCGTTCGGTTAATGGTTTGCAAGCGGTCTCATTTTGATGCTTGTGTTTTCAGATCTTGCAGCGCGTTTGGCTAATGTTGTGCAAGTCGTGTCATTTTGATGCTTGTGTTTTGAGACTTTGCAGCGCGTTTTTAACTTGCAGTGCGTTGGGCTTTCTCGGCCACCGTAGGCTATCTATTGTAACATTGATTCTAGCATTATGCTGAGCCTGTACCTGGTACCTTGAAGGTGTGGGGTTTTGTGTTCATTAAGGTGCAAACAATGTAAATTTACCTTCAAAACTGCAACAGTAGTTTTAAGGTCCAATTGTATACCTTAAATAAGCTGTTTTTCCCCAGGGAAAAGGTACATATTTATGCATAACCTAATGTTTTAAAAGAGAACAATAAAAGAAATGGCCAGAGACTAGACAGGGTGTGTGGAGTCAATGAATTGCAACGCAATATGACACACTTATGTTCCGTAGATAAAGATACTGAAGACCTGCCCTGAGGGCACCACCCCAGTGACAAGAGGGTTATCACCCCATTGACACTTCAGTGTGTTTTTGTCTGAGAGCTCAGAGCACTAATAAACAAGATTCATTAACTTTATTGACGCTAACTAGAATCAAAGCAGAACCAAAGCCCACAATATGTTTTGCAAATACTGAATCTTATTATCTTCTCTCAGCACTGTGTTCAGTCACAGGCGGCGAGGTGAAACTACATGACAAAGGAATATCATTTCATGACAAAGCTGAAGAACATTGCTGCCACTGAAGGATTAAAAAAGGTGCATGAGATAAAAGTAGACAGCTACGTTTCTTATCCTGCGCTCAGGATTTACTCAGAAGAGATTCGGTTTCTAAAGCATGGCACGAGAAAACTTCTTACGTGAAGCTGCCTGTGCAGAATGTAAATCTGAAGGCCGTATTGATTAGCCTGTTCTTTGACTTTCTTTTTTTCCCAAACCACTGAGATCAATAGAGAGTAAATATTAGTGAGAGTGAGTGTGTGTGTGCTCGAACAGAACGGAACAGCTGTTCAGTGTTTTAGGATGGGATTAGCTTGGTTTGGAACTCTGCTCCCAATCTGGTGCCCCATTCTAACTAAACACACGCGTGCCTCACCCCAAACCCCCCCACCCCTGTCACCATAAAGCATCATATGGACTATATTTGCTTCAATATGGTCCTGGCTTAACAGACGCAAAGTTGGATTTCTCTCAATTCTGTTGGATTTTGGTGACAACACCAATGTTTGTATTTGAGTGAGTGAGTAAGTGAGTAAGTGAGTGAGTTAGTGAATGGGGATGGAGGGGCTGTGTGAGAAGGCCTATGTATGTGTGTTGTAAATATTGTAAATCACAACAAAACAATGCTAATTTTTAAATAGTAGACAGCTGCTTAGTTTAAAAATCATTCACTTAAATCACTTAAATAAAAATTTCTGTATAATTTAGTGGTTTAGATGTGAACAAAGTCATTCCGAGAGGTTTGATGAGGAATGGTTCACTGTAGAGAAACACAGTCATTACAGTTGTTTTATTTACTGCCCAAAAGGCCCAAAATGACCAAACGTGTTCAGAGTTTTCATGTGTGATATTAGGAATGGTAAAATATGGGTGAACCGGAAAAATTAAGTTTTCTAAAGGTACTATTTTGCCTTACAATGCCTGCATGTACCTCCATAACATAATTAATAATAATAATAATAATAATAATACTTTATTCTCATATAGCGCTTTTCAAGAACCCAAAGTCACTTACAATTGTTAGTCCACATAAAAATGCACAGGTATCATGCAACAAAGAAAACAGAGCATCAATAACAACAAAGACATACAAATAGACAATATGAGCATGATCATTTTGCAGAGCTGTTTAGTCTTGAGGCAGGTTATAAGCGAGTGTGAAGAGATGTGTTTTAAGATTAGATTTAAATGCAGAGAGTGAATTGGACTGCTTGACCAGTGGTGGGAGAGAGTTCCAGAGTCGAGGAGCAAATCTGGAAAATGCTCGGTCACCAAAGCCATGCAGGTTGGATGAAGGAATGGTGAGTAGCCCAGCTGTAGAAGACCTGAGAAAGCAAGAAGGTTTGTAAGGAAGAAGAAGGTCAGACAGGTAAGAAGGAGCGAGAGCTTTGTAGGTGTGCACGAGAACTTGGAATTGTATGCGGTATTTTACAAGAAGCCAGTGGAGATGATGGAGAACGGGTGTAATATGGTGGTGTGAGCGGGTGTGGGTAAGGAGACGGGCAGCAGCATTTTGGACTATCTGGTGTTTGTAAATGGAGTTGATGCCAGCTAGAAGGCAGTTACAGTAGTCCAAACGACTCGAAATGAAAGCATGGGTAAGGGTTTCTGCGGCAGACTGAGAGAGAGATGGTCTGATTTTGGCGATGTTGCGCAGGTGGAAAAAATAAGTTTTGACTACAGAGTTGATATGGGCACTAAATGAGAGGGTTGGATCGAGGATGACACCTAGATTTCAGGAACAGTGGGGAGGGAGAGACAGCTACATCATCGATGTATAAAGTAAGAGGAGGAGTTTTATTGAGGTTTGATTTGGATCCAATAAGAATGAGTTCAGTTTTATTACTGTTTAACATGAGAAAATTATGTTTCATCCACTTCTTGATCTCTGACAAGCAGGTTTCTAAGTGAGTAAGGGGTGGAACTTTAATGGATTTAGTACTAAGGTAAATCTGGGTGTCGTCCACGTAACAGTGAAAGTCAAGTTTGAAGTGACGTAGTATTTGTCCAAGAGGAAGGATGCACACAATGAATAAGAGAGGTCCAAGGACTGAGCCTTGTGGAACCCCTTGAGTGACAGCAGAAGTAGAGGAAGTATGACCTGAAAGGGCGACAAACTGCTTTCTGTTTGTTAGGTATGATGTAAACCAGTCCAGGGCAGTGCCATCAATGCCCAGCTCAGGCAACCTTGACAGAAGAATGGAATGAGAAACTGTATCAAAGGCTGCACTCAGGTCTAGCAGTAAGAGGATGCTGAGAGCACCAGTATCTGCAGCCACAAGCAGGTCATTGATGACTTTCATACATAAAATGATTTTTAAATATCATTGCTGTCCAAAACAAAACATGTATTTCCATTTTTTTCAATATACACTCATCATCAAAAGAACAGTTCCACATAACCAACTGACATGAATAAAACTTGGTGGGTAGGTTTGACAATGTGAGACATATGAATCATTCAAGTTTCATGCTCGGCCGTGCACTTGACATTAGCAAGGATGGGCCTTATCACTGTACCTGACTGACCCAACAGCCACGATAGCAGCAAGCAGTGATGCCCTCCATGAGTCATCTTGTTAGTGCCAGCACCATTGGCAGATGGCTGCATGACGCAGGACTACATGCACACAGACCATTATGACAGCTGCCTTTAACACCACATCAATGTCGCCAAAGACTGTAATGGTGTCGTGCCAGACTGTCATGAAGTCCTGCTTTTGTCTTAGTGGAGACGACCAACGAATCCATTTGTAGAGTATGTGGTCATTGCCAAGATGAATGGTTTGTCCAGAAGGCCTGGTGACACTCCACCTCCACCCCTACCACAAAATCTGCAGGAACTGTGTGAGAATATTCAAGCTGCATGGGATGAATTATTACAGGACACCATTAGGAACCTCCTCAACTCCATACTGAGGTGTCTGTCATACTGCCCGACACCATACTGAGAGATACTACTTCTGTATGCGTAGCTCAATAAATATTGCCCATATCAGTCTAAATTTATCATAATTTATTGTTCCTGGTAACCTTTATCTTCCTTCCCAAAAGCATTGCAATCCTACACTTTCTTTTGGGTGCAGCTATTTTGTTTGATGACGAGTGTAAAATGTCATTTGAAGACACCCACTGTCCTTTACACTGTGCAGACATTTAATCATAAAATGACCAGTAAATATGCACCAAAATGACTTTGAATAAAATCTCTGTACATTAACTGTGATTATCTCCTCTAAGGTACCATTTTGGAGATTCTTGTTGCAATGTTACAAGCAAGAAGCTTTTTGTAAACAGACGATTTCACAGCCTGTTTTTTTTTTTTTTTTTTTTTTAATGGCCTGGGGAGTGAACAGTATATTTAATAATGGGGATTTTACTTCTAAACATGCAATTATCATGTAACTACATTTAACAGCATTAGATTAGTATTAATATTAGATTAATAAGCCGTAGCTTAAAGGAACAATATGTAAATTGACATAAGCTGTCAAAATCATACTTAACAGAATCCCCTCAGTCCTTCTCCTATTTACTTACCAGTCCAAAGAACTGTTGCGAGTTCAGCATCAAACTTCTTGGCTGTACCCTCCAAGAGCAGGCATGCTTCTCTTTATCCACCCATGTGGCAGGCTCATGGGTTTAGGTTTGCATGTTCCTACCAATATTTTGTGTGGACAGAATTGTCTCTGTAATTTTTGTACACAGTTGTTGTTAGATGTGTGGGAAGGTGTGGGTGGTTGTGTCCCTACCGTTGGTGAAACCAAACTTACTTGAGGCTACAGTGACTCATTATCATCTCTTTGGGTACACAGTGGTATTATGAGACAGGATGGGCAGGGCTAGCTAGTTAGCATGCTAACAGTAAATATGTCTGCAGCACCTTTCATAGATGTCTTTGACACATCATCAAAACAGTTACTTCCTCACATTCCGTTTATAATTTACTTAATTTATTTAATAAAAGTCATACTTACTGATTGTCATGTTACATATTGCTCCTTTAAAACACTATGTAGTATCAAAGAGTAAAAGTGATAACTATCCTGCGCTACTGCCTCCCACACTGTAGCTCTGTGATATGCAGTATTACTGGTGAAAAGGCATGAGGGGTCTATACACTAAACACTAAGCTACATTATAATTCACATTGCATGCTGCCCAGTCGAGCGCACACATGCTCATGTTTGTGAAGTCTGTGGTCTCTCTGATAGGAGATAACACGGCACAGAGCACACACTTTTATATTTACTTATGCGCACACACACACAGACACACAGACACCCACACACACACACACACACACAGGAAAAATGAATCACATAGATAGGAAAGCTGAGCAGCATGAAGTGGGATGCTGTTGATTCCTGTTATGATTGTAGCCCATGAATGTACAGGCCAGGTGACCGCTCACACACACACACACAAACACACACACACACACTCACACCCACCGGCACACACACACACCCACACTTTTGTTTGTATACAATGTCAGGACACGGAGTCATATAAACCTACGCTGCTGTATAAAGCATCAGGTCAATTCAGAGGTCTCCTATTCCATAAAATCCAGCTTAAAGCAGAAAATGTCTGCCTAATTAAAACATTAAGGGGCAACAAAGTCATTCAGAGTGGTTTAATATCCAGATGCTATATCCCATAGAGACTAGAGAATTGTTCACAGTGGAGATGATGGGAACGAGACCTCTGAAGTGTTTAAGGGCTCTAAAAGCTTTATTACCGGAAGTTGGTACATGAACTGATAATGGAAACACTGACCAATGCTTTACAAAGTTCATCTTTGGGCTGATACATATTTTTACATCCATTCTTGGCAGAGAGGGACAGAAAACATATGATTTCTGACTAATACTATATTACTCTCATCAACAGTGCATGCAAAACTCATGAGCAGAAGACACAAGTATATACACCTGGTAGTTTTGTATAGTTGCATGCATTTGTGTTGAAGCCGACGTAGCCCCTGGTTCAGCACCACCATGTGGATGCGAAGATGTTTTTTTACAGCTTGAAATTGAGAGAAAGTGATCGTTATTATTCTTCACATTTTTTGATCTGTCCTTGCCATCAGAACAAACAGAAGACACTCGGAACTCCAGACTTGAACCTGATGATACAGAATGTAAATACAACACAGTGTCATGACACATGTAATTATCATGTAACTACATTTAATAGCATCAAAATGAGCGTAATAGGCCTTGACTTAAAGGAGTAATATGTAAGATGATATAAGCTGTCAAATTTATACTCATGCAGTCCCTCCTACTCCCTCTTCACTCCTACCCCCGTTTACTTACCAGTCCAAAGAACTGTTGTGGGTTCGGCATCAAACTTCTTCACTGTGCTCACCAAGAGCATCTCCAGCAGTGGAAAGCAGTGTTAACTCTTGTTAGCTACTATTTTTGACACTTGATTCAAATGTGTGTTTTTTGCAGAGAGCAGGCAAGTTTTTTTTTCATCCGCTCACGTGGTAACTATAGGCAGATTCATGGTAGTCAGCAAGTTGAGCTACAGTAAGCAATTGCACATTGAATTACTTTGAATGACTTTGTGTGCAGCTCAATGGCTGAATTATGCCTAATTATGAACATATCTGTGGAATTTCTCATTTGAGCTTAACCAGCAAACAGTGAACAGCATTTGCCTCTGAAATTGCTTAAAATGTTTGTAGATCTTGTTTATTCCCCCCCACCACCTCAAGTCATTGCTAATTCCCACCCACAGCAACTTGTGGGCTTCCTCCTCCCAAACTCCTGATGGCAGAGGGTTAAGATGTCACCAGTATTCAGAGTGTCAAGTAGTAATAAGCTGGGAGTGATCATAGCTGCCAGCTCTACACATTCCCCTGGGTTGCACAATTGTGATACGGCGCAAGGTGCGATAACGCTGTCAAAACTTTGTACATGCGAATGAATGTTTTACAAAGATTGTGGGTGAAGTTCAGTTCTGCCTTTTTACTATCACTAACTGTAATAAATCTACAACCAAGTAAGATATAGACTCATGGCACACTGTATGATTTTGACTCTGAGAGCAGTGCAGAACAGAATAGCCAAAAGTTTGCATGTAACAGACTGTACCACAAACTTGTACAAGCTGATGTGAATGAATGAGAAGTACAAAATGTTGGCAAAGTGCACATTTGTACAACTGAAAATGGCATTGAATGTCCTAAAATTAGTCATATAACTAAATCTTTATTTTTGCATATGACACATCGACCTCTGCACATATTGTTCAACTGTTGTTGCTCAGATTTTGGAATGGGATCGTTGTACTGCCCTTTGTTGTAAATGTGGGATGTGTATAGACAACAGTGTTTGAGGTTAACTGTATCTCAGATCTATGTCCTTATTCAACCATGATGATGTACAGGGTAAATCTGTCTTTGCAATCTGGGGCACCTATTACTGTGTATGACTGTTTAGTTCTTTAACTCTTAAATGAAGCCAGTATGAACAGATTAGCATGATTGCCATAGGAAGCCCTCACAGTAAAGAACTTCAAAACTGGATAAACTTCTGTAGTTGCTAATTATATTAATGGTAGAAACGTGTATATATATATATATAGATATATATATATATATATATGAGTGCATATATCCGGTTTAGAGACTGTGAATATGAAAGCCGCCATAAGAGGTGGACATCTATGTGTCTGTGTGCTGTGCTTCTTGTTGCTGTGGCACTGAACGCGTAATGATGAACTGACCTGTGCATGTGACCCCAAAAAGGCATTCACACACTCACATGTATAAAGTGGTGGAACTGCTGGACCAGAGCAAGCCATCTCGGAAGGCACATTCACACATGTGTACACATGTATCCACATTCACTGTGAATTACAATGACCAGAATGGCTCCTCTCCCTCGCTCTCACCCACCCTCCCCGATCTCCTTTTTTAACAGTCTGCTGTGTTTGTTGTTTAAATGGCATCGAGAAAATTGGCCACTTTGGCCGCTCTGAAACTCCTGCAGCTGTCGGTAATCGCCTTCGCTCGCTGGCGAGCGTGCATGTGTGTGTGTGTGAGAGAGAGAGCGTGTACGCGTGTGTGTGGAGAGGGTCACAGCGAGCGGCCCAGAAAGCGCCATTAAGAGAAAATGATAGCTCTGTGTCTGAAACTCCATTACATACCAAACACTTTAAAGAGTGGACCACGCTTCATTATGGGCCGCAATGAATTATTCATCTCTCTCTCTATCTTTCTCTCTCTCTCCCTCTCTCTCTCCCTCTCTGGCTCCCTCCTTAACCTGGAGCAAAGCTGGAGAGCGAGGGGATGGCGTGATAAGACAGTAGACTGTGTGTCTGTATAAGAGCCTCATTGAGAGGAGAGCAAGAGCGGTCTGGGGTTTTTTAAGGCCACAGTAGAGGGCGGTGTATGAAGAGCTAGGGGAACGGGTGAATAGACCTGACTCCTGCTAAACAGTTAATAGAGGACTATTGTCATAGAGGCTCCCTAAAGCACACTTTTTCTCCAGCTTTGTGCCTGCCTGCTCATGGGGAGCAGATACATACGGCATTACACTATCTATTTTTTAAACCATTTCTTTTTAGGCTTTTGAGGTTTATGTTAGGCTTAAAGAATTGTAGTTACACATTTATTACTGTGCAAAAGTCAGAGACCACCATTCCTTTATGTATATACCAGTACCTAAATGGGCGTTAGATCTGGGTCATTCATTTTCAGTGTCAGGAAAGAAGCAGAAAACATACCTAACAGACAAATACACTAAAGTCTCAACAACTACATACACTCATCATCAAAAGAATAGTTGCACCCAGAAGGAAGTGTCGAACTGCAATTTAATTGGGAAGGAAGATCAAGTTTACCAGGAACAATATGACTGATATGGGCAAAATTTACACATACTGCTACACATACTGAAGTAGAGTCTCTCAGTATGGCATCAGGCCGCCATGATTGCTAAAGCAACATGTCAGACGTCTCAGCATGGAGTTGTAGAGGTTCCTAATGGTCTGCGTGCAAGTAGTCCCACGTTGTGCAGCCATCTGCCAATGGTGCTGGCACTAACAGGATGACTTTTGGAGGCATCACTGCTCACTGAATGTCCACAATTGTGGCTGTTGTGTCACTGTGTATGTCAGACATTTCGTTCCGTGCAGGTCTTCCAGATCGTACATGTTGCTGGTGTGTGCCTTCTTCTATCCACTCCCGCCAACAGTGTGCCATGGTAATATCTGCACGACCGGTATAGCGCACAATACGTTGATAAGATCATGCCGCTTCCCGGAGCCCTATGATGCAACCCCTCTCCAACTCTTCCAGCTGCTCAAATTGCTTTCAAACTCTTCTCTGAGGCATACATCGCTTGCAAAGGATGCTACCAACACAACGGACACGAGTCAGAGTGGAAAGCATACTCAACAGGATGACCTTATATAGTCAGTCAGGTACAGAAATTAAACGAGCGGGAACCTTGAATCATTTGCGTGTTTCCTGATGTCAATACCCATTAAGTTTCACTCCTGTTCATTGATTTCCTCTGGGTGCAACTTTTATATCAATGATGAGGGTAAGTTTGCCTATATTGATTACAAGTCAGCTAAAAGAGGAGCGAAATATAAAAAACTCACAGTTGACAAGGTATTAAGTAACTAATGTTAGAGGAGCAATAATCACAATTCACTATGAACTAAGCTAACGGGTTCATTTCCTCCACTCATGTACTACACCCTCCTTTCTTTGGGGAAAAATCGAGTGTCGGTGTGGAGTTCTTAGGGCTATTTGAGAATGGTGGAGTGGGTGTGCGAGTGTACACGTGTGTGCCTATATGCCAAAAGCCTGGCGACACTGCCCCCATCTGTGTTGTGACTGTTGTAATTATCTATCAGGCTCTGCCACTGGGCACATGGAGGATGAGTAGGACATAAAATTATACTGCCCTTCTGAACCCCTCTCTCTTGCTTTCTCTCTCTCTCTGTCTCTCTCTCTCTCTCTGTGCCTTTTTAGTTCAGTTCATTGCGTCACCATGTTCAGTCACATTAAAAGGACTAAAAAGTGCTTTTTTGTTTGTTTTTCTTTTTCTACAATTTATTGAACAACAAAGTTTTTAAAACCCAAATACTTTTTATCTAATAGTTTCCATGCAGATGTACACTATCAGAGGCAATTGGCCCGCTATGTTTACCATGCATGCTAAACAACATGCATGCTAACAAAGCTGCTTAAAGTTTACAACTTGGCTGAGAGGATGAGGCGGAACTAACCATCCGGTCTGAAAAGATAAAAACCACCTTGAGAGTGAAGGTCAACCAGCTAAACGTGTGTTCTCTCCTTTGATGCCAGCAAATAACAATAATATTAAATCAAAATAAAGCTGATGTGCCAGCTGGGCAGTGCATCTCTATTTAGTCTCTGTGTCTCTAACTACTAAACTAACTGTATTCTGTGACTTTGTGCTTCACAAAAGCAAAAGTGAATTTTTACATCTATTTGTTATGGTTGATGAACAACAAAGGTCAATGGTGTTGGTAGGTGATGGTAAAATAACTTTAGCTTTCAAATTCATGGAATGAAACTCATGCTTTGCAGCAGCAACCTCTTTGCAGACCAGTCCACACTATATCACATGTATCACATGACCCTCTCCACAGAATATATAGATCACTCCTTATAGGCGCACATCATTTTAAAACAAGACAGTCACAGTCTAGACTCTGTTAAAATGTAGCACAATTCTGCACTAATGCAAGTAGTGGACTTAAGTAAACTATCAGACTACTGATACTCCACTGGTGTCACTTGACCATTTTAAACTCTTAATCTCCAACCACCTCCGCTCAGCCTGTAGCTGTTTTTAGTAAACTTTTTATAACCTATTTAGTTACTTATTATTATTATTATTATTATTATTATTACTACTACTACTACTATTATTGTTGTTGTTGGTTTGTTTTCCATTTGCATTATTATTTGTATTATTATTATCATTATTAATTTTCCATTGTCCTACTCTATTCAGTTATTTTACTTAATAGCTTTCATTATTAATCAGTTTATGTTTCAAAACTTTTAATTAGTAGCCCTGGTGTATTTTTCCTGTTTCATAGTTTTTATTTCTCTGTTACACTTTCTAATTTGTTTGTGGTTATACATTAACTTATTTGCTATACCTTCAATTATAAATGTACATTGTTTGTTTTTCAGTCCCTTCTTCTTTGTACAATCCTCGACTACACTGTAAATGAGGGTCACCCTCAACGTACTCCCTCAATGAATTCAATGTACTTAGGGCAAAAGATGGAGCAAGCTGTTTTAAAGGAGGGGCCACTGTACTGGGACGAGTGCTGCACTGGAGTGTCCGGTATGACTGTGTGGCAATTGCAAATGGTTTACATGGCTTACGAGTCAGCTAGGGAGGCCCCTTTGCAGAACTTAGATGTCCCCCAAGTTGCCAGGACTGAGCCTGCATGTGAGCCCACAACTGAATTGCTCACACCAGTTTAAATTCAAAAACTGAATGCAATGGTTTGGTGACCCCCAGGCAAATGAGAGGGTTTCTTGTTGATATTCAAAGTGAAAATCAGACATCCACTACAGGAACTACAGGACTACACTAACTTTAGCTTACAGTTCCTATTAATTTAGTTTAACATCTTAGAAAAAGCGTACATTATAAACTGTGCCAAAATGCTTGCACAAGCCTCATTTCATATTGTATTATTTTCCCCCAATGTGTTAAATTCAGTAAACAACTAGTAATTGTGCAGAGGTGTATTCCCTGTACAAGATGCACTTTTTTCACTTACAAACTCAACAAAACCTGTAATTAGACTGGGACGCCCAAACTTTTGCATATGACTGTACATATTAGTTTTATGGTACTTATAAATAATTCATAGTTAAATATCAAAGCCTAAGATTAAAGTAATACTCCAGTGCTTTCCTCACTAAACTCAACCTGCTACATTTGTAATGTATAGTCAATAACTACAGGCAATCCTTTCCCCTGCTCTTAGTAAAAAAAACAGAAAACCTATTGGCTCACTTAAACTCACTTATAATACCAGCCAGTGGGCAGGTGTTGCATGCAACAGGTGTCCATCAGCTTCTGTTGGAAACCTGTAATAGACAGCTGTGTAAAGGATGAGTCACTGAAACCGGATGTAGTTGCCAGTTTTGTTTATGGTTGGTCCATGTGATCAGAATCTATGATGTAAAACAGCAGATAAATCAAAGAAAGCAGAGAACACAAGTGACTAATCCATGAGCAGAGGACCAGGAGCAGGAACAAAACAAAGAATCTTGACAGAAAGGAGAATGGCAATCACAGAGCAGGGCTAGGAACTAGACACAAGGACAGAATAAAATGAAAACAGCAACAGAAACAATGCACAACCAAGGCAGGACTGCAAACAGGGGTATATAACGGCTCACAGGGAACTGGACACAGCTGGAGCTCATGACGAATGGGAGGGGCAATGAACCAACGTCAGGTGATAGGTATACATGAGGGCGGAGCAGGGGGCAATCAAAAAACAGTAAAAAAAAGAGCACATGGGGGGGAAAACAACAACAGAGGCACAAGGCAAGGACCAAAAATAAGGAAATGAAGGATCAGAGAAGGAAAAAACGTGACAAGTGAGTTTATCTGTTATTTTTGTTAAGTAATGAAAATGACCTGAAACATCTGTCTGGGGTAACTGTCCTCATAAATGGCTGTAATCCTCTACCACCTGGTCTTAATCCTTATACACTGGGGTCGTATAGAATAGATCTACTAGAACAGGTCTACCAGGCAATGGACGTGTTCTAATTTGGTTTGAACAAAAAGTATTGAATATCATGTGCACTATATGGCCAAAATTCCAAAATTATCCTAATTATCCTAAAAATTATCCTAATTATTGAGTTTGAGTGTTTCGGCCACTCCCAATCCTAACAGGTGTATACAATTAAGCACTTAACCTTAACCAATCTCCAGAGAGAATCACTGGCAGTAGACTGGGCCCTACTGAGGAGCTCTGTGACTTTTAACATGGCACAGTCATAAGATGCCACTTTTGCCACGTGTCAATTTTTGACCTGCTAGATCTGCACCGGTAAACTGTAAGTGCTATCGTTGTGAATTTATTGCTGACTACGGTGTTTCAAACTGCCTCTATAAACAACATCAACACAATACCCATGTGTTGGGAACTTCAGTAATTGGGTTTCCATGGACATGTAGCTGCAAACAAGCAAACAAGTGTTGGCTAGAGTGGTGTAAAATACACTGCTACACTACTGGAATTACGTTTCATGCTGATGGACAGGGATTGAGGGATGGCATCAGAACACTATCTGACAGAACACACAGTGCCAAATGTATGAATAATAATGAGGATGGTTTTTTGAAGGGGTTTGGGCTCTGCCCCTTTTCCAATGAAGGATAATACTAATGCTACAGCATACAAAGACATTTTAGACAGTTGACCTCAACAACCCTTGGAACAAACTGGAACACTGATTGTAAGTCAGGCCTTCACTCCCAAATGTTCTTTTGACTAAATGGGTACAATTTCCCAAAGGCACACTCCAAAATCGTGTGGAAAGCTTTTGCAGAAAAGGAAAAAGGAGGAAAAAGGAAAAGGAAGGTGGGGCTACTCCATACTAACGCCTGTGGTTCTGGAATGGGATGCCCAACAAGCTCCTCTAGGTGTGATGGTCAGGTGACAGCCACATAGTTTTGGCCAAATGGTGTGAAATATGAAAATTGAAGAGGGTAAGCTGATCCTACTCAGCGCACTTATAATTGGTTGTAACCTGTTCCAGTGCTTTCTTACTGTTACAGTACAGTTGGCTATATGTCGTATACTATAACACAACAAAAACATATCACACTTCTTTCAAACCTAGCAAACTATTACAGTCCATATCATTGAGTAGATAACACTGAAACGTTACGAGGATATTTAGATATTTAGCTTTTCTTTAGATATGTCAATTTTGTGTTTCACGTTTTAGAAACAGAAATGCAGTTGAAAGAAGCATTTAAGTCATTAGAACAAAGCGTACTATATGCTGTCCTTTTTTCCTGCATGCTCTGTAAAGTAAAATTTAAACTATTCCATTTCCAAACATGGCTTTGTTCATGTGATAGCTTAAGGGGGAAATGGGATTTGCATCAGCCCGCAGAGTTATTTCTATTCATGCAGTAGTGGGTGTTTACTACAAAGACGACAATAGCGTGAACGTGTTCTGATGCTGTGTTCTCGCATTGTCGGCACAGTGTGAAAAACGCGGTCTCCTGGAGCCATTCATATGCGTGCGTCTGTGTGGCGTTTTGATGGGAACACTTTGTTTTGGAAAAGTGCGAGAGATTTCTACAAATTGTAGGCTGCAGGTGCAGTCAGTTATTCATGTGAAGTTGTAAAAGAAAAGTGTAAGAAAGTGAATAACAATAATGCAAGTGAGTAAACGAAAGGAAATGAAAGGAAAATAGTCTGGCGCATAGTTACAAAGAGAAGGGGAAAAAAGAAGGAAAAGTCACTTTCCTCTCATTCCCTGTTTCTTTGGGCATATGTATGCAGCATTCAGTGTGTGTTAGTGTGTGTGAATATATAGTAATTGATCCATTTACTCTTTTTTTAGGGTGAAGGTTTGAGGATTTATTCTTTATTTGCAAATGAAAACAGCTTTAGTTCTATTGAAATTTAGTTGCTAATTCCTTTTTTTGGTTACATTGGTGACAGTAGTCTGTAATGTTGTAAGATTACTCATTCAGGTGTATCATTTTGTTTTAGACCAAGAGAAAGAATAAAGCCAAAAAAACTCTAGCCAACCCTGAACCTCTACTGTTTGTCTCTTTTTTTCTCCCCAAAGAGGCAATTTCACTCAGTTATCACTCTGTGAAAGATTAGGAAATTTATATGTTTCAAAAATGTCCAGAATATTTGATTACTGTGATGTAAAGTCATTTGGAGTGGTTTGATATAAAATAGTTACCTAGTCATGTTTTCTTTTCAGGGGTGGTGATGGGAACCTATGTCCACAACACAAATATAGCCATTTCGTTTTCTATGCAAAATAGTTGGTCTACGTGTATAATGGTGAAAGAGAAGTACATTGTTTATTTAGGTACTAGTTTGCCTCACAACACCCTGCATGTACCTCTCCACCATGAATGAGTTTTAAACAATGCATTCCAGTCCAAAACCTTATCGCAACCTTACCTGTTGTAAAACAATGCTGAAGACATCAGGCAGTGTATTAGTATATAATCACTATGACTCATGAAGTACCTTCCTGTGAGGGAGCTTTCTTCAGAAGTATTAAACACTTCACATGTTTAACGTCATGGATCCCTTCATCATCACTGTGAACAATTCAGACTCTGCCTCTGCTTGTCTCTAGAGCACAACACGTCAAACCACTCTGAATGTCTTTGTTTCATTCATGTATCAAGTTTGTCTGGTCCAGATACAAATGATAATGGTTTTCCACTGCATGGAAACTGAGAAGACGGTTAGTCTTTGTTGAGAACTGCTTGAGTTTGCATCTTTAGTTCAGCTGGAAATAAGACTTATTGTGTTGCCAGATCTGAGAACAGTGTGTGACTTTATTGAGATCTCTAAAGCAAAAGCCTCCCCTGTCTTTCCACCTGATCTCATGTTGTCTACACACTTAAAAACCAGACGGTTCTTTAATGGTTCTTTAGTAAAGGCAAAGGTTCTATGAAGAACCCTGACCCAGCTAGAAATGTTTTGTTTTATAAATGTTCTGATAATATTATGCATGTTATTATGCATCTATTAACTAAAAACATAATAAGCCCTGCCAACATTCTCAATACATCCTCTGAATGTTAAAACATTTAAAACGTTGTGTTCTTTTTCTAAAAGGTTCCAAAAGGTTCTGTACTAAAAATAAATAGCACCATTAACTTTGGCAAAGAGCTCTTGAAGAGAAATCTCTTTTTTGAAGTGTATGGGAGAAACTACAGAGATATTATGGACATCTCTTTTTTATATCATTCCTTCTTACAGTCCTTTTGTTTCATTCTTTTCTACTGTAGTGACAAGAAATGAGTCATAAAAGAGAGCAGTCCACAAGAAGCAGATACACAGAAGCTTTTATCACGTGCTGTCATTATTAATCCACCACTGTAGAGAAAGATAAGCTATATAAAGCCTGTATGCACTAATTAGCTGTATGAGCATGTATATGCTGTTAACCTTCCTACACATGTTTTATCAGCCACACATATCTGTTTTACCAGACACTGAGGAAATGTCTCAACAAGAGGATGAACGTGACAATAATAGAAAGAAAACTGTATGTGCTGATCTTTTTGGAGTCGTAGCTTGTCAGTCTTAATAGATTTGGTCTTGTTGATATTAAAGGGAATTCTTGATGTGCCAGAGATAGAAAATGACCAGTGAGCTGCCATTCCCTCACTGAAGTGTTTTTTTTTTCCCTTTTTTTTTTTTTTTTTTACACAAATGATTTCATTCCCCGTCCACTCATCCATCCATTGGTCTGTTCTTTCACCACCTCCCCCCGCTCTCCAGGACCTCTTCAAACATCTCTATACCATAATGACATTTGCATACAGATGCTTTCCAAATAACCCTCCCAGCCCCCATAACCCTACAATCAGCTGAGGCCTGCTACCCTGGCAACCACACACAGATGCTTTTCTTTTTTTTCATCTTTTTTTTTTTTACACAAAGTCAGGATGTGGGGTCATATGTCCCATATGTATAGACATCATTTTCTTTATTTGAGCTCGGAGTAGACTGAAGGTTATCTTCATTCATAATTCTAAATATATACATGCATAACTATATACTATATATATATATATATATTTATATATATATAGACAGATAGATAGATAAATAGATAGATAGATAGATAGATAGAAAGATAGATAGATAGATAGATAGATAGATAGATATAGATTATCGCTGTCAGAGATCAATCATACTTTACAATTTTGGTTATTTATTTATTTGTTTGTTTGTTTATTGGTTTCACATGACTCCTGCTGCTCATTATATTGTGTGAAACAGTGCAAAATTACTTCATTACATTAATGTGTGTTAAAATTTACTTTCATTATCTTTCTTCTGTTACTGCCCAAATATGTAACTACACTGTGAGAAAAGAAACTTGAATTAAGTAGCCTGGCTGCCTGGACTGCCATACCTGAGCTCATTCAATTTTTTAATACTAGTAACAGAAGAAATCGACAGTGATTTGTCTTACATCCTGTTTTCATTTTCAGATTGTCTGTAATTCAGTGATTAAGATGTAAGCAAAGGAATTCAAAGGAAGTGCTGTGATGTAAAACTGTGTCATTCTAGAAACATACAGAGTCAGAATTCTTCACAGTGGTGGTGAAGGGAACCAGATGTCTGAAGCATTTAATGCCTTTGAGGATGTTTAGCTACTACTTTTAAAGCAGTTGAACTTTTTAAAGACTTTTAAAGAAGTTGAACTTTAAATAGTAAATTATATCAAGACAGCTTAAGAATCTAGATTAGTCCACTTGCTATTAGAAGTTCAAGTAGAAGCTAAAGGCAACCAGAATCCACTTTTAATGGTAAAATGTTTTGGTTTTACTGGTTTGGCTATTTTCAAACCTCTAGGGTTGTTTTATCCATGGTTGTCATCCCATACCTGGATTGGGTAAGTCAAATCCGGTATGCTGGTGGTGCGTTTAAACAAATGCGTTTAAACTAATGGCTGGGTGAACAAGTTTTCTTTGTATTTGTGTTCTCATGTTATATGGTGTTATTACTGGCAAAACACATTCACTGCTAAGACAAGTGGTTTTAAGCTGTTTGGTTTTTAGATATTTGCACAGCACTGTGTACATGATAAAAACAAACCCCTGTGTTTGTGTGTGTGTATGCATGTGTGTGTGTGCATGTGTGTGTGTGTGTGTGTGTGTGTGTGTGTGCGGTTTCAGGTCAGGGGTGTTATTAACAGAGAATAATCTTTTGATTCAGGCCCAGGACTCCTGGCCCCCCGTGCAGAGTGTCCTGTTCTTTAGACCTTCTCAAATCAAGCCTTCTCCACTACAGCCCATGCGCTAAGCTGATTTAACAGGCTTTAGCAGCTTCACAACACAATCACCCAGATTAGACAAACAACAACACACATTTCAGGGCACCGCCACCCACATTGTATTACATCTCATAAACACAACACATTGTGCTCCAGCTTTTATTATCTGTGTGTTTCTGAGTGGGTGCCTGGTGGCAGACATGAAGTGATTATAGTGTTAGAAAAGTGTAGGACTATAGAAATAAAACATGGCGTCTGGTTTCCATAAGGTTAGTGGTTTTTACATTCAGTTTTACAGAAGATTTGTAACAACTTGCTGTATTACAGTGTTCATAAGCCTATGTGAAACCTACATACACCCTCCTTGATAACTGCCAGAGACCTATAAAAACATTTATCAACATTTACGGTACCAGTCAAAACCCAACTAAAAGCATGTCTCTGGTTATCTTAAAGGCTTATGCTTACCAGTAACTAGTACCATCTAACTGATGAGATGTCTGAAACAATAAATATCCTGATATATCACATACATCATGATGTACCACATAGTTTTATAGTTTGCCATATTCCCACCTTTAACATATATTTTGTTGGCCAAAAAAACTTTTTTTTCTACAATTTAAAAGCTCCAGTTACCTTTTACCCATGATGGACAGCCCAATAGAAATTCCATTTTATAAGTTTTTAAGGTGACTGCATAATTCCATGAGTGCTCTATTTTTTTATGAGACTGCAACCCCATCCCTCATGACCACATGGTAAGCAGTTAGATGCCATCGTGTTGAGGTAAACATGACCCAAAGTCTCAAAATTACTACATCACTACCGCACATTATTTCTCCAATTTAAAGAAACTGTTATGTGTTATAATGAAAAATATGTTTAGATTTTATGTGTGTACAGCTGTGCTTTGCTAATGTTTTTGAAATCACCACTGAAACAAAGCTAATATTGTTAGTAACAAAATAGAATGTTAAAAATGTGTTTCAATAAGGTAAATATAATTGAGATATACAGACATTCAAATTCATTCAGAAGATTTCAGTCTAAAGTCCAGGTCAAATAAAAGCCTGAAATGTGTTTTTTTTTTAACTTGGACTGAACCATTTCAGAAGAATGGTCCTGAATGTCATTTAAATGAAAATTATCCAAATAATGTGCTACCAGTTTTTCTCTGGTGCGACTTTATTCCTGTGTCTATTATTGCTTTTTACTACTGAGTTAAGCCCATAGAAGTGCATTATAATGTGAGTATAATTCACTCATATAGTATTTAGAATTATTTGTTTGATAGTTCTACACCATATGGGCTGTCCCATTGTTATTTGCCTTCGGTTTATGATAGAGATAGTGCCTTCTCAGCTCTTTTGTGTGTCAGCGTTTTCTCCCTCCAGACACTCCACTTTTTTGTATGTCTACAACTAACCTCAGCAAAAGGAGAAAAAAAGAAAGAAGGGGGGCAGGGAGGGGTACAAAAAGCGGAAGAGTGCTGCTGTGTCAGACTGATATCTAGCACAGTGACAGCTGGGCCTGCTCCCTTCTCTCTCTCTCTCTCTCTCTCTCTCTCTATCTCCCTCTCTCCTCTCCCTCTTTTCTTCTCCTCCACAAAGCCTATTAAGTATGCCATTTGCTCAAAGGGCCCGGAGCCTCCCGTGGCCCCAGGCTCCACCCAAAAGTGTGGCGGCTCTTTGTCATTGTAATGAGGTGGCGAGCCGAGTGCAGCTAGTGGAGTTTTCTGTGTGTGTGTGTGTATTTACTCAGCACTCAGCCTGGCCGTATCTGCCCACTGCTGGGAGCACACACACAAGGGGAGAGAGGGAGGGGTGAACAGGGAGGAGTGAGTGAGGGTGTGTAAATGGAGGTGTCCTGACTGGGGAATGGAACAGAGGGGTGAGAGGAGAGAAGGGGGGTGGAATGCCCTTTGGCATCACTAGCCCCTCTTTGAGGGAGCTCCAAAACTAACATTGAGAGACTATAGATGACGATCATGTAGCCTGGCACCCAGACTAGTGTGTGTGTAAGAGGGAGACAGTGAAGTGGGGTTGGGGGTGGGGGATGTTCTTTGTCATTCTTGGTGACCTTGTCAATACTACTACTACTTCCTACTACCGCTATTAATAACACTACTGCTGTTGCTACAGTCAATACCAGTACTACTACCAATGTCAATAAAGCTTTTGTAAATATTGCTGCAAATAATAAGATTTAAAATGTGAAAGAGTTTTAGTCATTCTTCATTGTTTTTCCAATCTTAATGTTACAGCTACACACACTACATAACTACTTACACTACCCACATTTCCAGTAGTACTATCACTATCAGTAATACTCAACTACTGCTAATAACTACAATACATATAGCAGCCAAAACAACAACAACAACATAATAATAATATAATAATAATAATAATAATAATAATAATAATAATAATAATTCATCTAAAATAATGAACAATATACAACGTATATTTTAATAAGTGTTTATTAATGTTCATGCAGTTATCATGAGGGGATTATGTAAGTGGCATGTAGGACAAAATATTATTTATGTCGTAATATTAATAATAATAATAATAATAATAATAATAATAATAATAATAATAATAATAATTACTATTATTATTATTGTTGTTGTTATTATTATTATTATTTATTGTTGCTGTTATCATTATTATTATTATTGTTATTATTATTATTATTATTAATGATAATAGGAATAATAATAATAAGTTATTATTATTATTATTATTATTATTATTATTATTATTCACACTTTTTTCACAGTTGTACTACTACTAATATTTCTATTTCTTCTGTGGCTACCACTCTTACCTCTACCACCACCACTACTGCTACTACTACTGCCACTATTTATACTACTACTATCATTATTACTGCCACTACCACTACGACAATTACCTCTACCACCACAACTAGTGCTACTACTACCACTATTTCTAATGCTGCTATCACTATTACTATAATGCTTCTAATGCTGCTATCACTATTACTACTACTACCGCTACTATTAGAATCATTTTTACTGCTACTACTACTACAAATACTACCTCTGCCACCACAAGTTGTGCTACTACAACCAGTATTTCTAACACTACTGTCACTATTCTACTACTATTCTACTGCTAAGAAAGAATAGGAATAAGAATAAGAATAGGAATAGGAATAAGAATAAGAATAAGAATAAGAATAAGAATAATAGTTGTAGTAGTGAAAAATAGGGACAGGAATAATGCAAAAAATAATGTCACATCTAAGAAACTGCTCAACAATCTTTCAACTTCATTTTCCTTTGTTGTTTCTTCTAAAGCAGGCGCATCAGATTCATTATCACACTATTTACAATATCATGCTGTTTCCTCAAGCTTAGTCATGCCGCTCAGCCAGATGACACAAGAAGATGGAAGGTGCCCCTCTGAGAGTGTGTGTGTATGTGTGTGTGTGTGTGTGTGTGTGTTTGAGTGAAAAAGACAGAGGGAAGAAGGAGGGGGGAGGTTAAGGCGCATTGAGAAATGAAAGGGCACTCATCATGCTGTAGGCCTGATTGTCTTCATAAGTCAGAGTGCATGACTGGGTGCAGCTCCATCTGCGAGACACTGCAGCCGCAGCATTGCTGTCACTCACATCCATCCACTCTTACCTCACTGAGTCAACCCAGCCAGCTTACGCGACGCTAATCAGAAATGACACTGTGATCTAACGTGAAGGTCACGTTTATTCCAGCATCGCTTCACTTCGCCTCACTGTGTGTAGAGATAGTCATACAGTGCTGCTTGTTCTTATGTAGATACGTCTGTCCATATCTGTTCCTCTCTCTTTCTTGCTGTCTCTCCTTCGGCAGCGCCTCCTCTTGTCTGTTCTAACACTCTCGCCCTGCGTTTGTGGAAACTTTCTTTTCATTTCTTTCCATGCCTTGCAGACAGCTGGAGGGCATGTTAGGATTGAGCAGAGCCTCCTGTAGCGTGGAGATGATGTTGAGAGTTCGAGGAAGAAGGGGAGGGGAGGGTTCTAGATTTGTGTGCTGTGTTGAGGACTTGGAGGTGGGGGTGTGGACCCTCACTCTGTATGAAGAGGGGGCTGTGTGCAAAGTAGACGAGGGGAAAGCCCTGAAGTTAATAGGTTAATGAGTGTTCTGTGCACGGAGCTGAATAACGCGGAGCGTCTGGGAGGCCTGTGATAAAGAAAGCGCTGCTCTGGATTGTGATTTTAAGGGGAGAGCCTCTTTCTGTGTTCCAAAGGGTCCCTTAATCACTATTCCCTACACTGGAAAATAGGAAGGGTATCATTCGAATGCTCAATGAATCACTCCAGTGTTCAAAGAAACTCTAGAGTTTTTAATTTCATGATACCCTGCTGCCAGCCAAAAGTCTTTTTTTCTCTTTTTTCTTCTTTGCTTTTAGCCACATATCCACTCATTAACTGCTATGGATCCTCAGAAATCAAACTGAATACCCCTTGTGTATGCAACACATAACTTTGAGTTTCAGCTTTGTTCATTAACATTGCTAGTGTCCCTCATTATCTATCCCTATTCTAAAACATGCAACATGGTGGACTATGGTTATACTATGTTTGTACCAGTGGCCAGTCATGACTATTAGTGCTTGGCCTTCAGTTTGGACCAATATCAAAATGCAAAAAAAAAAAAAAAAACTCATTCTATAATAGTGCTAATTTATGTTAGCCCTTCCATGAGATTCTATATATTGTTTTATTAGGCTACGTTCACATTACCAGTCTTAAGTGACTCTAATCTGATTTATTCCGGGCTGTGTGGACACATCAAATCCGATATTTTCAAATCAGATTTGAGCCACTTTTATATGTGGTCCTAGGTTGGATACGTACAGTATATGTGTCCACACAGCCCTGAAAAAATCAGATTAGACAATATGAATGTAGCCTAATAAAACAATGTATACAATCTGATCTTTTCAAATCAGATCTGCAATGAAAGTGGCCCAAATATGATCTTTTCAAATCAGATCTGAAATGAAAATGGCTTATATACGATCTTTTTGAATCAGATCTGAAATGAAAGTGGCTCAAATCCAGTCTTTTCAAATCAGATTTGAGCCACTTTCATATGTGGTCCTAGGTTGGATACATATATGATTCTTGGGCAGGCATTATGAATGTGAACGTTCAGATCGGATTAAAAGGTCGGATTTAATGTGTCTACACAGCCCCATAAAAATCAGATTAGAGTCACAGCCTGGTAAAATGAATGTAGCCTAATAAAAACAATATAAACAGTCTGAAGTTGGATGCTGTATGTATATGATTCGCAGACATGAATCGTGAATGAAAACATTCAGATCGGATTTAATGTGGGTTGTGTTTTCACTGCACATGCACCATCATTAAGCGTTAACTTGGCAGCAGGGCCAAATGTGAAGTTAGAGTCAGTCAACGGCGGAAACGCAACACAATGATCCTGCTGTAATAATGAACAGCTGAGAGCCGATCAGAGCTAATTATCTCGGCAGAAAAGGCTCACTCTGATGGGTAGTTTGATGTTCATGACGCACGTGGTTCACGGTTCACTCATGTGACGTAACTGATTTGGATGTGCGCGTGCAGGTTGTTTCAGGATACTGATTCGTTCACATTAATGACAGATCTGAATCACTTACCTACACAACTGTAAACCATCATGTTAGTGGGATCGCATCTGAGCAAGAAATCAGATTTGAGCTATAAGGCTTGGACTGTGAATGTAATCTTAGTGCTAGGTTAACACTGGTGCACTAGATCAGAAAAGAGTTCCGGCATTGAGCAGCCAGTTTTCCGTTTCTAACAACTGCCCGAAACCGGCAGTCAGGGATGTATCTAGGGCTTCCAGAAGTCTCACTTTTGGTTTCACAAATTGTAAATCAAAATGTGATTGGGTGATTCTACTGTAACAATCCTCATTATTTCAGGTATTAATAGGACAGATAAGATCTTCGGTACTTGTACTGAATATCTAACCAATCAGAGAGATACAACACAAGGAACCACACAGTTTTCCATTGTGAGTTTCAAAATGTGTAACCCATTTATTTCCAATATAGAACACTATTTTTATCTGACAGTATATTCTTCTATATCTTCTATATTCTTCTTCTTCTTCTTCTTTTTCTTCTTCTTCTTCTTCTTCTTCTTCTTCTTCTTCTTCTTCTTGGTACACATTATGTGTGCACTAACTAGTCCTGCAGCTTTTAAGATATCAACTCCGTTTCAACTCTGGAATGTTTGGTCTGATCAGGAATGGTGTGCTTGTATACAACTTTTTGGCCCAATTTATAGTCCCATTCATTTTCATCAACCTTTATGTACTCACTCAGGACAGACTCACTCACCACAGTCATACTGACCTGAACTCCTTTACGTGACGTTTATTCATCCCTCGATCCTTCCATAGACTCCCATTCAGCTTCAGCAACACCTTAGCAACTGGACAGCATCAAATTTAAGATGTGCAATCGTTCTGCATTTCTCTGTAGGAGATGCACTTTTCTAGTTTTATGTAGCAATGGCAGAATCCTGTGTGACATGCTGAGGAACTGAACTGTGCTCAGAGTTCCTGAACACCAGTCCATGTTGGCACTCTTCAGAAGGTGGTCTGTGATTGGTATCAGCCCCAAAAACACTGACTACTGGTCCATCTCTAGTGGAAAGGTTGACTGCAATGCCAAGATGTAAGATGATGCAAGATTTCATACTCCACACAGTCCCTCCCCCTCTCCCTTCACTCATTTCCTATTTACTTTCCAGTCTGGAGAATCATTGTGAGTTCAGCATGTTTTGCTGCCATTTTTGTCAAACTTTTGGCACGCCAAAATGCGATCACCTATCATTAACATCTGCTTTGTGACCCATTTTCCACACATGGAAAATTCACTGCACTGTACCACCTCTTCTCAATCAGTGAATCCCATAATGCATCTTGCGGGTATTTATAGTCCCATCATCCTCTTGCTGTGCCGTCTGCAGGAGCCTGAAGTTACTACCACCTTTAAACACGCAAGGTGACTAGTTTTTTGTCCAGTGGGCATATTTATGATGCAACACTATACATAGACATCTTTGACAAACCATCACACCATGCCATTTCTTGACATTTGTTGAATGTTAATTTTGGAATGTTTTCGACTAAAAGTCTTACATATTGCTTGCGCCACCACATTGATTACACATTGTAAGAAAATGCTTACAGTTGTGTGCAAAAGTTTGAATACCCCCAGCCAGATGACATGATGTTTTGATGTTCTATGTGATAATAATGTACATTAACAAGGAGCTTAAATATGGAACTTTATGCAAATGTTTGTGCATAATTATTGTTTTTCTCTGAATTGAACATACAGGCCACATTTTATGTATTATCGCTCAACATGTTACATTTAGCAAATCAGCAGTAATATGTGTATATAGAGTATGTGTTATATTTTCCCACTTAGAAACTCGTTCACACATCATTTGACCAGTGGCACTATTTGAATACAACTGTGTTTCCATAGACAATCACATGCTGTTTAGGTTTACCAAGCTGGTGTTGAGATTATAAACATGTCCACGGTTTTACTGTCTGTTGTAGCGTGTTGTGGGATTGTAGAAGTACTCTACACCACTACTACACTAATGGATGAACTGCTAATGGTGTTGTGGTGGTTGCAGCCTTTGTTTTCAGACACCACAACAAAACGCCAGATAGGGTACTCTATAGTGGATGTGGCATAGTTTTGGACAGAGGCTTTTTTTTCTGCAAGCAAGCAAATTTAATAATCAAGTGAATTCATTACATCTTCGCTTGCCATGGTAACGCGCAGGAGTATACAGGCCTGGAGAGGACATGGCTTATCAAAAGAGCCATCTGCTAAAGGGGGGAGGCCAGGGCCTGCCAAGCCCACCGGGGGGAGTTCCACACCCTGCTTTTCTCCTCTCCTCTTTTCCCTTTTCTCCTTCCTCTCCACCAGCATACGCCTTCCTCATGACGTTCTCTGGCTCTGCTTATTGCATGTTCGTTTTTGCTTGACTGAGCGATTAAAGGCAAAAATTCAAGATCGGTGGAGAGGAGGAGAGCCATAATGATGTAATAGACTGTAAAGTGCAAAGCGCAGGGATGCAGAGACAAGAGGAGAGTGCGTAGCCAAAAAAAAGAAAGGGAGAGCAAGGTTCAGAGAGGGAGGGAGGCAGATGGGTGGAGGGGTGCCAATGGGATTTGTCTGAAGTCTTGAGTCTTCATATCAGTGTACAAATCCTGGCTCATACACTACCCACTACTATATACACTGAATTCTAACACACTTAGTGCAGCTCAGAGCGTGAACGTTCCTGACGGCTGGAGAAGGACGTTACACCTTTAGGCGTCTCTTTTCTTCTCTTTCTCTCTCTTTATTAATAATAATATTGTAACTGTCAGAGCAAAACATTTTTGACAATTTTTACGTGTTTCCATACATGGAATGCACCAAACTTTTCAACACACCTGTATAATCTTGTTATGGCTTCTATTCATGATCTTACTCAAGATCTTGCCATTCAGAGTGATCAGTTTGATCAAGATTGATTAGTATTCAAATTGGAATTTGAATTAGAATTAGGAATTTGCATCAAATCATTTGAAGTACACCGTAAAAATTGGTTTACTTCAACATAAAATGTGAGGTTCAGGTCAAACAAATATATGAATGAAACAATATGAATATGAATGAAAAGCAATATAAATATTACTTAGGCTGAACAAACAAAAACAAGGTTTGAAATGGCATACTACATACTACTCACATACTAAATCTGCCTAAAAGTAGTATACAGTATGTGACCAAAAATAATAATCTGTAGTGCACTGAAGACACCCAGATGGTGTACTTCTACAGTCAGGTTTTGTAGTATACAGGGGGAGCTATCTTTGTGGTATACTGCATCCCATCATGCACTGCAGCCTCACCAGTTCTCAGCCTGCTTCAGCCAGAGAAAATGGTGGCGGGGTAACACTGGGGAGAAAAACACTCATTATAAATGTGGGTATAGTGACTGTAGTGGGGTATGTTTTAATCAGAATGAGCCTCAGAAAGTTAAATATACAGGTCTGAAATTAAATAAAAGATGAACTTTAGAGACTCAGTTATAAAGCAAAATAGCTGAGAGTAGCTAACAGCTAGGCTAAACGTATTTCTAGGGAACTGAGCAGCGTTAGCGGCAGCTACCTCTAAACAGTGGATACAGTAATAACAGCTCTGAGGTAAATGTGAGGTAACTGGTCATGTGACTGTATTAGTGTGGTAAACTGCATGTCAAAACTTGTTACTGTACTGCATACTACACACAGGGGGCAATATGCAGTCCATACTACTGTAGTATGCAGTATGCAGTGTAGTAGTGTGCCATTTTGAATACAGACAATATTTTACATCAGTTGAAATATCAATAGGCTTCAAAACGAGTTCTGTCCTATTTCACTTATTACAGTGTAAGCAAAGTCATTCAGAGTGGTTTGATGTGAAATGGTATAGTATAGTGAAACTTACAGACTCAGGATTATTCAAAGTGGTGGTGATGGGAACCTGATGTCTGAAGGGTTTAATGCCTCTAACATCTCCCTCAAGTTGTTTCTTGGATATAAAAAAAAACATCTGGTACACTTTTTTGACAGTTTTAAGAAGATTTTAGTCTAAAACATTCATTTTTTAATCAGTTTATGGCAGAGAAGAAAACTATATTTACCAACATAAGAAAACTTACATGTGTCGTGTGTAGGTTCACTGGTCAGTTGAATAACACGTAGAGTGGTTATATTTGTGTGGTAGACACCCCTGGTGCCACCACTCTAATAAAACTTTCATCGAACAGAACTACATCAGAACACTGTCTTTACACCTAAACTGAATTATGCGGGCAGTATTTGAAAAAAATTGGGTGGATTTCCCCTCCGAGAGAGAAGCTTAAGAGCGGGTAGTTCAGATCCTGCTGCTACAGCCTTTGTGTTGGCATTCAGTCGAAAACTGAGGCCGGAGCTTTCTGATTGGCTACGAGTCTGCCAGCGCGCAGATACAAGCACACCCAGCGCGGTCTGTGATTGGCCGGCCGTTGGAGGCCCCTCCCCCACCACCTGCGCGAAGAGAAGTTGTACTCGGCGGCTCCGAACTTTTTCTCAGGAGTTTGTAGTTTGCCCGAGAGAGCGCTCGCGCGGGGGGAGACACCAGAGCGCGACCATGGAGCTGTGTGGAACTTTCTTAGGTCAGTCAGCTTTCCTTCTGCTTCCTCTTCACTCGGCCCGAGAGTCGATTACTGTACAGCGCTCAGTGTAAAACTCTTAACAGATTCCTGGAGAGGTAGAGCTGTGTGTGTACACTGAGAAGACTGCTGTTTAACGTTGAAGTGACTCTGCTGCCTTATGAACAAACCACATGAGTGGTTTTCCAAACGAGGAAAGCTTATGTTTACATCTCGAAATGTGAAATAAGAAAAGTTTTCTTCTCATTTTCTTCCAGGGTCTGTTTCTGAGCTGTGTGTAGATTTATTGGGTGGACTTTATCTTAGGCTAACCGCCTTTATGTGCCTGAGTTCCGAGCTTCTCGTTATCATGTATATCAGTGGAAAAACTGCTTTACAGACACCTGTTGAACAGTAAGGCTCAGATGTGGTGAGCTACACACCACCCTGTTGTCTACTTATGTGTCCAGTGTTGATGGAGGCCATGTCTGGGCTCGCCGTGACCAGTTTCAGAGCTCCTTTTGTTTGAGCCTATCTTTCAGGATCTTTCTCGCCCTTTGCTGAACTTCAGAGCTGCTGAGCAACTTAGACAAAGGGCGATTTGTTGTCCACAGGGAGCAGAATGGCTGCGGAGAGGACAATACGAGGCCGGGGGCGCATTCACAAACTTTTCCTCTTGTTGTCTGCCGGCTTGTTCCATCTGTCGTGGGCCTTGGCGGAGTTGGGGCCTCTCAACTTTGGCTCCCTCAGCTGCCGCCTTATGCAGTATTTATACTGACCGCACTCTCGCCACAATGCGGCCACCGGGCTCATTGTGCTGCGAGGCGACGTGCTGGCTGAGCCAGCTGCTGATGTTCAGCGCTGGCTGTGGTGAGGAGCAAGAAGTCATTGGGTTCATAGCTTGACGGAGGTGACGTGGCTGCGCCGAGAGTGGCGGGCCCTTTATAAACAGGTGCAAAGCTGGGGGGCGTGTTTACAAAGAGCTACGAATTTCTCTTGTTTCGTGTGTGCTGTTGAGTTGTTTTTATGACCACTCAATGGTTAATCTATGTTCCCCATTATTTAATGAGGTGGTTCTCAGATTCACACCCGCCCTCCCACCACCTCCCCTGCCAAAGTTGTTCCTTTTGATGTCCTTTTGCTTCATTAGTTTTGCACTGAAGCTACGAGGCTGAAAAAAAGTCTGTATGGGTGAAATCAAGAAGCAGATTTTAATAATTAGACTTTTTAATGTTACCAGATGCTTCATGGCTTGTACACAAGGTTTTAGATTAAAAAAAACTGCAGTTGTAAAAGAATAGTGGTGTGACAGTGCATCATGCAATCGTGACATTGCAATGCAGTGCGGTGACAGTGAGCATCATGGAGGCGCAACAATTCATCATGGTGAATGGACATTCTAGTAATCAAGCTATTTAATGCAACTGCACCAATTAAATAGCAGCGTTTGCACTATCAGCACCAGTCACTCCTCCTTGCCTTGCTTCAGCACTCCTCCTGCTTCCCAGTGTTATGGGAAAGTTGTGCAACAGGATGATTATAGTCATTATTGGTCTGTATTTAAATTTTTGCTCATAGTATTATAGGAAAACTGAATCGTGGGCCCAGTATCCTGAGTCAAATGGTGGGCTGAGTGTATCATTACATCACTAATAGAGAACCATTACATCATGTGAAGGTTCTTTACCCTTTTGAAAGCTCATCCACACTTCTTCACAACGCTTTTCCTGAACTGATCGTTAATGAGAGAACCACAAGTTTCTTCAAAGATCACTTCTTTGAGAGTATGTCTTTATAACTTCTAGCTGTCTGTGTATATATGTGGTGAAAGACCATGACATTCTTCTCCACTGTCTTCTATTCATTCTGCTTTAACTTCATCATGCTTATATCAGGGCCTGATCAGCTGATCCTAGCTAAGGTTACAACGTCCTCACGCAGGTCACTGATCTGAGAGTAACTGGTGTAATTATCCTGGATCTCATTTACTGCCTACAAAGCTGTAAGAATGTGTGAAAGAGAAGAATTGTCCTGTGAAAAACAAACAGGTTTGTAATCTGCATGTCCCTTCTGTTTGGCCTCAGTGTCGCTCTCCATGGTGCTTATGTGAGGGTCACTCAGGAGCTGTCTGTGGTGCTGAAGCACTCGCCAGAGTGCAAACTCCCACGTATGTGCGTCTTCTGCCTTCTTTTTCTTTCATCATTGGTTTAACATCCCTGGAGATACTCATGGAAACAATCAGCCTCACCCTGCACCTCTGACTCCCAGTCTCAGACGTGTGCTTAGGACAGTGGAACTTACTTTGCATGTGTGTATACATATATATTGTATATGTATATATACATATATAGTATATATATATAGTTCTCTCTCTATCTCTCTCTCCATGTTTCTCTTCTACCTCTCTTCTTGGCCTTTTGTTTACTGGATTGTGTCTCCGTTTGCGAAGCTTTTGCTCGGCGTCGCACAAACCGAAATCATATTGATGCGGCGTGGACGTTCCGTGATTGATTTCAGCTCCAATGCATAACAATAGGATAGCAGGGGGGGAAGAAAGAGCCTGCCGCAAAGAGATAAGAATTTAATAGAATTTGTGAAAGGCGAAGGTTGGCTTTTTGAAAATTTCCCCCGCGCGCAGCGTGGAGACAGCAGATAAAGAGTGGCATTTGTGGAGAATATTCTCAAATGGCTTGTAATGAATGGTTGTCATTTTCACTAATGGTTACAAAACAACAAAGCAAAACAACGGTGTGAGCAACATTCGGGAGCCAGTCCAAGTTGCACCCGTCTGTTCACTTAGTAATGGTAGCAGAGTAGCTGGGCAGGCTTTTAAAGTCACTTTATGAGCTTCCGCTCCTGTCAGGCAGTTATTTATTTATTTATTTATTTATTTATTTATTTATTTATTTGCATGCATTTTCAAGTTAAGCATCAGCATTATCATGAACATGTTCGCCTTTTACTGTTCTGTGCATGCGAGTGGTGTAAAGAGTGGACGCATGTACATTTCATTGCGCACTGAGCTGTAATCCAGTGAGCTGCCTTGATTCAAATGTGTACATCAGGTTCCACAAGAAACAAATACATTGATGCAATTGTGATCAAAAGTAAGTGAACTGAAAGACAGCAATGTGTTGATGTAATGTAGCATCAGTGGGTAATTTTACAGGATAGGGCTAATACACAGTAACTCGAATGGCCAGTTCTATTGGCGATGATGTGTTTGAATCAGCTATGATGCTGTGTTGGTGTCTATGCCATGTTGTGACTTTGCTTGCTGGGATGGATCGAGTTTAGTGAACTACAGTGTGGCTGTCCCCTCTTGGGACAGTAAATGCAGGCGTCCGTTGAAAGCAGGTCTCTCGTCTGCATCTTCCAAAGGGCGAAGCGCTATAGATGCTATCATGTGCTGTGTAACTTGGAGCGGCGCATCGCCCCAGAAAATTGCATTGTGTGAATCAGTGGACAGTACCACTCGGGACGGCGCGGGGGTGGGGGGAGGTTCAGATCGCACTGGTGACATATGCATGCTTTTGTGGAATATTAAAGATTAATCACCGGGCGTGAAATAAGCGGCTTATGTGCCTTTAGTAGTTCAGAGCAGACCGCCGGGCTGACTCTCACAGTGTGTGTGTGTGTGTGTGTGTGTGTGTGTGTTTGTGCGCGTGCGTCAGACATGCTACGTTCAAAACACCTCAGCGTTTCCAGTAAACAGACGGATATGCGTCCGGTAGATAAATATTGAACACTTGTGCTGGATAAAAGAGTTTGCGCGCTCGCGAACAAGCCTGAGAGAGAACCAAGGCGCGCGCGTGTGAGCGTTCACGGGTAAATAGCCGATATCTGTGTGCGCGCGTGTATGTGTATATGTGCGTGTGTGTGTGTGTGTGTGCGTGCGTGTATCTATTTCTACACATGCCCAGTGAGTGATAGTGGGGGGTACCCAAAAGCCCAGCCCATCTGATGCTGTAGGTTTTACTACAGCTTTCGTGATGTCATGCCAAAGGGCGGAGGGAGGAGGAGGTGGGATGGTGGTGGTTGGGGAGGGGGGGGTG
>CM067492.1:16448960-16477225 GCA_034552555.1 Semaprochilodus insignis | reverse complement strand
GAGAGAGAGAGAGAGAGAGAGAGAGAGAGAGAGAACGGAGAGATGGAGAGTTTAAACACCCTCTCCCCAGGGGCCTAATAAATGTGTGTAAATGTGCTTTTTGTTTTCTTCTGATGGAAAGGATTCATCTGAAGCGACTGAAGTGATTGATTTATCGATCAGATTTGATATGTTTTAAAGCTTTGCCGGGGCAAGCGTTGCTTTTAAAAGCATCCAATTAGATAATGCCACACTTTGAGAGATCAGCAGCATCCAGGAAGCTGCAGAGAAATCGGAGGCTTGTGCTTAGCTTCAACTCAAACATACACAGGGGCTGGGACGAGTACAAAAAGCAAGAAAATGAAAAAAGCATAAACATACTAAAGTACATCTCATTGATGCTGGAGCAAAACCTTCTATCTCTAAACTGTAACTTTACAGGAGCAGGAAAAATAGCTCTTTATCTTGCAGTGGAAGTTAATGCAATAATATTTTAATAATGTGTGAAATAAAGGGGTTCTTGGAGAGCCCTGGGAAATTCTGGGCTGTCCCTGAAAATAAAATAATGACGTTACACTGTCATTGTTAAGCTGTTTCACCCACATTCAGCAAGCTTCTTTCTTGACTAACTAGAGCTGCAGCACTGCTCTGCCTCAGGGTGGCACTGTAGCAAATTGGTTCACCCTGCTGGTCCTTCATAGCCAAACAACTATAACTTTGCTCGGGATACCGCTGCAACAAGAAGAGGAGATGTATAAGATCTCAGTTAACATGTGGAGTAGCTCATTGCCAAACTAGAACAGAGCAATTTCAGAAGAAGAAACGTTAAACCAAATATTTAGTTGCCATTGCAGTGCTGTTCTGTCAAGGGAGCAGCCATACCAGTCAACTTTGAATCAACTCCGAATTAGCAAGCCAACATGGGACCCCCACCCCCCACCCCAAGTACCAGGGGATATTTCACACACTGCTACACAAGCCCTTTAGTTTACAGGCAGACACACAGGCTTAAGAACATATACAAGTAGCAGCAATAGCACATATGGGCAAGCACAAGCATGTAAGTGTGTATGCAAATACTGCTCTCACAGTCACATCCATGCATAAGCACATATACATGCAATGCACACACTGGCACATACGCACAATAAACATCAAGTACTACCCATATAGGTACAGGCGCACAAACTGCCAGATGTATATACAGGTAGCACACGCAAACATAACCCCCACTGCATGTCAGTCATTGCTTCCATTAAATCCACTTGTCCTCCGCCCGTGATAGACGGGCAGGACGGATCTCCTTGGCGACGGCATCGGACTCCTGTAATTGTCCGTCACTGTCCGCAGGTAATTTCCAAGCCGTCAGTCGCCCTGTCACTCGGCGGCTGGTTGCCGAGCGGCGCCGGGTTTGGCACTCCTCATGTAAACGGGGGAGAGGAATAAAAGGCTCATTTATTCACACCAGGGGAGGAGAGGTGACCTTCTTTGTGGAGTCATTGCCCCCAGCCAGCAATTTACATAGAGCTGTCAGACCAGCGAGAGAGAGCGGGCCCTCCGCCTGCCTATACGGAGAGCGCAGAGGGACATAATTAATAATGCAGCACACACAGCCTGCAGGGAGGCGCACACGCACCTCCCCGTACTCTAACTAATAAAACCTACAGCCTTTATTATACGCTTTCTGTAGAATTCATGATCTCTGCCTCTCCCTCTCTCTCTCTCTCTCCCAATTGTTCAGTTTCTCTCTTAAAATATACGTCTCTCTCTCTTTCTGACTCTCTCTCTCTCTGCTTCCTCTCTGAAACTGTTTTTCTCATATACTCCTCTTTCACTCTACATATCTTTTTCTCCCTCACTCTTTGCACTCTGTGCATCTCTTTTTTGCTCTTTCTTACTTTCCTGCTCTCTCTTTTTTCTTCCTGCCCTAGACTGTACATCTCTCTCGCTCTTTCTTCCCCATGCTCTTGCACTCTCTGACTGTCTGTGAATGTCTTTCTATCTCTCTAGTCCTCTCTCAAACACTGTATCTCTCTCATTCCTCCTCTGCTATGTGTCTTTCTTTCTCTCTTTCCTCTGTCATTCTTTCCGTGCTCTGTTCTTTTCTCTCCCAAGCTCTACTTGTTTCTCTCTCTCTCTCTCTCTCTCTCTCTCTCTCTATCTCTTATAGAGTATTCCTACTCTGTCTCTTACGCTCTCTTAACCTGCCTCTTGCTCTCTCTACTTCTCTTGCTGCCTCTTTCTCTTCTTCCTCCTGTCATTACTTCATACATTTTGTGTTAAGCCTCCTTTCCATCTCTTTTCCTCTGTTTTGCTCACTTTCTTCTTCACTTGCCTGCTTCACTCCCCCTCTCTCTCCCTCGTTTACTAACTCTCTATGTCTCTTTTCTCTATTCTGTGTTTAATATACATTCTCCAGTCAAAGGGCGTAATTAAAGACTTGAAGAAAGGCCGAGACGAAGGACAGGTTCCAGCATATCATTGAAAAAGGGCTTTGAAAGACATATAGGATGAAACAGATGACGTGAAGCAGGCCGTACCATTCTGATGAGCTTTTATTTATTTATTTATTTATTTATTTTGCAAGAGTACAAATTTAATGAGTTGGAATTTGAAAAAAGGAGGGGGGCGGGGGTGATGCGAACTCTGATGTGTTTTACCTATTTGAAAGGAACGCGTGTGTAGCTATGGTTACGCAAACATGAAAGCAACGCAAGTCTCTATTACTGCCTGCGCGATTCATGTGTCGACTATCAGCTAAAAAGGGAAGGAGGCATGAAAGGAGGGAGGGTAGCAAGAAGGAGAGAAAGGGAGTGAGAAGAAAGAGAGAAAGAGTAGCACAGTATCATCATTAAGAAGAGAAAGAAAGAATCAGGCTCATCTGTTCCTGCCCTTTGTGTTTTGGGGTTAGCAGCCACATTTCAGGAGCACAGAGAGGGCACACAGAGTCCACTGAAGAGCGAGATGCGCGCACAAGCCCACGCCTTCTGACACAATACCCGCGTTCATCTCAGCTGGCCTTTTTGATGTGTGGGAGCAACAAACTTTTCACAGGCCATCAAGTTAAGCGTCGAGTTTGACGCTCAGATCGGAGAGCACAAAGCAGGCTTGTTCCAAAAAAAGGCGCACACGCATTCACGCGTGTGAGAAAGGAAAAGAGATGGTTGCCGCCGCACCTGTACAACCGGATACATGCAACACCCCACCATCCTCCCACCACCCCAAACACACAACCAACTTTTTATCCCCACGCCCATCGTGCGCACAACACCCCCATTTATCCCGCTCCCTGAAAAAAGACAGATATCGGCAGGAAGTGCTTCTGCCAGAGAGAGGGAGAGAGAGAGTCGGGGGTGGGGGGGAGAAAAAGGAGAAAGAGAGTGCAAAGGATAGAGAAACTCCTGTGTTTAACTCCACTGTGCTCCTGCCAGGTTTAGGGGCCTTCTTCCAACAAAGCTGCTAAGTGGAGTTCAGATGCAGGGTCAATGGGAGGGAGTCTTTTGGGGGTGGAGGGGGAGTGCATTTGCATGAAGGCCATTCGATTTCCAGCGCACTCTGGTAATCAAGGCTAATGGTACTATTGTGCCTTAAAAACAGCCAATAGCTTTAGAGTGAGCTCATTCTAGTGTCTCTGCATGCGCGTGTGTGTCTGCGAGTTTGACACCTGCTCCTTTGTGCCAGAAAGCGACAGTCTAGTGCACGCGGCAGCGCTCAGGCCTTATGAGAGAGGAATTACAGTGATTTGGAGTGACTGTGTTTGTATTATTGTTATCCCTATGCGTATTATTACTATTATAATTACCACTCACGCATCCCATGGGGCCTCGGTCACAAATGGGCTTTTTTTTCCCCCGCAGATGCCCTGCACTCCCACCCCCCACCCCCAAAAAAGCAACGGCTAATCATATTGATTGTTCAGGTGCAGCAAATTGCAGGGTGGTGAAGCGATAGAGAGCGAGTAAGACAGAACGCAGCATAGAATTTTTTTTTCCTTTTACTTCTGTAGGAGTATATTTTATACACTTTCCTAGGCGTGCATTTTTGCCTTTTGCTTCTGTTGAAATGTACATTTTTACTGCTGTAGGAGTGTCGTTTTAATTTTCACCACTGTAGGGTTGTACTTTACCTTTAGCGTCTATATTTCCATTGTTTCCATTCAACCATTCACCTTTAGAGCTGTTTTTCTTTTTCTTCTGCATTGCTGTACTTTGGTCAGTTTGACTTTACAGTTGCTTAGTGTTTTTCCATTCTCTCCTGTAGGAGTGTAGTAGTTTTCCATTCTCTCCTGTAGGAGTGTAGTAGTTTTCCATTCCCTTCTGTAGGAGTGTGGTAGTTTTCCATTCCCTTCTGTAGGAGTGTAGTAGTTTTCCATTCTCTCCTGTAGGAGTGTAGTAGTTTTCCATTCCTGTAGGAGGTTAGTAGTTTTCCATTCCCTTCTGTAGGAGATTAGTAGTTTTCCATTCACTCCTGTAGGAAGTTAGTAGTTGTTCATTCCCTTCTGATCAGTGTAGTAGTTTTCCATTCCCTTCTGTAGGAGGTTAGTAGTTTTCCATTCCCTTCTGTAGGAGTGTAGTAGTTTTTCCATTCCCTTCTGTAGGAGTGTAGTAGTTTTCCATTCCCTTCTGTAGGAGGTTAGTAGTTTTTCCATTCCCTTCTGTAGGAGTGTAGTAGTTTTCCATTCCCTTCTGATCAGTGTAGTAGTTTTCCATTCACTTATTTGTGAGTGTAGTGGTTTTCCACGCACTTCTATGTAGTGTGAATTTTTGTCATCTCTTCTTTGTGAGTGTTGTTTTCCCCTCACCTTGACTTTTTTGTTACTGATGTTAGAGAAGACAGTTAGGCTTAGATGTAGGCAAAGCAGTATTCAGCTACAGTATTACACGACTTAGCAGGCGTTCTTACAGAGATAGCAGTACGTGTAAAATGTGTATGCATGTGTGCACTTTCTTTGTATATGACTGAATGTTTGACTCTGTCTTTCTCTCGCTGTGACAGATGAGTTTGGATATCGATGACAAGCGGACACGCACACGGTCCAAGGGAGGAAGAGGTAAGTCTCCATTCAGTTCTTCCTGTGTCTCTCTCTCTTTCGCTTTCCTCTGTCCGGCTCTAGAGTCATCACTTCCGTCGGTCAGCTAAGCATCATTTCTGCCTGTCAGCTAAGCATCAGTTTTCAGCTCCATTCAAATGGCTCTTGCTTGCTGACCTTCTAGACTGAGCTTGCTGTTATGCATGTAACACTGAGAACCTTCAGTGAAGGATTTATAGCTGAGCGCAGTGTGGAGGGCAGGCAGAGAGATAGCATGATGAAAGATACAGAAATGCAGTACTACATCATGGAACAGCGAACAATATGAAATGATGTTCTGCTTTGAAATCCTGCTTGTCTCCCTTTGAGCTGTTGCCCGTATCAAAACACGTCTTAATGAAAAGCTTTAAAACTCTGTTTTAATCTGAAGACCTACATAATACACAGTGCGTGCACTGCTACTCGTGTTCAGTGTAAGCGCTGTTCTCAAAGGTATTGATTAAAAAAAGGTTGTGTTTATGGCTGATGCTGCTGTTTTGCTATAGATTTGACTTTTTTTTGCTTCTAATTCAACTGTAACAATTAATCATCAGTTTTGTGCTGAAAGCTGCATATAGCTGCACACTTTAGCCGTCATGAAGCCCGGATGTTTTGGCTGAATCAGTTGTTCTCGGGCTGTATGTAGGCATGTGGGTATTTTTCTGCTAATGCAGTCATGTATGTTTCTGCATGTGCTCTCCAGGGAACACTATGCATTCCTGAGTTATTGATTGTAGTTCCCTGCGGTTGTTTGCTCTCAGGCCTTTTCTGCTTATTCTTTTACACTCTTTACTGTGTCTCCTTTTTTCCACAGCTCCCACTGAGATTGTAGGACAGGAGCTGAGGTAAGACAGATTTGTCACATGTAGACAAACATGCCAATACGTTGCCTTTATGTAATCGTGTGTCATTCTTTAGTTGCTTGTCGGAGACCATGTTCAACCGTGGTATCAACATAAGAACCCAGCACATCATTGAGGTTTTTGTGCTACTGTGTTTTCTATCCCTGTTTAAAAAAGCACTATGCCTTTATTGTTGGATGCACTGCTATAGTTTCTAAGCATAACATATCCCATAAAAATCTACACAATTTTGGGCTTAAATCTAGCGATCTAGGTAACTCAAGCACTCAGTAATTCAGTTTATGCTACCAGTATTTAAAAACCAAAATCAGTATTCAGGTTTTAATCATTCATCATTCATAATCGTTCAATGACAAGCAAGAAAAAAAACACTTAACTACTAACTAATCAATAAAATAGCAATTGTGTGTTTTAAAATGACTGTAAACCCTGATAATTTACCACTATGAAACCCAGGTGCCTAAAACCTCTGTTAGAATGGACAATTGTATTGACATTAGCCTAGTTGTGTAAGAAGAGTTTGGTATATAGACCTGACAGGCTGTGAATCTCAAACACTATCATCTCCTTCAAATCCAAGTCCCACATTCGTAAACGGGGATTGTTAAATGGACTGACTTTGAAATCTTAATTATTCACATTCCCAAAATTTACACACCAGCAGTGAAAATGACAGACTGTGTTGAGATCGCCACTGTAAAAAGCACAACCTAAAAAATACTTCAATTTGTTACAAGCAGTTGAATAAGTTTTACTCAATTCAAAAAATTACTTTGATTGAAAGAATTGATCGTTCCTGTTTTTAGGTTTAATAAGCTTAATTCATTTGCTTGTAACAAATCAGAGTATTTTTTAGGTTGGACCAATTAAACACTTTTTACAGTGTACAATTGCAGTTTGTAAAGCTGCAGGATGTTGCCATTTTCCACGGAACCAAACCGTCTTGTTAAAAATGTGGGAGTTATCCGATTCATCTTTTTTCGCAAATATTCCATTCCACCTTAAGTCTTTAGCATCTTTAAGATCCCATCTTAGCAAAAGATTCTATGCAGACATCAGAGAACAATATGAAATGCTGAATAAACTCATTCTATTGCACTTTTACTATGAGTGTGTAGCCAAGCATGCATTGTGGCGTGATTGAAAAGTACTCTAGCTAAGGTTAGCTAGGTCCAGAAATGGTGAAAATTGTAGAAATTATCATGACAAAGCAAAGAGATTAGAGGACAAGCTTATTTACCGATTGTACCATCAAGTAAAAGAGTTAATTAAACCCTATGGAAGATTGGCATTTGTTTGGCTATATATTTTTATGTTGAATTCAGACCCCCTACCACCACCCCCACTCTGATAGATTTTATTTGGTTCTTCATGTTGACCTTGTCAGATTCATCTGTACCTTGCTAGGGTGTACTTTTGCAGTGCATTAACTGTTGTAGGCTGAAATGGCTCAGTCAAGCAGCTCTTATAGCTCTGACACTTCCCGTTCTCGTTTCTCATTTCACGGTCAAGCATGCTGTGAAGTTTATGAGGCCGCGATTTACTGCCATATCCAACAGCATCAGGGTCAGGGCCGGCTGCCATATTTTCTTACATGCCTTAACCACCTATATGGTTTAAACCCTACAACGGCAAAGGCCCATATTGGGGCTCCATTTCACTTGACCTGGCAATCTGGACAAACTCTACAGAACGTTGTGAAAAAAACAGAAAAGTATAGCACACAACACACAAAGAATATTTAAATGACCCATATCAAACAACAGCAGTGTTGTTAAGGGTTGCTAAATAGCAAAGGTAACAGGTTATCTTTAACATGCATCCAAAATAAATACAGTTTCACAATGAATAGTACACTCAAATTAAGCTATTTTGACTGTAGTCATCTGCAAGCATGTCTTATTAAAATGAACTGTGTTCTGGTAGTTTGTATAAAAGAGCCCATTTGTGCAAACTGTTGTCACAATATAAGTGGCATATGAATGACATGTATGTAGCCATAGTAGCTACTGAGTTACCTGCTAAAGACCACACAGTGGAACGTAATGTTGGTGATGTGCTGGGGCATGTGTTGCACCTCGATTTCTCAGTTTGAATACTCGTCATTTTTTTTGTTTTGCTACCCCTAATCACAGGAATGCTCTCGCATTTGCATTAACACTGAGTCCTACATGTAATTTGCCTATTAACACGTCTTCTCATGCATATGCATGACCACAGGTTATCATCTTGCATGACATGCTCATAAATGGCCCTGCTGTAGTTCCTGCTGCTCTCTCATGTACTCTCTTGTGTACATTTCAAACAACACATGCCTGCTCGGCTCCTGCCGCACCGCCGGGAAGCACATAGGTGTGAAGAAGGGGGATTTGTTTATTACACATTTTAACGTGTGCAAGTGGTAATTGGCTCTGTAATTTGTTCTGTAAAACAGAGTGGCGTTCTGAACAGGGAGACCAATGGTTAGACAAATTGTTGCAGGGTTGGACAAACGTTTCTGAACTTCATTCATTCTAATGAAAAATAGTGGCACATGACAGTAATGTGAATTCTTAAGATTTAAGCATTACAGTCAATACGGTACGTTGAGTGTCCAGGTTTAAATGCTATGCTACTGAGCTACATAGTGTTGTGGTAGCTAATCAACGCTAGGCAGGTGAGTAATGATAATAAGAATTTGCTACCATGCGAAACATTAGCTCATTTACATAGAAAAGTACATCCAGTCTATTCTAATACTGGACGCAAAATAAACACCACTTGCATGTAAAGGGGACCTATTGTGCTGTTTTGCCTTCTTTCTTTTCTTTAGTGTGTTATGTAGTTTTTTGTGCATGTAAACAGTCTACAAAGTTCAAAGTACACGCCAGAGGGAAAAGAACTCTCTCCCACACCTTTCCTCAGCTGCCTGAAACATCTCTTTGGAGGTGATGTCATCTCGTAACACAAGTCCTTATTGTCTGCCTACTGGCAAGCTTGGCACGCCCTCATACAACAAACAAAGAGCTCAAAAATTGTGCTTCGGGAAAACTGAAGCATGTAAATCTATTCTAGCAGACCCCAAAAAGCATAATATAGTATAATAGGTCCCTTTAATAATCCAGGTACTTTGAAAATAACTGTTGCTATGATGGTACAGTGGTGGGTGCAGCATGGACATTAGTCATTTAGAGCTCAAAGTTAATTTGATCAACTTTTGACCCCCGTTTAGCTGTCCCACGCCAGGATGCAATGGTTCTGGCCATACCAGTGGCAAATATGCCCGACACAGAAGGTATGACAGATTAAGAAACCACTTAATCCTTAGTCGTATATAGTGTATAGTCTTCTGTGGTTGATAGTCTGCTGTAGTTGATAGTCTTCTGTGGTTGATAGTCTGCTGTAGTTGATAGTCTTCTGTAGTTGATAGTCTGCTGTAGTTGATAGTCCTCTGTAGTTGATAGTCTGCTGTAGTTGATAGTCCTCTGTAGTTGATAGTCTGCTGTAGTTGATAGTCCTCTGTGGTTGATAGTCGTCTATAGTGCATAGTCTTCTGTAGTGAATGGTCTTCTGTAGTTTGTTGTCCTCTATAGTTGATAGCGCTCTGTAGCCCTTCTTTGCTCCTTCTTACGCTGCTTCCTATTAGCCACTGGCCTTTTTCTGACTCATAGCCATCAGGTCACTATGGTCTTTATCTGAACATAACCTTCCCTTCTGTTTAGCCAAGGTCTTTCTCTCTTTCTCGATGGCCTTTACAAGGGGTTTTGAGTCATTTCTCCCTTTTCTTCCTCTCTTTTTTTCTCGCTGTCTCTCTTTTTCTCTCTGTGCCTCTTCTTCTCCTTTGCCATCCCTCTCTTTCTTCACTTCTCTTTTATTTCTCACTTCTTCAATCACACCCTACTTCCAATTTCTTTCTTTATCTCTCTATCTCTGTCTTGCCCTATCTCTCTGTCTCACTCTCTTGCCTCTCACTCTTCTCTCGTCCTCATTCTCTCTTTCTCTCATCTCTCCATCTCTCTCTTTCCCTCTGCCCTTCTCTCTTCCTTTCTGTCCCAATCTTTCATCTCACCTCTCTCCCTCTCTCACTTATCTCCCGTTCTCTCTCTCTTCTGCTCTCTTTGTCTAGTTCTCTGAGCCCTTAACCTCTTCATTCCTTATTCTGTCTGTCTCTCCCTGTGTCCCTCTTTCCCCCTCCTCTTCCCTCTCCTCTTCTTCTCTTTCCTGCTTCATCTCTCACATCTCTTTATTTCTGTCTTGTTCTCTGTTGCCCTGTTTTGCCTTTTGCCTCCCCCTTTGACCACTTTTCTTTTTTCTCTCTCTTCCTGTCTCATCCTCCTTTCTTTCTCTCTCTCTCTGCCATACCTTTTCTCTCTGTTTTACTTTCTTGCCTCTCACTCGCTCTCATTTTCTCCATTTCTCCATCTCTTTCTTTTTCTCTTCCCTCATCTCTCTCTCTCTCTCTCTCTCTCTCTCTCTCTCCTCTCACCTTCCTAACTCGATCACTTCTCTGTCTTTCTCTGTTTTCCACTTTCTTCTGTTTGCCTCTCTAGCCCCTCACCCTCCTCCCCATTCTCAATTCACTCTGTTTTTGTCTCGCTTATTCTCTCTCTTATTTTCTCTCTTATTTTTCTGTCTCTCACTTATTCTCTCTCTCTCTCTCTCTCTCTCTCTCTCTCTCTCTCTCTCTCTCTCTCTCTGTGAAGCCTTTAGGGAGAGCATTGAGTGATGTCTCCAGCTTATTGGAAACATATTACAGTTGCCTTTATTTACATGTGTATCTGTTCAGGAGGCCATTTTAGATGCATCGTGTTTATAGATCTCTCTGTGTCTTGCTTCAATAGTCAGGCTTTCTAGGTGAGGGGTTTATTGAATTTTGCCCTCTGCCGCTATTCTCTCTCTCTCTTCTCCTCTTTCTCTCTCTATCCCTCTTTGATTGTGGTATAATTAAGTGTTCCAGTCAATTGACTGTAATGTATAATGGATTTTAGCCAGCACAGCGCCCTCCCTGGGTCATGCTGAGCATTGCATCACCCCTCCATCCTTTCAGTTCTCATTGCTGGCTGGGTTCTCTTTGCATGATTTGTATGTAACTGCTCCTGCTAAAACTTTCCCTCAACTCCAGTTGCTTTAAACTATGTTTCACTTGAGTTGCATAATGCAAAGCCTCCTGCCGTTCTCTTGAAACTAGTTTGAAACGCTGCTGCAACAGTTACAGCCATCTCAGTGAAACATCACAAAACAGCCAGTGGCATGCATGGTCACATCAAACGATATCATTTTAGTGGAATGATTCAACACAACATCAGCGAGAAAGTAAAACAGAAGTGGTTTTTGGGAATAGTGTGTATTATGTAGTTAACTCTAAGATAACTACTATGTGTCTCACCTGTATGTAAGCTGCTATAACACTCTAATTTCCCCTTGGGATCAGTAAAGTGTTATCTTATTTTATTTTAGTTAATTAGACAGCTGATATTTGACATAACAGATCAAACAGCTGCTTTTTTCTGCTTTGTTAGACTCTGTGTCATGATCCGCTTAGGTAGGTTAATTTTCTCCTCTCTTGACAAAACATAATGCTAATACAGGCCAGTTAACACATCACAAATGATTTTATATAACCAGATGAATACAGTATATGTAGAGTACAAGCCAACAATTTTGCTAAACCAAAAAAAAACAAAAACACTGAATATCCACATTTATTAGGCTTTCCCAAATACCATTTTTAGGGCTCTGGAGCTTCGTCAGTAATCAACAGTGAATATCCGAAGCTTTGCCCCAGTTGGGGGTGGCTGAGAAAGTCTTTCAACAAATCCACATCCCTCTGTTTTGTAGCACAGTACATCGTTTCTCCTTACGCAGTGTCTGTCACACTCAAACTTGGGGCCATTAGGTGCTTTTCTCATAGAACTCTGTGGCACTCATAGCGCAGCTTCACTCTGTCTACCAGGCCCTCTAACATCTCTTAACCAGTGCTTCACAGAGCACAAGAAGGCTCTGACAAAATGTATTGTGGCATCATCACAGTGCTTTGCAAGTAATTTAAGTAGTCCAGTAAATCCATTCATACAAGGACTTATATGTTGAAGATATGTCTGAATCCCGGTGGACTGGTGGGTTTTCCAGAGTTAGTCATGGGTGGCTTTTCCAGCACTGAAGAGGATCTTCTCACTATGTGACACTGTTTTCAGCTAATTTAAATGTGTCCCAAGAGCTCAGAATGTTACAGTATTTTGCAGGTTGCCCTTATTATTCGCCTACATTTAGTCAAAAAACACCAAATATCCAAATCCAGAAATTAAAAACCGAATATCTGAGTGGCAAAATATATACAGGTTCAGTCTTATACATTGTCCCTACATAAATAAAATCTCATTGTTGTCCCAAAAGTGCTTGAATCTCCTTTTTTGCATCATTTGAACATAATGACTGTCCTTTAAATTGTGACCAAATTTCACAATGCATGAGCAAACAGAAATGCTCCAAGAGAAATGCTCCAAAATTACCTGGACAAAATCATATATTAACATTAACTTACAATAAAAGTAAAAAATGTTTTTCCATTCCTTTACTTTTGATAGTAATTGATGTGCAGATCTGCATTTTCTAGCAGCTTAGTAAGGAGTTACGTGGGACACTTTCCCGACAGGAACAGGGGTTGTTATACGTATGTTGCTAAGAGCATGCTACTTTTTTTTTTTTTTTAATTGGAGGACAGTAATTTAAACGTTAGATAAATTCAGTGCATCACTTATTTCACCGTAAATAGTAAGTACTGACTCTGGTTTATGTGGTGACTTTCTACCTTTGACTAGTTGCATGCAAGTATGTACAGCCTGCTTTATGGTGCCGTTAACTTTGAATGTTGTGAATATGAACAGACCCAACTCATTGGCCTCTTGTCACTTTCCAAACTATGTTCCCTTCCCTCCTTTTCTCTTAGCATGCTGAGCTGCCCAGTGGCCAGAAAGAGGAGGCTGCAGGAGGAGGAGGCGGAGCAGCAGCAGCCCGTCTCCAAGAGGAAGTCCCACCCCCTGAAGCTGGCGATGGACGAACGTTTTAATGCCGAGAGTGACGGCAGCGGGGAGGAGACGGAGGTGAAGGAGGACGACGAGGACGAAAACACAGAAACCCAGCAGCAATGTCATGATGAAGAGCATCAGGAGGAAGAGGAGCAGAAACCTGAGAGCAGCAACACAGAGGAGGCAGATGAGGGTGATGAAGGTGAGCGTTACGATGCAACAGCCTTACATGTCCCTGACTACAATAGCCTGTTGCCATAGAGACACAGGAGGACAGCCCAACCAGCCCAATATGAGAGAACTGAACATAATTCATCAGTAGAGCAATAAAGTGCTCTGAAGTATTTCATCATTCTTAAAAATAAAGGTGCCAAAAAGACTACTCTAGAGAGAAGCAGTAGAAGAACCACCTCGGGTTCCTTAAAGAACCTTTCCGTTGAGTGGTTTCAATTGCGTTTTGAAAGAACCATCTAGTGAACCAAACATGGTTCTACAGCATCACTACAAAGAACCGTTTTTGGCATAAAGCTCACTTTCTGTTTTACCTCCGTCATACCAAAACTTCAACTTCAGTTTTTCATAGACCTGTCAAGTGATTAAAGGAATAAATGGTGATTAATCACATTCCTTTTGAAGTTAATTGCAATTAATAGCATTCCTCTTACTAGCTCAAATTTGGCAGTGAGAAAGAAAAAAGCACTACATGTGACAAGTGGAGCTTCTTCAGAAACTATTTGAAGGCTTGTGTACCAAAATGCTGCTTGTCGATTTGTGACAATTGGCAGCTGATGTTACAGAAAACCACGTTTTTATTTCTGTAATAAATGCTATATTTATCAATATCATTTTCATTTTGCAACAAAACCTTTTATTTTAATAATTCAATAACATTATTTTCATTGTGTGAAACGGAAGGTTCACATGAACATAGAGTCATGATTTCTGTAGGGTGAGCACAGTTTCCAACTTAAAGTCAAGGCAGTCAGGAGTTGCTAATTTACATTCTGTTCAGTGGGGAATTGTAGCCTTTGCTTGTTTGCTGTTGTTGTTGATTTATCCATAGATCTGCTGGATCCATAGCACTGTCCAGCACAGTATTCCTGATGCTGTTATGTTTCATATATACAAATTATGAATTGGTAAACAAATTTATAACCGGAACTTGGTTTATGAAAAGAGCCATTAATTGAACTTGCCATTTTTTACAGCTGTGTTTGAATGAGAGGTGTCCCATCATGGAGTCAGTCATAGCGACATACAGTGCGAGCAGCTGGGATTCAGACTGGAACTACAGATGGTTCCGGGGGGCCTGGGAAAAAGAAAATTAACAGTGTTAAAACAAATAGTGATGCTAATTATTTAGCTCATTAATACCTTATTAAGTTTTACACTATTTGAAAACCCCAAGTGTATATTGTGTATGTTTTGTGCCAAATGGACCAACAGACATTATGACTTACGAGAGACAAGTTCTTTTTTTCTGATTAACACTTCTTATTTAGAAAAGTACATATTACAGAACACATTGTCAATGAATTTATAGAAACTAGAAGTAAAGCTCCCCCATCCTAAACCCTCCCCCGTCCTATTCGCCATCACCACCTACATGACAGCCTGGTTATTGACAGTTGCATTTCCTTTGTATCTTCATTAATACTGGACATAAGTTTAGGGAAAATAAAAGAATAAAATAAAATACAATAGATAATAATAGTATAATTAAACACATAATATACAAACACATAATATACAAAGCATATGTCTCCCCATCAGCTCTAACAATTTTAGGAACCCTCCAAAGAAGACAAATATTTGCCTCACTTACTGAGGTATTCATTCATTCTTCCAGATTGTTTGTAAGACATCCTTTCAAAATAGGCCACTCTTGCCATCTCCGATTCCCACCCCCTAATTGGTGGGACCCCATCATGCTTCCATCTTCCATCTTCTAAGCAAAATCTGTCTGCCCACCATAATAATAGTTTAGACCCAGCTTGTAATATTTTTGTCGCCCCGACAAGTTTTTATTATGAAAGCAATGATCTATAATATTAAAGAGATAGCTGTGTTAACATTTGTTAACTCTATAATAGATTTATTAAACCTTGGCAGTTACTTCCAGTGATATCAAAAGCAAGGCGTCATTTTATAGTTATTGTTTTCTATCAGCTCATTGAGCTCAAAAATAAAAGACACTGTCAAAGGTTTGGGTTCTACACTTTCAAACAGCATTAAAGAAACACTGACTTTTATACTGCAATACTGCAGAAAGAAAAAAAATGTTATGTTAAAAATCAGAACAAAGCTTAGAAAAGATAGAACTGCAGACTCACAGCTATTAATACAGAACACAACAAATTGAATGCAGATGTCGTAACTGCATAACTATTTGTATTTTCAGTTGATTCTATCAGAACAAAACCTCATGTCTTCAAAATGGTCATTTTACGGAAAAAGGGACTTCTCTAACTTTCAACGCAAGTTAATGTAACCGAATTTTACTTTAGGTTATTTGGTGCATTTCTATTTGTCTGTTCACCATGAAATTTCCATGCAATGTAAAAGTGAACTGAAGTACCTTCAGATAGTATAGCAAAAACAGACCTCTGAGGCTTAATCATAATTAAAAAGTGCATGTTCTCAAGCCATTGTACTCTCTCCCACAGAAGAGTGTGTGATCATCGAGGCGTCCAGCACAGAGAAGCCTAAACCTGCAGGAACAGATGACCTCTCCAGCTACCAGCACATAGTGGCCAACTCACTACTGCACCTCAGCAACCGTAATAACCACGCCACCTCTCCACAACAACAACAGCAGCAGCAGCATGTCACCATGGACGCACCAGTGGACAGCCCACCCAGAGCAGAAAAGGAGGATGAAGAGGGAAGAAAGAAAGAACTGGCTAAAACACCAGCTCAACTTTCTCAGATGAATGGAGTGAATGGGAGAACTGAGGAAGAGGAGGAAGAGAAGATGCACAATGGAAGACAAGAAGAGTCAGACCACCAGTACTTCACCGAAGAGATCGATGTACATATGCATGAAGATGATGAGAAGGAGAAAACATACGAGGAAGAGTGTGAAGAAGATGAAGTCGAAGAGCAGAAGATAGAACGAAATAACCTTTTCAACCCCTCTGTGATCGCTGCCGCTCAGGGATCCCACAAGAACGAAGACTACATTACCCATAAGCCCTCATCCCCAGAGAACTACACTTCCAGCAAAGCCTCAGCAGCTCCCTTAGTCATCGAGGTGCGGTCTGAGGGGTCAGAGAGGGATGATGAAGATGGAGATGATGAGGAGGAGGACAATGATAGCTTGTCCCAGCGCTCAACGGTGGCAGATGAGTCAGAGATGTTTGACATGATGCGGGGCAACCTGGGCCTACTGGAGCAAGCCATCGCTCTAAAAGCCCAGCAGGTTAAAGGTCATCGAGAATTCCCACACACTCCTGAACACCATCGCTACTTTTCTTTAGATGATCGGCCCATCAAACACATGGAGCAACTGCGCAAGAGCTACTATGGCAAAGGTAGAATTAAGAGTATAATAAAAAATGTACTGTTACAACAACAGCAACGCCCACTTTACAGCTCACAGTGCATCTGCCTGGCTCAGTTATAATCCCTTACTTTGCAGTTCTTACATTTCTAAAGTTAACAAAGCTCTACAGTACATTAACTCACCAACCTATTTATTGGAGACACTGAACTGGTAACACTTCATTGTAGCCAACTGAAAATGTTTTGCAAATGCTTCACTTTATTTTTTCTTGACCTTAACCTTAATTCTGGCCCTAATCTCAACCATAACCCTGGTCCTAAAATTAGCCTTGGTGCTAAATGTAACCCTCAGATTAACACTGTGAACAAAATAGTTTCTTAATTTGAACATCTATAGATATTCTATGGGAATAAAGTGGTCCCGGTTTTAGTTCCATATAAAAGGTTTAAGTTTAAAGAAGCTTTTGCATTTATATATTGCAGACCATCTGTTTGGCTATTATGCATTTGTCAGCTATCCTCTACCCCATTCATCATTGGCCAGGTGGTCTAGAGTGGTTCACCAAAAGCGATTGAAGGCCAAAATGTCGTCAAACATGTCAAACTGTACACCAGCAAGATGGATCTACAGTATTGTTTAAGACCTGTCTTTGTTTATTCCATTTCCAGCCATGTTATTCATGTTTAGCAGAGGGAAATATACATTTAACAGAAAATTACACAGAAGCTTCAACAACTAAATAGCATTTTTTAGTATTTATCATGTCCACCCTTTCCTTTTCAATACAATTCAATTCAATTCAATTCAATTCAATTTTGCCATTATACCAATACAAGGTAGTATAGTATAACAAACCATAAGAGAGAGAGATAAATAGACAGTAGTGCAAAGACAAAAACATAGAAACACAATATGTGCATTTATTTCCATTCTTTTAAAAGACTAGGTTGCTTTTAGTTTTTGGGAAATCATTTTTTTCACACCTCACAAATTCAGTCTTAGAAGTTGGTTGCATTATCTGATCCCAATATCACAATACAAGTAATCCCAAGGAGCATTCAGTGTTGAGGTCTGGAGTCTGGCTTGGACGGTCCATTGGTCTGAGAACACCCGGAGTGGAGTGGATTTTTGTAGATGTGATTTTTTAAATTTTCTTGATTATCTCTCAAAGATGAAAGCTTGAAATACTGTTTATCTGATGGGGATGGTTTTGGTTCGTCCAGGTCTAGCACGTTTGTTTGGAGATCTTTTAATGATTTGTTTAAGCTCCTTTTTTTTAACTTCCAGAAAGTTTTTCCACTTATTTGCATCAGACAGTCTTCTTCTTAATCTCCTCAGAAACATCTCCTCAAAAATGAATGACCTAGTGGCTGTTTTGACTGGAAATTGAATAAACGAAGTGGCCAGAGAGCATATCTGCATTGTAACTGAACTCGATGCAGTGCATTCATAAGTTTCCAGTTGCTTCTAAATGCACGCCTACACACAATTTAGCCCAGATAAATACATTGAAATATAGACATAATCCTTGCTTAGATAAGCCACCATAACTCTGTAGTCTTTTAATGGGATAGCAATAGAGAGTAAATGGGTCAAATGAATTTGTTTCCATAGATAAACTAGCGCTGAAGTCTATAATTACTGAAGGAAGCACTTAGCGTGTGAGAGAGAGGCAGAGAGAGGAGGGGGGAGGGGGAGGGGTGTGTAATTAGATTGGTTTGGCGTTTGTTTGTTCGTTTATTGGTTTGTTTGTGGTCGTGTGCTGGCGCTTTGCCCGGCGCTCACGCTGCTGCAGTGGCTGAGGGCGCTCAGTCGGGTTCTGTGCTCAGCCCGTTTAACTGTGTTCCTCATGCTCTGTCCAGTTTTAATTAGAAGGTGCATGTCTCGTTAACATTTCAACATTCAATTAAGGAAGCACTGGAGCACGTGTAAAATCCTCTCTTTTGCTCGCTCACCCACGCTCCCTCGCTCGCTCTTTCCCTCCATGCTAACCGCCTCCTTTTCTCCTCTGGCTCAATTATTTTGCTTTCACTTTAATGTTTCCGTACCTACATTTGCACACACACACGCACGCCTCCCCCCTCCCTCTGCCCTGTATAATGTGTAGATAAACCTTGCCAATGGTAAAGTGTGCTTAATGAGGCCCATTTTTCAGTGTAAGGTCCAATAAGCCGCAGTGCAAACGAATGCACCTCGCCAATGCTAATCCCATATTAAACTCTCCGCGCATCCACCGCACGTAATGGCCATCATTATCACTATAAATCTGCTCTCAGAGACCATGGGCCGCCTCAGATAAGGTTGTGTTGTGTAGGTGTGTGTATGTGTGTGATTTCATGTTTCACCGGATTCAGTAGGACTATGTATGCATTACCATTTGGACAATCTCAGTTCTGTTCTATGTCTTGTCTTGAAATGATCTTGGTTGAGATTGACTGACAGGTGTTATTCCCCTCCTCTTTCACAGAGAGCTCCAGGCCTGAGAAGAGAGAGATCAAATGCCCCACCCCCGGCTGTGATGGCACAGGTCATGTGACCGGGTTGTACCCTCACCACCGCAGTTTGTCAGGCTGCCCTCACAAAGACAGGATCCCCCCAGAGAGTGAGTCGGCATTACACACGGACCCCTGAGGAGCACAATAACCACATCTTCTCTCGTCACTGTAATGCTATGATTATGAATAGAATAGTTTAGTCACAGGTTATTTTGAAGGAACCCTTATGGCTTCAAAATACACAGGCAGTGCAAAGGTTTGGGTTAAGGGTATCAGATGCTCCACCCACATGTAAACAGAACATCTTTTGAATGCTAAGCTGGCCCAACTATCAGGACTTCCTGAAGGTCCATCCTGAATTGCTATCCCACATGACTATATGCCCATCTTATGGGAAACAAACTTTGCAAGCAGGTAACCACTCTGTGCTGTGATTGGGCTGTTCAGAAGATGATATGGTCCTTCACTTCCCTTCCTGCCAGAAAAGTTTGTTTCTCATTGCCCGGGAGAACGTGAAGGAAATGAGGACAAGAAAAGTGGAGAGGATGAGCAAAAATGCGTCTTAAATTTGATGTCCACTATTGATGAACTGAGCCCATCACAGCATTCGCTTCTAATACAAATATATAAACACAAACAGAATACAGAATTGGAAGTATAGTTGGATTGCCTCATGTTTGTCATCACGCCCTTTCCTGTCATTGTGGGGAGGACAACATGCACTAGTCTGGTTTGTGGGGAAAAAGGTAGTCTCAACCGCTGGTGCTTCACCCACACGTAGGCAGAGGGTCTGAAATCTTTAGTATGTTAACCTGGCCATACTGTCAGAATACTGCCAGCTGCATTCCGACTTGGCTAAATGCACTTCCCTGTGTAAACACTTCTGTGTATCAGTGTTTTGCACTGGTCAGTTCAGAAACAAAGTTTTGTTATTTCAGCTTAGTTCATCCTAGTGAACAGTAGTCTCAGCCACAGATGCTCCATCCATCATAGACTTCTGTATTTACCAGGGGGCATTTTATTTTTCATGCCAAAGTGGTAGGCTTGTTATTGGTCATTTTGCATGTGAGTTGAATTTCCTTTTCCTGGAGTAGTAGGCGGTTCTTGGTCACGCCTGCATTAGAGGACACTACTGAACAAAAAAACTCAAAAGCCAAAGACTATCACACAATGTGACAAATAACATATTAAATGCTAGTTTAGGCCAGAATGACCCTTTAACAGATGTTCGCTTCTTGCTTAAAAACAGGTTAGGTATCTACAGTGCATCTGTGTTGGACTTCTCAATGAAGTTTTTTTTATTCTTGTTGAGTGTTAGTCTTCTCTTCTTAATGCTAAATATTTTCTCTGTGTGTGACTGGTTGTCTGTGCAGTCCTGGCCATGCATGAGAATGTTTTGAAGTGCCCCACTCCTGGCTGCACGGGACAGGGCCACGTCAACAGCAACCGCAACACACATCGCAGGTACTATATGTGCTTATCATTCATTCATAAACACACACATCCATGCTGTTGAATCTCAGTGGTCTCATTGAGCATTGTTGTGTCCTCAGTTTGTCAGGATGTCCCATCGCTGCTGCTGAGAAGCTGTCCAAGAGCCACGACAAGCAGCACCTGAGCCAGCCCATGGGCGAGCAGCCCAAAGGCAGTCCCAACTCCGACAGAGTGCTCAGGTCTGTCAGCTGTCACATGGTCAAGGTTTTCCACTCTTTGTTCTGTGATGAAACTGTGTTTCCCAGGTCTAGTCCAGCAAATCATCCTGTACTACAGAGTTATGTGTTTTCATCACTGCATCTAGGCCTGTGCTGCTGACATAGTCAGTTATGTGTACAATTCAGCATAAACAGTACAAAGAAACTTGTACTTGAAAGAAAGTTTGGGTACTGGAAAAGCAGAAGTATGGAAAACATAACATTTAGAGTATTTATTATATAAGAGTAAAATGTAAATCAGTGCTGTCAGGGACAAATCTAGAGTACAGTCTGCAACACAAGGAAAACACACTAGCTAGCAGAACTTTAATGGAATGGTGCATTTTGACCGCACATCATGTGTTCTCCACACATTTGGCGCAGGATTAGTGTAGAAATGTCATACCCTGCTTGTTCCCACCATAGGCGCCTGAGCAATGGAGGAAGTGGAGCATGGGCTCCTCCACGTTTTATTTGCAGAAAAATTTGCCTTCCAGTGGAAATTACTGTGTGAGGATGAAATAACAAATTATGTTTTTCATGTAATTTAATGAGCCTCCCGTAAAACCACAGATTATATCGAGCATATAACGGTCCTCTGGTTTGATAAGGCCGGCACTGTGCTGATTGTTTGCCACTGCTGGTCCACCCAGATTTTCTTCTTGTGTACAAGATGTAACTAGTTTTAAATCTCCTCAGACAGATTTTACGTGTGTACAGGCTTTACTTTTAACAAATAGGCTAAGACCAATATTACAAACAACCGAGAGAGAAATTATTAGGTCTGATATAAAATGATTTAGGTGAAAATATTTTTGCTGAAACTGAAAATTATTTACTAAACTAATTTAAAGAGGAAGACAAAAGGAAGGAAAGAAGGAAGAATCAGTAGAAAACCCTAGTGGACTAGCAGCTTTGCCATTAGTGGGCCCACAGTGGTTCGCCATCCTCTTGCTGTCAGGGACAAATCTCTAACCCGTGATTGAAATCCAGGAAACATTAGCAAACACTTTGAAGAGACACAAAATTGTGTTTGTACTTTAAAGTAACCTACTCAGCAAGTTACGGTGGTGAAGGGAACTCATTGTTTATTTTCAAGGTTCTTTATTTATTCATTTATTTTATTCATTTAATTTTTACCTTTTTGTTTCTTTTTAATCCATTATTAGCATCACACACTGAAAACAGTGCATTCAGATGTGAACATCACATAACTGAAAGAGGAATTTGTGTCGATGTAATGGGATCTGTTCATGTGGAAATGATGTACACATTTGAATGAAGTACACGCAAGGCATTATTTTCATCTGTGCAGTGCTCTGTTACCACGGTAACCCTGTTATCTGACACCAGGCAGAGGCCTACCTCCATCACATCATTAGCTAATTATCAACCCCCTCTCGAGCNCAGCAGTACGTCGATCAAACATGCCCGCCACAGTTGGTTAACCCAGCTGTCAATCTGAGAGAGGAACCCACTTACCGCAGCGGGATTGGTCAGGCCTTTCTGAAGCACTAACCCCTTTCTTGCCCTTCCTAATAGAGAACATCCTCGCGTATCACTGCAAGTTCACATGCCAGCCCTGCGACTCTAATTATGCTGCAGATAAGCTAATTAACGAACTTGGGGGGCATGGAGTATAAGAAAAATAATTACTTTCCTCCAGGAAGAGCGTCTACATGTCAGTCGAGGCGATGCGGATTGCGGCTCACAATAAACGCGAGCTTCTCTTATTGGTTTTATTATGATTCAAATGAGCGTCAGTGTGGCGCGAGAGCCCATTAGGAGAAGACAGGGAGGTCACCGGAGAAACCTCTGAGTGTTCCGCATGCCACCCTGCTCTAATGGGAGCGCACCGGCTTAATGAAGGGACACGGAACAGAAGGAGCAGGCGCGGCGCCTGCGTGTCTCTCTGTGTGTTTCTGTGGATAAAGACTGCCTTCTTCCACCACTCTGTGTTTTGAGCTTTGTAAATCTGTCGAAACGCTTCAACACAAGTTACATCAGTCAGAATGCAAGAACACACTCACTCACACCAACGCACACATACCTGCACACACAGTCACCGGCTCTGTGTGCTGCCATTAAAGGAGCACTTATAACCTTTTTGTGGGTACATACGAGCTTTTTTTATGCGTTCATTCTAAATTCTAAAACATATTCCTAAGAAAAGTTGAGACAGTAGCATGTTTACCACTGTGTTACATCACCTTTCCTTTTAACAGCACTTCATAATTGTTCGGGGACTGAAGACAGTTTTGAAAGCAGGATTTTTTTGCCACTCTCTTGTTTTACATCCGCACCAATACGTGCCCTTAGCTGTTGTATGTTGCGCTTTATAGGATGCCACAAATATTCAAGAAACGGGTCTGAAATGCAGGTAGAGTTAATGGTACCTTTACAAATGTACAGGTTACCCATACCATCGGCATTATGGTGCGATGACTGGCATTTGAAGTTTACTTTGTTAACAATCTGGAGGGTCCTTTTCTTCTCTGGATTGGTGCAAACTTGACTCATCAGACCACAGCATGTACATTTGTACTGTGCATCAGTCTATTGCAGAAAAGCTTGTACCCAGAGGGGTTGATGCCACCCGGTTTTATAATGATTAAATATGTTGTTTTTGTACCATTTTTATTTAAATATAGCTGAAAATGGACTACAAATAGCTGTTTTTTTACATGCATTCGACAAACTGCTCAAGCTTTTTGGAACTGATGTTTGTGATAGTCTTTGTAACAATATATCTTTGTGATATTCTTGTTTTGTTTTGAAGCATAATGATTTAGCCCATCTTAAAACAACATGTTTAGAGCGAAATAATCAACTAGCTGCTTTATACTGCGTTTCACCTAGAACTGCATCATGTGTTAGATTTCTGTTGATAGATGATTTCAGACTGATACATGTAAATGACCTCTTTTCTGATTGGCTGTCCTAAATTGGGCCTCAAAAAGCAGGTTCTGCTACGGTAACAACACTTCTTATCACTTCATTGTGAATGGGTACCGAATCTGCTGTAGGCTGAAGTGTATGTAAATGTGTTCATGGTTGCAACATTACAGCAATACAGCAACACAGCCCTCCTGAATTCATAAAGAGAGGTTTTTATAGCTTGTAATCTGAACCTAACAAACGTTAAATGCTACATCAAACCCTTTTAAAGGGAAAAGGAAGGAAAGTTCATTTTTCAGTTATATGGCCACTTTTTAAGGATGTTTTTTTTGTGTGGCTTCTAAAGGATTTGTAGAGTGGAGCTGATGGATCTGTGGGTGTTGCAGTGGCAGGCCGGTCAGGACTCACTACTCTCCAGGAAAAAGAAGCTGGTTTTAAACCTCATGAATTCCATGCTCTACAATATGCAAATGTGCCCCATGCTGATAAGACACCATTTAATCCTGCTCCACTTCTCCTCGAGAGTGCATTTCTCTGCACTCACTCTCGCTCCCCCTCTCTCCCTTTTACTTTCTCTTTGCATTCTTTCTGAGTCTTTTCCTCCTTCAGGAGCTTGTATCAGTCTCTGCTTTGTCTCCGTCTTTTTCTTGGGCTCTCCGTCTCCCTGTCTAAATTCTGCCCGGTCTCCAGATATTTCACACTCAATTACAGTATGCCTGGCTCTTGTTCGCCTTCTTTTTCTCCCTCCCCTTAAAGATACTCTCTCTTGGGGAAGAAATAACTTTATATAAAGAACTTTATAGTCAGTTGTAAGGAAAGAGAGAGCTGAAGGAAAGAGTTATGAATTCACTGGGATTATCTGGATTTCTGTGTGAATGGCTCCTAAAATTACAGGACTTGATTTTCTAAGATATAGTAATAAACCTAGGCAGTCCTATTCAACAAACACCACACCAAAACATTTTACAGCATCATATGTTTGTATAAAACTGACTTAAGTTGTGAAATCTATGCTCATCAGACAGACCTTATCACGGTACCTGACTGACCCAAAAGCCACAATTGTGGACATTCAGCGAGCAGTGATGCCCTTCATGAGTCATCCTGTTAGTGCCAGCAATATTGGCAGATGGCTGCACGACGCAGAAGTACATGCATGCAGACCGTTACGACGGCTCGCCAAAGGCTGCAGTGGTGTCGTGCCAAATTGTCATGGAGTGACTAGCGAATCCATGTGTGGAGGCACCGTGGTCAGCACCAAGATGAACAGTTTGTTGTCACCCGTTGCACGTCCAGAGGGCCTGGTGTCATTCCACCTCCACCCCTACCGCAACTTCCCCAGGAACTGTGTAAGATTATTCAAGTTGCATGGGATGGATTATTGCAGGACACCATTAGGAACCTCTACAACTCCATGCTGAGACGTCTGGCATGCAAACATGGCCTGACACTATTTCTGTATGTGTAGCTCAATAAATATTGCCCATTTCAGTCTAAATGTTTCATCATGTATTGTTCCTGGTAACCTTCTTCCTTTGGAATAGCATTTACAATCTTACACTTCCTTCTGGGTGCAACTACTCTTTTGATGATGAGTGTGTATCTTTTTGGCAGTAACTTCAACCAAATGCTTTCCATAGCTGTCAACGCTTTTCAGCCCGTGTACAAATCTGATGCGTTTGATATTTTTGGGATGCTCTGCTAGAACAGCTTGCGTCAGATCACACAATAGCATTCCAGCAGGACTGAGGTCAGGACTCTGACTCAGCCACTCTCAAATCTTTTTTGTTGATTGACTCTTCTGAGTTTTACATTGTGGATGGAGGAAATCAGTTGCAGAATTACCAGATGCATCTTGGAGTTCAGTAGTCCCTCAGTGTCGCTTGTTTGACGACTGTACAGCATGGTCTGGCACCTGGAGAGAGCAGCAGTGGTGCTGAATTTCTTTCGCCCTGGCTGTGGACTGGTGTAGAAATCCTTTTAGAACACTTTGCATGATATGACCTTCAACAACCTCTGTATCTTTAGATCAGCCTGTATTGCACTTAAACAGAATTCAGCTGTGAAGAGCAAATAAGCAAAGCTTTCTGTATGTGACATCATTTTTTTAAAGAGATTATTATGTTTTCTCTAAATGACCTTGAATCTTTAATTCATTTCCAACAGAAATATAGCCCTGCGCATGGTGGCTTTTTAAATAGCACTGCCTTAATTTCCGGCATGATCTTCTCATTTTAAGCCTACAGCCTACAATTTGAGTACAGAAATCTAGTAGCACACTTTCATACAACATTGTTTTAGTGCACAGGAGTGCTGGCTTGCTGGTAGCATGTAGGCAGTATTGTTTATATTTTCAGTGCTAAATGAGTAATTTAAAATGAGACTCTAACTAGGAAAACGTTCTTAAGGCAGGACTTTGTAGGTGTGGGGCATTTTTACTCACCACAGTGTGCAATAATAACAACAATGCCATCCATGTTCCATGAGAAAACCTTAGGGAAAAGCTTGGACCTGGAATTCCTTATGTGAGCATGCCACAGGCTACAGAATGATGGATAACTTCAGCAGTCTATAAGGATGTAACAAGGCAATTGCCTGCAAAATCCGGTTGAAGTTAAGTCTTGCTAATATACATATCTATTATGTCAAAAAAAAAAAAAACAAGTGTCTCCAATATTGTAACTTTAAATAAGACGACAGAAACGTACTTCTAATCTAAGTCAGTTTAATTATTTTTTTTAGACCACTTCTGTTGATCCATTCATCATGAAACTGTGATGCAATATAAAGGACAGCTGCAAATATGCAAAAATGAAAATCCAAAGAAAACTAAATAGATATTTTTTTGGGGACAATGATGTAATAAATGCTTAGATTTTTTTTAGTAATCAAAAAATCAATGTGGTGTGCATCATCAGTATTATTCTCAGTGTTAATTAGGTTAAAACTGGATAGCTGCAGCTTTGTGGAGCGCAGGTTGTGGATTATCACTTGCATCAGAAATGTCTTGTAAGCAGAAGTAATGTTTCATTGTGCTGTAGACAGTCATCATACAAACATCTACCGTTTGAGTGTATAGATGGATTGTGTTAATCAGTCTCAGCCCTACTCAAGTTTTGACACACTGTATCCCTGATTTTGACTTGCCAGTTCCTGTAATGCACTGCACAGTGCGTATGACAGACGTGATGCTTCCCATAGAAAACAAGTGGGATCCGTTGCAATGGATTGCTGTGACAAAACAGTTTAAAAATCAGTTTAATGATATGTAATGTTACAACCTACATTACTGCCAAACTGCCATATTTATCATCATAAAAACTCAGAAAAGATATGTATATTTTCTTACACTACCTATTTGTAAACAAACTGTCCACCATCTTTCTCTCTCCCTCCATCAGACCCATGTGTTTTGTGAAGCAGCTGGAGGTGCCACAGTTTGGCAGCTACAGGGCCAGTCTGGTGCCCAGCACCCCGCGTGCTAACCTGGCTAAGGAGCTGGAGAAGTACTCCAAGGTCTCCTTCGATTATGCAAGCTTCGACGTGCAGGTGTTCGGCAAGCGCATGCTCGCCCCAAAGATGCACACCAGCGAAACCTCACCCAAAGCCTTCAAATGTAAGCAAAAACAGGCACAAGTCCTAACACACCTCTCAAGGGACAGCTTACCAAGTGGAAGATGTGGTCAAGAATACTAATAATCGGCTTTAATTAATTGAAAATCCCATGTTTCTCCACAGCCAAACCTCCATTTCCCAGAACCTCTCCCCCGAGTCCAGGCTTGCAGAGCCCATATGGGAAAAGCTCGTCCAGCGCCCATGACTATTCCCATGATGCGGAGGCTGCGCACATGGCTGCCACAGCCATCCTCAACCTGTCCACTCGCTGCTGGGAGAGACCAGAGAACCTTAGCACCAAACACCTGGACAAGGTGTGAACCAAACATACACACACTTCAACAATTCAATCGTGAAATCTCAAATTGATCACTCTGGTATGACCTGGAATTGAAAAAAATATAAAGATTAAAAAATAAATAAATAAAAAATTAAAAAACATACAGTTCTTGCCTGATTAAGATCTTACTTGATAGACCACTCCTAATATGTCAGTGTAAATAAGGAGCTTGTTTTCTGAACATAGAATATGGTGCAATATGGTGTACCACAAGGCTCCTTTTTAGGGACCTTACTGTTCTCCCTTTATTGCCTTTCACTTTAAAGCTGGTAACAAACTGCTATTGATAAAAATGGATGTCAGCTCAGCTAGATTCAATGACAGAAGATTGTGTTAAAGACATAAAAATCTGGATGACCGTGAACTTTCTGTTAAACTCTGAAAAAACAGCAGTATTGCATATCTTGTCCTTGAACCTCAGAGTTTTTGGTGCAACCAAAATCTGCACATGAAATCTTTGGAAACTCTGGATGCTAGTTTAGAATTTAGGTCCCATTTCAATAATATCTCTAAAAAAAATTGTTCATGCTTTCAGAAGTACTACTCTATTATAATGTTTTATGTTTTACTGGCTGGTTGCTTGGTTGTATCTTTAAATAGGCTCCAGTTAGCAGCAGCCCATGTGCTGAGCAGGAAAAGAAAGTCTGAGCATTGATCTTATTCAGTTTACACTGACTTCCAACCAAGCTCTGCACTGAGTATAATGACATTTAAAACTCTAAATAACTGAAAACTTATAAGATCACATACAGCCCAGTAGGTGGAAGGTTATCTATCTCTATCTCTCTCTCTCTCTCTCTCTCTCTC
>CM067492.1:16399431-16439487 GCA_034552555.1 Semaprochilodus insignis | reverse complement strand
CAATAGATTTTTAAGACTTTTTTTAAGTGCAAATATTTTTAACTGACAAAGTTTTGATAATTTTATAAGGTTAGCGTTTCTGTTTGTTGTTTTGCATTATGTTATTTTTGTTTTTTCCAAATCCTGAGATACCCCGTGCTTATGGAGAATTCTAATGTGTATTTATTATTTATTGGATATTTATGAACTAATGAACTGTGATAAGGTTGTACTGTATATTTATTTTGTAATGTGCTTGTGACCACTGAGTCTGAGTAGACGAAACTGTTGAATAAAGACGCATAAATGATACTTGGACGCAAAGTAAAAACTGTATGATCATCAGGGTGGGGGGGTTTCCTTAAAATGCCAGCAACACTTCCTATGGGAATGTACAAAAACAGTTCTGCTGCACTTTCCATGGGTTTCGGCAGAAAAAGGAAATTGGATCTTCTCTGGATTTGCTTTCACTGACTTTTACCATATCAAGCTCTCGGAATGGCCCAAGATGTTCTTTCTGTCCAGAGTGGTTCTAATATATAAATATATATATATATATAAATATACATATACATATGGATTATTTTGATGGATTATTTTTTCTCTCTGTTGATCTGTACAGACATTCTGGATGATGTATAGTGTATTTCCTTTGTTTTCTTTTATTTTTTTTTTTGTTTGGTGGGGGGTTTGGGGGTCCAGTAGAACATAGGAAATACCTTGAGGGGAAACCACAAAGTCCTTACTCAGCTAGTGTCCGATAAGCATACACCCTTGTAGCCTTATTCTTGATTTTTTATTTTTGAAATGCACAAAGTGCCACTAACCCACGCTTTCTTTACCGTCTCCGCCCATTCAGCGACCACACAAATCCTGAGTCATGTGACCGTGGCGTAAGCCGTGTGGTGTTCGTTGCCTTTATTCCTTTATGCCGAGATGGCCATAACTACACTATATATACATTCTGTATAAAAAGACAAAAAAATTATATATAGAATATAAACATACATATATTTTTCCAGTGTAATTGTTAACTCTTTCTCTTATTGTAGCTTATCAGAGAGATGATATCTTTTGAAAAAGCTGTATTACTACCAGTAGAAGACAAAATGAAAAAAAAAAAAAAAAAAGACCCATTTTACTGTGGTGGCAGGATACAATGTGTTTTATAATATGTAAAGGTACATTTCTAAAAATCTAAGGATGCTGAGGTTGTTTGTAAAGTTTCCTATTTTGGGGCTTGCTTTCAGTCCACGGTCGCTGGGCTTTATCTGTGTATGTTATGCTCATGTAAACGGGACAGTGATGAAAAAGAAAAAAAAAAAGGTAGTCTGTTCTTAGACCCGTCTTAGTGTTCAAACGATTGCAGTTGATTCTGTACCTGTGAAGATGCATCGTAGTAACTTCATGGTGGTCCTGCTCTTAGTGTTGTGTGGTGTTGTGTCAGTTCCGGTGGGCCACAGATATTCGTCTCCGACGCAAACCATGACACCAAAAGCAGTGTGATTCGTGTTAGCGAGTTGTGAAATGAACATCGTGCCTCCTTATATTACGAGAACATCACTTTTGTCTCCAGCTAGAAGGCCATGCTGTAGAAATGGTATCGTCCATTAGGCGTTTGCGAAAGCGACATACTGAACAGAACTTGTGTGCACTTTCGAGATTATTGAATGCCAGCTAATGACCTTTCAGCCAAGACCTTTAGGGAAAAAAGAAGCAAAAAAAAAAAAAAGAAACAAACACAGAATAATATTAGCTAATGGACGTCTGTTGATCGCACCAACAGGAGCGGGACAAAATGCGTATGTCTTTTACGTGTTGACATGTTTGTTGCTGTTCAGTGTAAATCTGTATTCTGTCTGTGAAACGTAGAGTTCCCTTTGAGTCAGCATTCGGTTGAGATCGAGATCAGGCGAGATTAAGAGTGAGGCCACCATGCCTGACGTGGTCTAAACTCAAAGAAGCGTCCCACTTTGGGTCAAAGCCTGAATCTGAACAACTGAAAATAAAGTCAGAAAAGCAGAGGTTGAGCGTGAGCTCTAAGATCGCCATTGATATGCTGACCGGCGTCTCTCGCTCCCACACCGCGAGAGTAGAGGAGACGCTGGTTGCATAAATTTCTGTCCATTTCGTATAATGTCAGAACCTTCCCTGGCCTCATCCTTTCCTTCTCCCGTAACCTTTCCCCAGTAAAGATGTGGAGTTGCATTTGAATATGAAAGCGCTCTGCTTTAAGAGAATATTAGAGAAGAACATGGGGAATAGGGATACTCTTCTGATCTATCTGATGTAGGGCTAGCTCGTCGGTAAAAGGTTCTTTGCTGCAACTGTAGTACACAATTAATTAGCAAAGACAGTCATTTCCCTGTACTAAGTAAAGAACAGAGAGCATTGATTGTGACTGCAGCCAGTAGGCAGGTGTTGCATGTTTAGCACTGGCTTCTATTTCTGGCCATTGGGTTCTAGTCCAACTTTGCTTGGAACATTTAAAGTTGTATGTTCTTTTCCTAAGCACAGGGGAACATGTCAAAATTCCTATGCATGGTAATTGACTGTGTGCTACATATGCAAGAGATTCTGCTGGAAAGATTCCTAAAAATGTTGGAATTGTCCAAACTTTCTATTGCCAGAATAGTTCCTAGCCTCAGCGCCACACATTTCACAAAGCTAACACATACAATCTAACATTCAGCTCATTAGAAAGTCCATCATGAGGTATGTCGGAGTAAACAGATTTTCAGAACTATGATTGCACGACTAGTCCTAAGTCCACATTTCCTCTATGAACTAGCACTGCGGGGAGATCATTTTCTTCATTTGGCCGTAATGGGACAGTTGATAAACATTGATGTCTGCTTATAACTACTGACATGAATACTATGAAGCATGAAATAATTTTTTCACCTTACTGTATACCATCCTAACAGTAGTTGTCAGTGATGATAAGCAGATGGAAATGTTTGTTTTGTTTTTTTTGTTTGTTTGTTTGTTTTGTTTATTAAGCAAAGAGTTTCATGAATTTCATAATGTAGCCTGTTCTACTGTTTGAAAGTGTAGCACTGTAATTTTAATATACTTCCCCATTCAAACCAAATCATATACATAGCTTACTGAATTGAATTGCATGGTCTGGGTTGTTGGGGGTTAGCAGATAGACTTAAGCCTTGAACCTATGGAACCACGTTAAGGTAAACATGCTTGGGATGCGTTTACATTACAAGCCTTTTTTCTCAATCCAGATTTTTCGCTCAGATTTCATTTCAGTGAATTCTGATCAGGACCGTTCTCATTGGTGAAGAGAAATGAAGTTGAAAGTGGTGCAAATTAGAGAATTTTAAAAATCTGTTTTTGTGTTCACACAGTATCGAGGATTACTCATAATCACTTTTATAGCAAAAACTTCTAACTCCAAACGTAACTGTATAGATGAAAAAAAAATTATAGATGAAAAAAAACACATAAAAGCCTGAATGGGGTTTTGACACAACTGTGACAATGTCAAAGTGTCTTAAATGTGGTTTGAAAATATCTAGATTTTGTGTTCACATCAAAAGGGCTTAAAAGTGATTTGAAAAGATCTGGATTTTGTGTTCACACAGCTCTGAAAAAAAAAAAACAGCCCAATCTGGAATTACAAAACCTTGTATCGAAAATTATGAAAAGGAAATAAGCATGCTTTTATTGAAGTAATTGTTCCATTCCTCCTGAAATGTTCACATGATGTAAAAGTCAGAGGTTTGATGACAAATGATTTGAAAGTTACTGAAAGCTGATAATGAAAAAATAAATGTTTTCACACAACTCCGAAAGAATCAGATTTCACATTGTGCCGCTGCAGTGTAAGCGTAGCCTTGGACTGATACATGGATATGTATATATTATATGAGCTAATAGGCCCCAATGCCCTTTGTCATGACCCGAGAGAAGACATCCGAGTTGAAAGCACGCACGGAGTAGGAAGGCACGATATTGTCAGAATGATACTGTGTTTCCCATTAAGCTGATAGAACCAAAATGGCCCTCAATCTGTAGGCGCCGTAGCCTACAGCTCTGTGGTGTTCTCATGTGTGCCTTTTCTCACTTCACTTAGCTGCAGGAAAGGGTGTGTTTACATTGGGGTAATAGGTTCAAATGCCACTCAGGGTGTCTAATATATATTCTTTTTTTTTTTTTTTCGGGAAGGGGGGGGGGCATATGGGTACATGATTTTCTTGACCTGTTTAAAATGGTTGCCATTTAAATTGTTTGTTTGCTGTTTTTACATGAAAAAAAAGACATGATATCTAAAACTATTCTTCCCAAAAGTACTTCAGAAACTGTGACGCTATTTCAGGTTGTTAACTGTACCATTGGTTCTTTATCTGAGGGAAAGTATCAACTAATCTAATATGTCTAGGTGAAGCAATTGTGCACAGGGCATTATTCTGACAGCAGTGGGAGTCTGTACATTTGTAATAAAGGAAAAGTGTTGTTGTTGTATTAAAGAATATTTCCCAAAAAAAAAAAAAAGACAAAAAAATAAATAAAAAAAAATAAAAACATTTGTGACTTAATCCACAGCCAAAGCCCGTCCGGCCGAGTCCTTTTTACAGAGATAAGCTATTTTTACTGGTGATTTTGTAGCCACAAATCGTATTCTCCTTTAGAAAATGACAAAAGATTGGTACTTCCAAAAATGATAAGCACTTCCACTATAATAGACTGTATGAGTTTTTGTTACTTTTGTAGCGATGGTTATTTCTTTGCTAACGTGTTTTGTAGAGCGGGACAGGCTATGGCTGTGGAGCTTTCATGGCCTCGTTTGGAAGTTTAAGTGTGTAGTTGGGTTTGGACTGTGACAGTGTTCGTGCATTCTTGTATCTGTGCTCACCCATATCAGTGTTATGAGAAGCGATGTCTGTTTTTTTTTTGTGGAAGCATCATTCATTTATTCATTTCAATGTTCTATATGAATAACTCAAAAAATAAAGTGGAAATAACGATGACTTTTCTCAATGTATACTTCATACGCGTGTGTCTGTGTGAGACTATATGAGCCAGACAAACATGCTACGGTCATAAGCAGAAGGTTGGGTGAAACTAAATGAACATGCTTTAATGCAGAACTACTGTTTATTTGCTGAATTTATCTCACTGGGGGACAAGGGTGCATTAAATATAGCCTGTGGAAAAGTCATGGCATATTTTTGTATTTCATGTTAAACTTATGAAATAGAAATAGAAATGTACAGAAAGTGTTTATTCCCTGTAGAGGACGAATCTTATTGTCATGCCAGTCTTCAGAAGCCTAATGTAAGCTAAAATATCCCCATTTTTGCTGCATGTTAGCTCCAAACACAAGAATAAGGGACAAATCGAGTGGGATTCCAGATACTCCTATTAAGTAAATTCAGCTTGTTCTTTAAAGTGCAGCCATTACTAATACAGGTGTTCAGTTACGCTGACACAGCTTGTTTAATCTACATAGAAAAGCATTGACCGATATGGCCAAGATGTGACTGTTTGGTCACCATGCCCAACATCAGCTCAACAAACCCGCTGCCCCCTCCAGGATTTGGCTATGGAGCAGTGGATCAACTGGAGTGACAGAGGTCCATCAAATACATTTGGGATGACTTGGTGTAACAACTGTGATCCAAAACTAATCATCCAACATCAGTAAGTAACTTCACTAGTGCTGTTGTGACTGAATGAATGCTCTCAAATCTTCACAGCCATGTTCCAACTTCAAGTGCAAACAAGGGCGGCAAACCCTTTGATTTTAAACAAATGCTGGAGCAAATGTCTACCAACATTGGGATACAGTCCAAATGACTAGAGTTTACAAGAATAGCAGTATTTCAATAGAGAAACCTTGAAATTTGTTCTGTCTACTTCTTCTAAAGTAAAAGATGGAAGATGAAAATAAAACTTCCACAGGGAGTCTGACAATTACATGACTTACGAATTTTGCCTGCATTAAAAAAAAATTCTGGACGTCTTCATTCTCAAATAGCCTTCAAGATGTAGTAGCAGTATAAAGAAAGACTGGTGAAGGGATGGGAGAGAACCCTGAGAACTTGGGCTGGGGTTCTGGGTGGCTTCTGTCTGGACCTAGAAGACCGGACCCACTTTTTATATGAACCGTGGTGGGACTGCTATAGGACTGAGGAAGAGGGAGGAGACAGGGTTATTGAGGCAAGACAGCGGAAACTGCAAACATTTCAGCATGAGAAATGGAAGGTCGGGAATTTATGGGGGGTTAGATGGAAAGAGGAGGGGTTTCAGGCATGGTCCTCCTCCCAGATTTCAGTTATTTCATAACTCAATTATTTCAAAATGCTGTGTGCTTATTCGTAAGTGGCAAAAAGAGGTTTTTAAAAGAATAACTATATAAATCTAATAAAGGTCATATTGGTAATAATACAGCATGGATGTTTGCTGTATATGCAAAGCCCACTCCCAACAACATACATCATACTGAAAGAAAGGAATATTCATGTAAGCAATGTTTAATGTGTTTTGGAACAAAATTCTTCACATGGATTTGAGATCTACAGGGGCCACATGTCAGTCTAGACTATCTTTACCTCCACTGGCCAGTGGACATTGTGGCAGGTCCCCTTATATCACAACAAACTGTAGCTACTTGTCAAGAAAGACACCTTATCAACATGTTTAGTCTAGAGTACAACATGTTAGAGTCAATTCAAAATGTGATTAGCATTTAGATGCATTCAGAATGCCCAGTCCTTGAGGGTGGTACATTGTTCCAGGTCCTTGTCTTGAATGCCTCGGAAATGAGACTGATTTTACAGTTTTCATTCTCATATCAAAAAGTAACACATGCTGACATCTGCTGGTGTTGATCAACATAACCAGCTCTGTTCAGCACATGAAGGACACATCCAAAACACAAAACACAAAACAGCACCCTCCATTTCATTTGGAATCATTTTCAAACAAAGACACAGCTGGTACATCAGACAAAGAAGACTCTATCAGGTTCATAAAGTGTAAGTGTGACAACATGACTTAAAACTGACACTTCAGTGTAGTTAGTAAACACATCCAAAGCAGTAATGTTACTTTAATGACCTATGATTCATTCTACAGAGAAGGCTCCTCTTAAAACATGGTGAACTTTTGAACTTTGACTCACCAAGCACTTTTTTCAGAATTAGTTCATGTAATTACCTAATCAGCCAATCGCATGGCAGCAGTGTAGTGCCAAACCTGCTACGGTCTAGCAGCAACAAATCAAACACATCCAGTCAGCAGCACTTCTGTAGAAGTAAATACCTGGTTGGTGAGAGGGGTCAATGGAGAATGGCCAAACTGGTTTGGTAACTCAGATAACCGCACTGTACAGTTATGGTGAGCAGAAAAACATCTCAGAATGCACAACATGTTGAACCATGAGGCTACAACAGCAGAAGACCACATTGGGTTCCACTTATGCCAGCCACTAACAGAAAGCTGAAGCTGCAGTGGGTACAGGGACAGAAAAACAGAGTCAAGTCTGAAGAATCTTGATTTCTGCTGTAGCATGAGAATTTGGAGCCAACAACAGGCTTCCTTGGACTCAACCTGCCTTCCAGTCCAGGTTGGTGGAGGCGGTGTACTGGTGTGGGGGCTGTTTTCTTGACACACTTTGGCCCTGTTAATACCGCTCTATCATCAAATTGATGCCATAGCCTATTTGAGTATTGTTGCTCACCATGTGCATCCCTTCATGGCCACAATTTACCAACTTCTAAGGCTACTAAGGCATGTCAAAAAAGTGCATGAGCCATCCCAATCACCTGATCTGAATACAATAGATGTGGTAGAACACCTTTGGCATGTGGTAGAACTGGAGAAATGCATGCAGTAGTTGCATGAATTGTATGTAGAACTACACATACATTTTCTAAATGAAATACTTTAAAAATGTCCTGCAAAGAGTAATATGGAATTTTTCTGCAAATATAAGTGCACAATTTCCTTGTATTGGAAAAAAACAACACATAAAATATAAAATGTGGTATTATTTTGCACAGGCCATTTTATATTTTTTCTTACGTATTTTTCTAGTACATTAAATTCAGAATAATAAACAGCAAATGAACATTAAAATGTTAACGTATTCTCACAAAATGTCATTCGGTTTATAATTAAGCTGATGGTAATTATTTGAGTTACTTAAATTCTATGCAAATAACTTTTTAAACATGATTTTTAATGCCACATTTTATAGAAATACCAAAACATACTTCTATAAGGGATCTACATTAAATTATAAGGTTTTGCACTGGGTACTTGAACATTACAGTGAGGATTTGATTGCATTCAGCTAGGAAAATAAAATGTTTCTGTTATTAAAGGAGCAATAGGTAAGAGAACACAATCTGCCAAATTCCTAATCTATGTATTTACTCTTCCCTCTTCCTTACTCCTTGTTTACTTACCACTCTGAAGAAATGTTCATCATGTTCAGCATTAAACTTCATCCCTTTACTCACCAAGAGTGTCTCCAGCAGGGAAACCAATGCCACTGTTAACCTTTTGTCACTTGTGTTCTTTGCTTTCTAAGGTGTTTTCTTGCAGGTGTGTTTCTTCTTCATCTACTTATGTGGGCACTGAAGGCAGACTCAACACTACAGTGACTCTCTAACGCTTCTTCATGTACAAAGATGGTATTAAGGACAGGATGGGCCGAGGCTGGCAGGTTAACATTCTAACTTCAGTAACCTCAGCAACAGTAACCTCAGCAACGCGATGCAAAAATGTCTTTGCCTTACTCTCAAAACTTATTACTTCACATTCTGTTATTTTTGGTCAATAATTTTGTTTGGAAAAAAAATGTTCATTTTGAAATATTTTAAATATACACTCATTATCAAAAGAATAGTTGCACCCAGAAGGAAATGTTGGATTGCAATGCTACTCAAAGAAAGATAAAGGTTACCAGGAACAATAAATGATGATCCATGACTGTCTGGCACAACACTATTGCAGTCTTTGGCGACGTTGATGTGGTGTTAAGGGCAGTCGTTGTAACAGTCCTGTAGTCCTACGTCATGCAACTGTCTGCCAATGGTGCTGGCACTAACAGGATGACTCACTGAGGGCATCACTGCTAGCTGAATGTCTGCAATCGTGGCTGTTGGGTCAATCAAGTATAGCAATAAGTCCCGTCCATGCTTACGTCACGTGTGCGCCTGAATTTGAAACTTACGCCATTCGCATGTCTCACAATGTCAAACCTACCCACCAAGTTTCATTCCTGTCGGTTGATTCCTTCTGGGTGTGACTATTTGTGCAACTGTTCTTTCAATGATGAGTTTATGTAAACATTCAAAGATTACTTTGAAGATATTTTCACTCAAATTGGTATGCTAAATGGAAGCATTTTCACTGGTTGTCTAAGACTTTTAGACCCTGCTGACCACCTTTGTGAAAACAGTGACTTAATACCAATTATGAAATGTAATACCATTGAAAGAAATAGTAAGTGAACCCTTTGGTATTAACTGCACTGATTCTGCACTGATTACTAATAAAATGTCTAAATAAACTAATAAAACACAAACAACTGTACCGTTCATGTCTTTTAATGAGCACATTGAGTAATCCACAGTGCAGGCTAGAAAAAGTAAGTGAAGTAAGTGATCTTGAATTTAATAACCTGTAGATGCCCCTTATATCACGTTAACCAAACATTTCCAGCTGCAATTAAAAATTCGGTAACACTGAGCATTCGTTCTTTAGGTGATTTACTTGTGTGTTTTGTGCCATTGTCTTGTTGCATTACTCTGCGTCTCTTCGGCTGACAGTGCACACATTAATAAAGGTTTCTGCAGATTGTAGAGTCTTCTGTAGGTCCTTTGCTGTTACCTTGGGTTGTTTCTCACCTCTTTCAGGATTGCCTGCTGTGCTCTTGAAGTCATCTTGACAGGACACCCACTCCTAGAGAGAGTAGCCAAAGTCCTGCATGTTCTCCGTCTGTAGGCAAACTGTCGAACCAGTTCACTTACTATTTCTAGCCCCACTGTGGATGCTACTCAGTGTGCTGAACAAAAGACGTAAAGGTACAGCTGTTAGTGTGTTATTAGTTAGTCTGTGTTTGTCTAGAATTGTGACTGAGATAACTATCGGACCACGTTTTATTAGTGATCCAGGCAGAAATCCAGCCAAAGGGGTCACTTACATTTTCTTGCGACTGGAACTCGTTAGTTCTTTGCAATATCTCATATCTCGAGAAAATAACTTATGTGGAGATATTAGATGCTGCCCAAAGATTAAGTCATTATTCTGAAACACTAAGTTAGTATTCTGTAAGGGAAATAATGTGAAACGGAGAAATGATGCCTTTTTCTGCTCTGACTGGCAGGAATGAGCCTCTGTGTTTAGCTGAACATTGTGGTCGCACACAAAAAAACAAACAATCGCAACTTTGTTTCGAGTGGATTTTTGGACTATCTATCTATCTATCTATCTATCTATCTATCTATGTGAACAAAAAGCTCTGTTCTGGAAACGCTCGGCTCTGACGCTGCCGTTGCGTGTGACGTCAGCGCGTCAGCTGTTTTGTGTTTACATCGCGTCGTTTTTGTTGTTGTTGTTCTCCGCAGCTAAGTTCAGCTCTGCTTGTTTTCTGCGCCCAAAATGTCCTAGCGGAATCCGGAAAGTGCGCGGCTGTGCAGTCGATGGACAGACACGCTGTTGTTTTGCATGAAACAGCTGCTCGCTTCCACACGGTAAGGACGAACGAAACGCGGAGGGCTGACTGACTGACTGAGTGGCTGGCAGAGCCCGTGGCTGCTTCTTCTAGTGACCGACCGACTGTTTTGTTTTCGTAGCTAGCGCACAGCTAACCGATTTAGCGTTGCTTTCGTCGCTCGTCCGTCACTCTTCGTACCTTTCATTTATTCAGCTCCGACAGACGTGGACAACATGGCGTTTCTCATTTGTTCCGTTCTTAAAATTAGCCTGCGTGTTTCGGGGAGAGCGTCGCCTCATTCGTCTTTATCGTCCCTGCCTTCCAGCCGTTCGGACTAACTCAGTTAGCTGCCTTCCTCGCTGGCGCGCTCTGCTCGTGTTGTGTTTGTCGGGCTCTTCGCTGGATAATCAGTGTGAAAATGAACTGCGCTTTCCATCCAAGAGCTAAAGTCATGCAGGAGCGTCCAGTATGGTTGCCTTGTTGCCTTGCGTGTTAATCAGTTTTAGTCATCTGTTCGTTTGGTGAAATACGCTGTGTAAATGAAACATGTTATTACTGTTATTACTGTTATGGTGATAGACTTCAGCGTCCAGCAGTCTCTGTGCTTGTAGTTTATAGGTATGATTGTATATATATATTGTACGTATGCTTGACCCTGTATATCCTGTTCATCCACGTAGTGGTCAGAGAGTAGTCCGGTGCATTCAAACTGAGTCTGTACCTCACTTGAAGTGTAGGCCTGTGTTGTTGAGCAGCAATTCATGTCATCCTCAGTTTACAGTGGTACAAGATCAAAGGACCGGCCAATAGCACATGGTTGTGAAGGCCCGAAGTGCTTCATTGTATTGCCCCTATTTGGTGTTCCTCAGAAAAGGTTGAATTGGTCTTAGATGTGTTTTGTTGTCCCTAAGCCTGACTTTGCAGACTGCCCGACTCCCTCATCTGATAAACAAATAACACCCTTTGGTCTAAAACGAGCCTCTGGCCAGAGCTCCAACTGGGGCATAAAAGACTGTGTCACTTTTCAGTTGGTATTGTTTGACTTCCAGAAATAGAACAGTCAGTCGTCTCCTCCAGAGGAAAAAGGCTGTGCCAGTTTTTTTTTTAGTGTACAATGATATTTCATCCTCTATGGCTGTTGCACGGTGTAACTCATGAACAGTTTAATCAGTCTGTGTTATTGTTATAGCTTACTTGGCAACCAGACATTAGCTAACATATCACAGGTACTCAGACTTAAACAGTATTATATTAAAAGATAAATGAGAATTTCCATTTGTGAAACATTCTTTCCCCAGGGCTACAGTGTCTCGGAACAATACCCCATGGCTAAATCAAAGACAAGACAAGACATGAAAACGTTATATTTAACAATTGTTATAGGATATACAGGGCCAAGCATACGTACAAAATATATTCTGATTCTGATTTGTTACTTAACTATAACATAATATTCAGTCATTAAAGATGCCACACAATGTATTTATTCAGTGTTTTCAGTTCCTCTACAAAACCTGTTATTTGGCCCTGGAATGAAACAAGTCTGTTTTCCCATTTTTGGTGAGCTCATGAATAATTCGATGAGCTCTGCTCTGATTTGCAGCGATACATTGCAACGGCTTACAAACAAGCAACCTGTAGAAACAGACACTGGCAGGAAAATAAATAACTTGGCAACTTTCAGTTTATGATAATGTGGATTCAGCCAGAAAAAGGGGGATAACATCCCCCAGCGCGGCTACTTGCAGGTTGCTGGTGGGGTTGTGATGCTAATACAGGTGGAACTGTGTATCTCTTCAGTCTCTTTAGTTTCACTAAGCACTAAGCAAAGCCTGTTTGATAATCTCCAAGGTTTGGGGAAGCTGTCTGGAGTGAAATGTGCAGAGCAAACTCACAAAGTGGTGCTGCTCTGTTGTCATTACATGCAGTTTTTTACCGTGCAGTTTTGTAAATGCAGGATTTGTTCGACGGAGGAGAGAACAGTGTTTTGAGGTTCACTGTATGTCAGTTCTATGTGCCAAACTCTCCTTATTCAGCCAATATAATAATATAAATGCAGCTTTACGTTCTATGGCACCTTTAACAAAGTTAATAGTATGGTTTAAACCAGCTGTTATTTACTAATTACATAATTTACTAATAAATCAGAAACAATGTTGTCGTAGTTCAGCTGCTGTTATCCTAATAGATTTTATGCCTTTTCCCTTCAGACGGTGAAAGGCCTCACGCAGGTCAGACCCTAGACTCCCTCTTGCTTTTCACCATGGGTGGTGCTGTCAGCGCTGGAGAGGACAATGACGAGCTGATTGACAACCTGAAGGAGGCCCACTACATCCGCTCAGACCTGGTGGAAAGGGCCTTTCGAGCTATCGACCGAGCTGATTACTATCTGGACGAGTATCGGGACAGTGCCTACAAAGACTTGGCCTGGAGGCATGGCAATCTTCACCTTTCTGCACCCTGCATCTACTCTGAAGTGATGGAGGCCTTGGAGCTGCGGCCTGGCCTGTCCTTTCTCAATCTGGGCAGTGGCACGGGTTACCTCAGCACCATGGTGGGCCTCATCCTGGGTAAGTTAACTCTTTTTAAAAAGTACTTTCATAAAAAAATCGACTTGTCATGATTTTCCTCTTCATCCAAATTTTCCATCAAGACATGTTTGGTGTCCAGAGGTTCCTTGCATTGTAGCTGCGAGGCTAATAAGTAATGTGTGCTTATATCACACTATTTAGCATCATATAAACTGCATACGTAAATAATCAAACACATGCTTTAAATGAATAAAGAAAGTAAGTGATTTTCCAAAACTGGAGTTCAAAAATATAATGTAAAAAATATAGGACTCTTAACATAGGTGGAGGACCTGATAGACCACCAAAACTACCGCCATCATATAAACAGCACTTAAGCTTTTATCTTTGAGAGATTCAGATCTGAATCTCTCACCTTTGCTCACCTTTGCTCACCTTGGCTTCAGATCTGAAAAAAGCTACAGGTACTTCTGTGCGTCAGGGTCCATATGAATTTGTAGGTGTTACAAAGCCAAAGGAAATGTGGGGGAAAAAGAAGAAATTTGCTAATTAAACAAAAAAGCTTCTTGTGTTCTCAGAACAATGGACCGGTCTCTTCAGTGCTCAGACCTGAATATCCCTGAATGTGTTTGGGTTTACTAGAACCGTGAGAAGCAAAAAATGCAACTGACCTTTTATGACGTCTGTTGTCCATGTAAAGCGGTGTGTGGATTGCAGTAGGACTTATCTGCTTCTATCTGCCTTATGTTGTTTGCAGGTCCGTTTGGGGTGAATCATGGCGTGGAGCTGCATGCGGATGTGGTAGAATATGCCTACCAGAAACTCGACTACTTCATTAAAACCAGCGACAGCTTTGACAAGTGAGCTATGCCCAGTAGGGTATTTTTAACCTTTGCTTGGGAAACCACCTGGCACAATGTTTGTATGTGTTTGCATCACCAAGTATGTAAGGTTTTCATCCATCTTTGGATGTGTGTTTTATGTTTATGTATGTGCATGAAGTACCTTCATGACATTGATTCATTCATAGATTTATATACTTCATTTGAGGTATTATTTGAGTCAGTGACTCATTCATCTGTGGCACATTTTTACAGGGGCTGTTACACCACTGGGAATGAAATCAGAGTCCCATATGTCTAGGCTTTCTGTCCTGCTTCTGATGTAAGCTGTGCATCAGCCTCCACAAACTGAGCAGAGCTGCTTTATTATGCTGCATTCATGCAGTGGCAGAGTTCATATTGGCAAAGACCTGTTACTATTTGCTTAAAACTAAACTTGAACGAACATAAAACGTTGGTGGAAATGTATAGATAATTATGTATATGGTTGAAAGGTTTAAATATGATCTTTATAAACATTTATAAACATTTCAAGGATTTTGTTATGGTGAACCCTTTTATCTTAGCTGTGTGGTTACTGACTAGTACCAGTGCAACATCCACTAACACTACAATGTCAGCTGTGCTGAGAATAGTCCACCAGATTACCACAGAAGTAAAATGTGGTCAGTGGAGGTCCTGTGGATTGCCTTTTACATTGATGGATGGGATAGAGGAGGACTGCTAAACATGGATACAGTCAATAGGGCTACAGTCACTTAAACCATGTTGATGAAAACCAATATACCTAATAAACTGGCAACTTTATTGTTTTCATGGACTGATTATCTTTTTTGCAGGTTCGAGTTTTGTGAACCCTCCTTCGTGGTGGGAAACTGTCTGGAAATCCCTCCAGAGAGCCGACAGTATGACAGAGTCTATTGTGGGGCTGGAGTTCAAAAAGAGTATGAGAACTACATGAAGAACCTACTGAAAATTGGTGGAATCTTGGTGCTCCCTCTAGAGGAGAAGGTTAGTACATAACATGTATTTATGGAGCGCTGACGTTTCTTTCATTTTGACATATTTTCCTTAAATATATTATCCAATTCATTGTGCATTGTATTGTACTGTGTGTTTGATGACATTTTGCTTTAAGTCTATAAGGTAACTGTGCAGTTACTGCAGTGTCCTACTTCGCATCATATATCTAAAACCTTTCTCTCCTGACCTGAGTGAGCTGAGGATGAAAATGCTTCCCATGTGCAGCACATAAAGGGTTACTGGATTTATTTATTTATTTATTTATTTATTTATTTATTTATTTGAATGGGAAAACAATTCAAATTAACCTGCTGCTCCCTCAAACAACAAGATAGATACAAATTTAGTATATTAGATACTTCAGAATATCTAGTGAGGATAGTTACTTCAAGACTAATAAAATTAATTTGAAATTTAATTACACTGTTTGGACAAAAAAAGTTTCTGTTTAGATTTAAATATACAAACGAGAACATTGACCGATTGACTAATTACTGCAGTGATTTATATTTTTCAGGTGGCAGCAGTTCTTTTAATCCTAACTGAAGCAGTGAGTAGATGTTACAGTGTTTCAGAAGGGTCAAATTATTGGCCTGCATCAAGCAAAGAATAGAACTAAGGAGATTACTGAAGTTACTGGAATTGGCTTAAGAACTGTTCAATGCATTATTACACCTGGGAGGATAGTCGTGAACTGGCTATGATTAATACTGAAAGCATTTCCACACACACAATACGAAAACTCACAGGATTGGGTCTAAACAGCTGTGTGGTCATAAGGAAACCACTTAGTTAGTTAGGCTTCAGTTCGCTAGGAAGCATCAAGATTGGACTCAAAAGCAATGGAAAAAGGTCATGTGGCCTGATGAATCTAGATGTACCATATTCCAGAATGAAGGGCACGCCAGGGTTTATCAATCTATCAGTCAATATTTATTTGTATAGCGTTTTTCACAACTAACATTGTCTCAAAGCAGCTTTATAGAAAAGCAGTCTATATATAGAAAAAGAAAAACACCATAGAGTCCATATATAGACGTAGGGAAGGAAATCTGGGTCCAAGCCCCCCATGAGCAAGCCAGAGGCAACAGTGGCAAGGAAAAACTCCCTTAGAATATGGAAGAAACCCCAAGAGGAACTAGGCTCAAGGGAGGAACCCATCCTCCTGTGGTCAATCCCGGATGAAAAGCAAAAACAGAACTAAAGGAGCTTGGAACATCTATTAGATACATTCTGATTTATCCAGGAGGCAGTTTAGTAGATCATGTTTAGTAGAGCCGACCCATAGGTTCTCTGTTAAAGTTAGAGATGGAGTTCATGATCAGTGCCAGACGCTGTTTGTATATTTAGTCCAGATAGTTGCAACAGATGATATCAGCCAAATGCTTGTGCAAACAAGTAAGTTTTGAGTCTAGTTTTAAAGGTAGAGAGTGTGTCCCGAACGGAGAAAGGGAGATGATTCCACAATTTCGCAAGAAAAGGCTTGACCACCTGCTGTGGTTCTTCTAATTCTAGGGACTGTCAGTAGGCTGTTATTTTGTGAGCGGAGCGCACGTGTGGGTTTGTATGGCTGAATTAATTCACTAAGATACTGCGGGGCCCGGCCATTTAATGGTTTATACGTTAAGAGCAGAATCTTGTAAAAGAATTGTTATGAAGGCAGCATGAGGAATCACTTTCACACATGAATTGGCCATCACAAAAACAGAAATGTGGTACCTAGTTCTAATTGAATGATTGTCCAGCAGAGTTGCTGATGACTTATGCTCTGAATGTTTATGTCCTGCAGCTGACCAAGATCACCCGCACGGGTCAGAATACCTGGGAGACCAAGAAAATCATCGCTGTGACCTTTGCTCCGCTGGTGCAGCCTAAACAAAGCATCAACGGACGAGGGAAGAGTGTGCCCCTGCGTAAGTACACTGCAGTACGGTCTGTCAAGCCTAATCCGGCTTTGTTTTGATTTGATTTGAGAACATTTGAGTGAAGGGAAGTACTTCAAAAGTCCTGAGTCAGTGCCTCTCAGTCCCACTTCTGCAGCGTATTTTTGTGTTTTATTTCCCTTTACACACCTCCTCAACAAATTCCCAAGCTCGCCATGAGCTACTCTACTGTGCAAAAAAGAAAAAAAGTGCCATAAAATGCATATATTCAGATTCTTTAAATTGTTCTCTGATGTGCATAGAATGTATCTGACATTAACTACCTATTTACAAATTTATGATTTGTCCCTAGAGTAAAGCAAAGTTGTTTTTATGAGCTGTGCTCAGATTTGCTGGTTTGCAGTGAAATACCCAAGTAGCTCGGACAGATGCCACATGTCGAAATGGACCACAGGCAGGAAAATAAAAACGAATCTCAGTGCAAATATGATAGTTGGTAACGCTGATTACTTGGGAGTTTGGAAGTAAGTCAGGTTACCTATACTAGCTATATGCTGTTGATCTCAACAACAACGCAAAGTATATTAAAGCTGTTAGCTCACTTTAAACTTTGGAGATGATCTGCCTCAGCTGGCAAAAAGAAGAGAAAATCACACAGCATGCTACTTTCAGTGTTTGTTTAGGGTTGCGATGCTAGTAGTTGCAACTGCTCCTCTCTTGAGACTCCTCAGTGTCAAACTCTGAACAGTCTGCTTGATATTGTTTAAGGATTGACAAACTTTCCAGTGTAAAATGTGCCGAACATGCAAACAACTTGGAAAGACTGTAGCCACTAAAGAATTTCCTATCCACCAGCTTGTTCAGCAAACTTTCGGTTCCACCTTAAATTGAGTTACACTCTGGCACCTGTCACATTTAAGGTGGAATGAGGAAATTCGAGTTTTCAAGCTATCATTATATTGATATATTATGTGAACAGTGGTTTCCAAACACAATTAATGTCCTATAATTCACGCAAATGTTTTGCATATGTGCATCCACTTTTACATCTCTTTCACCTGTCCTCCTTTGTATCCTAGCCATCTTTGAGGTGCGGACACTACAGGATCTGGCACGGATTTCCATCCGACACACACTACGGCAGCCTACAACAGTGGCAGAGGGCCGTGCTAAGCGGCGGGTTTCTTTCCCCGGTGCTCGTGCCATGCACCGCTATGGCCCTCGTTTTGAGCGCCGCCGCTTCTGCCGCCGCTTCTACCGCCAGTGTGTCAACTCTGTGGTGCTTCATGACTCCATGATCCCTACAGCAGCCATGGACGAGTGCCAGTACCCAGGAGGGGTGGAGGAGGAAGAGGAGGAGGCTGAGGAGGAAGAGGAAAGGGGTTGCCGTAGGGCAGGGGAAGACCTGCCAGAGGAGGATGAGGAGGAGACCACCACTGGAGACGAAGACGAGAAGAGCAAGAGCGGCTGCATGAGGGCGGAGCCGCCGGTCAATGTTCTGAGGGAGAGGATCCTGGGACTGCCTTTACCTGAGCCGCTCAAGATGTATCTGCTGTATTACCGTGACAAATGAGGTATTACTGTGACATCTGAAGTGATCTGAAACTCAAAGCCTTTCACATCCCCACTCCTACTCTAACCCGAGCAACCCCAGCTGGATTAACCCTTCAATTATGGTACTATCACTATCCTTTGTCCTGTACAGAAGCAAGGCTAGATTCCGGAGTCACAGATGAGGACTGATGTGGGTTTCCCTACAGTCACTACTGTCTTGTTTGAGCTCATTTTTGAGCCTCTTCTGAGAGCTTCTTCTCATTTTAACAGTATCCACCCCACCCCAGATGCAGTGATCAAATATCGAATGGATGTACATGAGCTTCACGATGCAGATTAGAGCATGTTGCAGTGACAGGACTGTGAGCATCATCGTTTTGGAACCGTGGGCAAGGTTGACGTGAAGGACGCTAGTATTGTTATTTTTCTATAGCTTTACGAAAGACCCCCAAAGTCGGCCCTCCACTGTTGAACTTTTCTTTCCTTGCCTACTGTGTTCTCTCTTCATAAGGTACTGGATGCTGTTTGCATGTGTAGTGCTACTGTGCACCTGCATTTTGTCAGTATTCAAGTTTGTGGTGATGCGTTTCAACAATTTACACTGTGTAAATCCAATTACCTTTCGGGGGTAATGCTACACTTGACATGGTCGTTTTGATGTCAGGGCCACCCCTTTTAAGGACGTGCACATGACAGTTCCAATCAGTTGCATACAGCGCCCCAGGAGCTCTCCACATATTCATCCAAACTGTAATTTGTGTAAAACCAAAAGCTTTAGGTGGAGTGATGCTGTCCAATGATACAATGAAGTTTTGCAAGGTATGTATTTTTATTACAAGATAAAGTTACATTAAAAATGAGAGGTATTATGCTCACAAGTCTGTCCCTACTCAGGAATATTACAAGGTTTAACCTTTTTTGGAGCATGGGCAGTTACACAGACCAAAAATTAAGTCATATTGATTTTTTTTTCCCACCAAAAACAAGGAAAAAACCAAGAATGCTTATTGCATTGTTTTGTACTAACCTAATTGTAAAATAGGTTTTGCAAGTACTGCTCGGCTAGGAGCATCAAAATTTATAGGGGATGGGGGAAAAAAAAAATCCAGGCTTCCCCCCCACCAGACTGGGGTTCTGTAAAAGTGCTTTTCTTTGTCTTTCTTTGAGTATGGACAGTGAGAACACTGCCCAATGCCTGGTGGCCCCGTAAAACCAAGACGTCATCATTAATAAGTTGTGAAAACATGTCTAAGGTAACAGCATATCTAAACACTAGTTTGAAATGATTGTACGCTTTTAAGTAATGTATAGATCTTCCAATAAATTTCTGAGTTTGCATACGCACTTGGAAGCTGTTACTGGTCAATTCTGTAGCTGTATTCAGTATTTCAGGAACATGAGTTTTCTTTTGAAGTTTTAATGCAGAGTCTTGCATGAATATTATTACTTGTAGACTCTGCGACTTTTGTTCCCTGCACCCAGGAACTGTTGTGAAACAGCAGCGACTTCAGAGCAAGAATAACTGTAATAGGGTGTAACAGTCTCAGTATGAACTGGTGAAATTGCATGCCTCAAAACAAACAAAAAAAATTAACCCCCACCCGATACTGTGTATGCACTATATGGCCAAAAGTATGTGGACACCATTCCTGATTATCAACTATACCCATTGCTAATAAGCACATAACCATGCAGTCTCCAAAGACACAAATTAACAGTAGGTCTTACAATAAGTAGATAATCATTCTTTAATTAAAGAAAAAAAATCCAACAGGTAAAAGACACTGAGGACTGCATTCTCAGACAGCCAAGTACTACGTACACATCATACATTGGATAAAAAAAAAAAATTAGTGCATTAATGTCACACATTTTTCTCCTTTTATGGTTGTTTTAAAACAAGTAACAAAAAGCAGGTTTTGGTTCAGTGGATATGACTATACAGAAGAGTGTAACAGGCATTACACTGAGGACATACATTTATCGTCACCTTGGTCAAGTTCCAACACTAAATATTCTTGTGTAATTTCTTAACAGGAAGGGGCTGACCAGGTGAAGTTCAACACAGCGTGGTCATAGATTTCCAATGCCGTAAGCTCTCAACACTTTCCTCTTTTTTTTCCCTCTCTCCTTTGAGAACAAGGAAAATTCATAGCCTCTGTCGCACCTATGTTTGAAATGAATCCTCAGGCCATTTGGGAAATGTCACAGAAATTATCTTGTGACAAAATCTTAAAAAAAAAAAAAAAAAAATCTTATGCATAAAAATATATTTGTACATAACATTAAATAATACAAACAATACAAATGAGGAAAAAAATAAACAGTACATTCTACATCAAAGAAAACAACCATAAAAATGTATCTACATCTGCTTGAATATAAAACAGACAGTTAAGTTCAGTACAGTAATAAGTTAGCATTATAAATGTTGCTATTTGACTGCATTCATCTTTCTTTTTTTTTTTTTAATTCAACAGTATAGCAGAATTATTTACCCATAGAGATATATAGAAACTGTATACTATGTCACAGGGGGTTAATCAAACCCTACAGTAGCAGCAAGCAATGGAATTACCCTTATTGGTAAGGTAGAGGGTGGGGTAGAGCGCATATCACGGTTTATAAGCTCTAACAACAGAGACCATCAGTTCTGTAATACCTCTGTATTAGTGTTTCCCAGCATTATGTTCTTAGGCATGAGGTTACAACAACCTGCCGGTATTGTACCATATACTCTACAGGTACAGAGAATGCATTCTTCAGAGTTTGTCCTCTGTTCAGTATTAATGGAATACTAGAGAAATATATTCTATTCAAATATTCAATCTCTGTCTGGTACATACTGTATGTAGTGTATAGTTAATTACCACAAACAATCATTTCACACTTTCCTGTGTCCTAGAAAAAGAGCAGAAGCCTGACTAACTGTGTAGAAAGCTTTTGTTTTTTTATGGAAGGGACAAAATAATAACCAACAAGTCAATGCTGCTAGCCTGCTGACATTCTGCTGACTATGACAAAGCCTGAAAACCTGAAAGCAAAAAAAAATAAAATAAATAAAAAAAAAACAGACAGACAAAAACAAACAAACAACAAAAACAAAAAAAGACAAAAAAAAAAAAATTGTATTGCCTTGGACTGTTATTCCAGTGATTCAAAAGTGGGATACAGCTTCATAACAACAGCTCTGGTACAGTATTCATTTGGGCTAACAACCTTTAAACAACTGCCTGTGCCACCGTTTAGTCTTCTTTAGCCTGGTGTAACTGGACTATTCTTTTTCTTCTCTCAGCACCCTCTATTTGTGCAGAGCTCGGATTCCTCTGAGATTCAAGTGATAAAACACGTTCTATGCGAGGGAAAGAGATAAAAGACGGCTATATGGATATAGAAAAGAACCACAATGACGCCTGGAAAAATGTGTGCTATACGAAGGTTATAGAAATATTGCAATAATGTCTAATGCCATGCAGATGACTTAATATATCAGGAACAATATGGTGTACCAAACTATACAAACTGCTAATTACTAATGTACTGCATGCTATTTACATGAAACTCACTGGAACTAGCATGAAAGTTTTACCACATAAACCGAGCCTAAAATCTGTATTTTCAGAGCAAAATGGATGGAGTTCAGAACATGCACTATATTGTTTTTTTCTTTTAAGCGAAAATGTACCAACAGTCCAAGGCTTCTATTACAAATGTTTCAAATCAGTCTATTTCAGGGTTTTTTTTTCTAACTGCTGGGAAGTCCAATGAAATTGTTTGTGGTAATCAATTATACAGTACAGATTCAGCAGGCAGAGATTAGCCTGACAAAATGCTGGAGTATTCCTTTAACTGTAAGCATATGAAAATGCTATTCTGACCAAACAGAGACTCCCCATCTACAGATGTTCTACAGGTAAAAGCACAGTGATATTTCAAAACAGCTGTTGATGGCCAGCCTTTTCAGTCCTTTGCTATGGGCTTGGATTCAATTATAGGTTTACAAGAATCGGTTAATTCCAAGGGACACTCTAACCACGGAGCAGAGGGGGGAAAAAAATCCCCTCTTCTCTTCCTTTTCTTAAGTAAAAAGGGAATCTAAGGCACCTTGGAACCCCTGATGTTTTGGTATTTGTTGACCTTGTAAAAGTTCCCCACTCTCATCCTTCCAGCTCAGGTGACCCAAAGAGAACAGCATCTACTCATTACAGCTTTGACTGACACATGGGTCCAATCCAGAAGCATTCTATTGCCCCTTCTACCTTATCCCCTTGGCTCCTAGTGCTAGAGGGATGTGGAGGAAGGGCTGAGGAGCCGCCAGAGAACTGGACCTATGACGTAGTGTGCCCTCTCACTCACCGAATAACACTACAGCGCATATGTTGAGATGGACGAACAAGAAGTCTCGCCCCTCCCCAGCTAGTGAAACCCTCCGCAAGTGAGAGTGTTTGAATTTGTTAATCCTACAATTGAAAATAAAAGATAACTAGATACGACCTAAAATCTGTTCGCACCCATACACCCACCACAATGTGATGGACCGGACATGTGCTTCCACAATGCCAGAACCATGTGTGGTGTAAAACTCTCACACACACACAAACAGCATGCACAAATCAGAAATCTCCAGCTCAAGTAAGGGCCTAAGCCAATGGAATTCAATCTCTGTGCCACTGTACACTAAGAACGAGGACATTCTCAGTGAATTAGTAAGACTATACATTAAAATTAGACAAACATAACCTCCTTTTGTGCTCCGAGTATTACATCTACTGACATCTAAATACAAGGTAGTCGCATAACATCTCCTTCATCCCTTTAACTTCGGAAAGCTACCATATTCTTTTTTTTTTCGCGGATTTAAGTGTTTTGACCCAGCAAGCCCCATGGGTTGAGTATCAAAACAGGTCCTAATAACAACATTTATCAGGATATCAAAACCAACCAGTCATATCAGAATCAGACAAGGAGAGGAAGATGTACATATTCCTCAAATTGGCTTCTAATAACCTTATTCTTCAGCTTGAAGTTCCAGAGCATGGCCTCCCACAACTCAGTCAATAAGTTGGTCTGTCTGTCTGGGAGAACGAAAGGACCGGTGCAGAAGTAAGGATTTAGGGGTGAGGGGGTGTGTGTGTGTCATTTGGGGACAAGGCCACGAGACTGTGGATAGAGAGGGGATCCCGAGCCTGAGGGGCTGTGAGCTGAAGTAGGAGTGCTCGCCTTCTTGCCTGTTTTGGGACGGCTGTGAAAGAGGGGATAGGGGGTGGGGCAACAAAAAGTAAATAATAATGATAATAATGAGGTTATTTAAAAGGGGAAACCCAAAAACAGCTTAATGTAAAAAATAAAAAGTACATGCTATAAAAGTGCAGGTGGTGCAGAACAGACAGAAGCAGAGAGAGGAGAGGGCATTGAAACAAAAGGGAATGGTTCTCACCCTGACTTAGGCTTCTTGGAGAAGCCACCTGTCATGGCACCAGGGCCCAAGCCTGGACTGGAGCCCATATTGGCATAGAGGCCAGAGGCATCCACCTGGATCTCATCCTCCTCCCGTAGTGCATCCTCCAGGGCTGCCGCCACCTTAGGAGCGATCACAGGCTCTTCATACTCCTTAGTGGTGCGAGAAGGCAGGTCCAGCTCCAGCATTAGGATATTCTCAGCCTGAGGGTGAAGGATGGGGCAGACACTGTGAGTCACTCAATCGCTAATCCTGAATCAACAATTACCCACCCAATGAGATGTACTATGATTTAATATGGCCTGATATTTGGTCCAAGCCGTAATACACTGCTCAAAAAAATTTAAGGAACACTTTTTAATCAGAGTATAGAATCAACTCTGTTCAAATTCCAGGATATTGATCTGGTTAGTTAAGTAGTAGGGGGGTTGTTAATCAGTTTCAACTGCTTTGGTGTTAATGAAATTAACAACAGGTGCACTAGAGGAGCAACAATGAGACACCCCCCAAAACAGGAATGGTTTAAAAGGTGGAGGTCATTGACATTTTGTCCCTCCTCATCTTTTCCGACTGATTTTTCACTAGTTTTGCTGTTGGCTTGGGTCAGTATCACTACTAGTACCATGGTGCAGTACCTGGACCCTACAGAGGTTGCACAGGTAGTCCAACTCCTGAAGGATGGCACATCAATACGTGCCATTGCCAGAAGGTTTGCTGTGTCTCCCAGCACAGTCTTAAGAGTATGGTGGAGATTCCAGGAGACAGGCAGTTACTCTAGGAGAGCTGGACAAGGCCGTAGAAGGTCCTTAACCCCTCAGCAGGACCGGTATCTGCTCCTTTATGCAAGGAGGAACAGGATGAGCATTCTCAGAGCCCTACAAAAGGAACTCCAGCAGGCCACTGCTGTGAATGTGTCTGACCAAACAATCAGAAACAGGCTTCATGAGGGTGGCCTGAGGGCCCAACGTCCTGTAGTGGGCCCTGTGCTCACTGCCCAGCACCGTAGAGCTCGACTGGCATTTGCCATAGAACTACTGGCGCCCTGTGCTTTTCACAGATGAGAGAAGGTTTTACCTGAGCGCATGTGACAGACGTGACAGGGTCTGGAGACGCTGTGGAGAACAGGACACACAGACCTCTACAGGCTAGACAACGGCACCCTGACTGCTACTAGGCATCGGGATGAAATCCTTGGACCCACTGTCAGACCCTACGCTGGTGCAGTGGGTCCTGGGTTCCTCCTGGTGCACGACAATGCCTGACCTCATGTGGCGAGAGTATACAGGCAGTTCTTGGAGGATGAAGGAATTGATACCATTGACTGGCCTCCCGGCTCGCCTGACCTAAATCCAATAGAACACCTCTGGGACATTATGTTTTGGTCCATTCAACGCCGCCAGGTTGCACTTCAGACTGTCCAGGAGCTCAGTGATGCCCTGGTCCAGATCTGGGAGGAGATCCCCCAGGACACCACCCGTCGTCTCATTAGGAGCATGCCCCGACCAGGCATGCATACAAGCACGTGGAGGCCATACAAACTACTGAGTACCATTTTGAGTTGCTGCAATGGAATTTTGGTTAAATGGACTAACCTGCTGCATCATTTTATCACTTTGATTTTCAGGGTGTCTTTGAATTCAACCCTCTGTAGGGTGATCATTTTCATTTCCATCAAACGATGTGGCATCCTTTCGTTCCTAACACATTATCCAGCCCATATGAGAAACGATATTCTGCATGATTTTTTTCCCCCCATTGAGATCTGATGTGTTTTTAAAGTGTTCCTTAAAATTTTTTGAGCAGTGTATAACCCAACCAAATTTTGTATAAACCCTGCCCGATCCACCGCACCAAACTACCCCTCATCCAGGCAAATAACATTTTTGTGCCCTATTACAGCACAGGCCTAAAAAGAACAAACTAGCCGATGAATCATCTGGCTCCTAAACCTCAGTAGCTCCCAACTGCTGACTGACATAACTTGAGCTCAAATAATCCCAAACATTAGTCCAGTCTAACAAAATGCAATGATGCAAATCATTTAAACTATATATTTAGTAGAAAATAATTCATTCGTGTATATCTCTCTTTGGCTCTTAGCTAAATGACACTAAGAAGATATATAACTTGATTACCACTAATTATTACACAAGTGGTGGATAATTCCCCATCAGAAGGGACTGTGATGGTGATGGCAGGAAGACACACTCCCACTACGAGAACCAAACCTACGAAGACCAGTAAAGCAAATGCAGTTCCAATACGTAGTGACTAAACCTACTAATAGGCACTTGGCAAAGGACAGCATGCTTTTAAATAGCACTTTGATTTTCTAATCTGGAATGACATCACCATGGTGTAAAGAGTGTCACACACCCTGTATCTGGCATCAGGCCGCATCATCATGGCCATGCGAGCGTGCTGACTCAGAGGCCTCCTGTAGCCCACTGCAGACACCGGCCTCGTCATCATCTGCTGATCACTGAGAGAGAAAAAGAGAGAAAAAAATGTGACAACTGAAGAAAACTCATACACACATGTACAATTAAACATCCTATGTTCAGTAATTGAGACTTGCGCAAGCCAGCTGTGCTAACATGCAAAGGTATCTGCATATTTGCATACTCTTGAATGCGAGTGATGGGTCTCATCTTCCAGGTGTCATCCTCCTCGTCAAAGGTGGCTCTCATGACAATCTTATTTTTCTCCTCCAGCGGGATGAAGTTCTCGATGATCAAATGCCTGGTGGGAATGACCCAGAAGACAAAGGTCAACACAAGTACCCTGCAGGGACAGCCTGGCAAGCAGACTGTACTGCTAATTAAGTCATTTTTAATCCTCTAGGGCTGTGTTTTTAACTGCCTGTAAAGGGGGCATCAGCAGTGACGCAGTGCTGGGTCCTGACTTTTGGCTAGTCTGTCTCATCATGAAGACTAAATCAGGCCAGAGAGCTTTCACTGATTATTACCATCTTCCCCATATAAGAATGTGCACTATCCATCTCTCGCTTGAACGCACAAACACTCCACACGCATACTAATATGCACATTTACAGCCTAACAAAAGAGCTTACATAATTTGCACATAACTAGATCAATTGATTTTTTAGGGGGGTAGGCTTTTAAAACAGAGGAGGGCAGGATACATGTGGGTAATTGAAATGTGGGCAGATCAGTGAGGGGAAAAAAAAATGGACAGAACACTGGACAAAACAAAACAAGTTCAGATAAAAGGAAAATGGCAAAACAAAACAAATAGCTGAATAAATTGAAACATAAGCTTGTGGAAAAAGATAAGTTGTTAAGATTGCCATGTAAACTATGAGAGGAAAAAAAACAAAAAAGGGAGATGTGAAAAGTGTTCATACTTTAGTTTGAGTTCTCGGGTCAGTTCGTTCTGTGTCTGCTCCAGCTCCTGCCTCTCTTTAATGTGGTCCTCTTGGACATCATGAATCTCTGCCTTTACTGCTTGTAGCTTTGCAAAGAGCTGGGGTGGGGGAGAAAAGAGATGATAATCACCATGGCAATAACAGTACATGAAGCATACACATGCTCAGCCAGGCAGACTCAAGCTTAGTCATGTATGAACAGGGAAAGTGAACCAGGAGTTTCTGGGACAGTTGGCCTCAAACAAATGATTTGGAAGAGCTGAGTTGGAAGCTAAAAATAAAACTGCTCACGTACACTGGATCTTGCTTAATCTGATATTTGACAGCACCAGTGAAAAAACATCCAGGCAACAGCAAAGCTAAACAGAACAGAACTGCTTCCAACAGACGCACATCAACATTACTCATACATATTAGAATTTGGCCTTTTATAGAGTAGCTGACCACCACTGTTCTGTGCCAGCACTTTCTCCAATCCAGCAAAAGATCCACAATACCCATGTTTAATGTGCCATTTTATCATGCATGTTTTACTGAATATGTACTTAAATAATTTATTACTGACATCACTTTGAGATGCATTTAGTGATTAGGTGAATCATATTTCATTTATTTAGAATAAAATTCTGTACACCCATATACATTCATCACAGGAAAAAAAAAAGTTGCATCCAGAAGGAATCAACTAACAGGAATGAAACTTGGTGGGTAGGTTTGACATCATGAGACATACGAATGATTCAAGTTTCACACTCGGCAGCACACGTGATGTAAGCAAGGACGATTACTATCGCTGTACCTGACTATATATAAGGTCGTCCTGTTGAGCCGTGCTTTCCATTCTGATTCATGCTGTTGTGTTGGTAGCATCCTATGCAAAGTATCCCTCAGAGAAGAGCTCGAAATCAATTCGAGCAGTTGGAAGGGTTTGAGAGGGGTCGCATTGTAGAGCTCCAGAAAGTGGGATGGTCTTATTGATGTTTTGTGCGCCATACAGGTCTTACGGATATTACCATAGCACACTGTTGGCGGCAATGGATAGGAGGCATGCACCAGCGACATGAAGGATCTGGGAGATCTACAACAACCACAGAAAGAGAACCGATGAAACGTCAGACATGCGCAGATTGATCCAACAGCCACAACTGCTGAGATTCAGTGAGCAGTGATGCCCACCATGAGTCATTCTGTTAGTACCAGCACCATGATGAGGGCCACATGCACGCAGACCATTACGGTGACTGACCTTAACCCTTCGTCGTACCCCACACATCTTTAACCACGTCAGTGTCACCAAAGATTGCAATGGTGTCGTGCCAGACTGTCATGGAGTGACTCAGAATGGCAGCGGGTCATCTTCAGTGACGAGTCCCATTTTTGTCTTGGTGGAGACGACCAACGGATCAGTGTGTGGAGGCACCGTGGTCAGCACCAAATTGAATAGTTTGTGGTCATGCGTCACATGTCCAGAAGGCCTGGAGTCACTCCACCTCCACCTCCAAAGTGCATGAGAATATTCAAGCTGCATGGGATGGATTATCGCAGGACACCATTAGGAATCTCTACAACTCCATGCCGAGATGGCTCACATGTTGCATGTACTTCTGTATGTGTATCTCAATAAATATTGCTCATATCAGCTTAAATATTTCAACATTTATTGTTCCTGGTACCTTCCTTTCAAATAGCACTGCAATCCGAAACTTCCGTCTGGGTGCAACTATTTCTTTGATGATGATTGTATATATGTCCAATACCTGAACTGCACCATGTAAAGCAAACACTGCTTTACCTTTTTCAGTTTCTTGGTCTTGATGTCAACTTCTTGCTGCAGAGAGCTGTATGTCTCCTTTAGCTCAAGTGTCTCTTCATCACGACACTCCATCTCTTGCTGCATCTCCCGCTCACGTCTTTTCTACTCACAAAAACAAGCAAATAAACACAAGTGCACTCTAGTACATATGGTTTTAAATAGGAACTTGGTGCTTGTATATGCTGTATATATGAGCATTAAACGGCATTTATCCATTAATTCATTTTCAACTTTGTAGAGCAATCTTTGTATATGTTTACAGGAAATCTTGAAAAATAAAACTGAATAACACTTTATTCACATTATTACCATCATAATGCAACCAAAAGAGAACCACACAATTTTAGCCACTTAATGTTTGGTAGAAGTCTTTCAAAATATAAACATGTTTTAAATGTAAACAAAGTCATTCAATCCAAGTCAGAACGGTTTAAACCAGATGGTGACAAGAACCAGACGTCTGAAGGGTTTAAAGGTGCCATAGATGCACTTGTTTAGCATTTTAAACTGTTCTCTGATGTCTACATAGAAATTATGTGACGTTGGCAAAAACTATCCAGATTCGGTTCTACACCCCCATTTACAACTGATTGTAACTGACAGCTTTTTGTGAGATACAACATTATTTAATGAGCTCTGCTCTGATTTGCTGGTTACTGCAAAACACTGTGACAATCACACAAAAGCAACATGTCAAAACAGACACAGGTTGGAAAATAAAAGGAACCCCTGTGAAATTGATACTATTTACTTAGATAAGCTACTTGAGGCTTGAGGCTTGCTAGTAGTTAACGTTACATATGCTAGCTACTTGCTTACTTACACAAAGCAAATTAAAAGTTAGAAGTTCACTACGAAACTTTCAATTTAAAATGATCTGGCTTTAACCATTAAAAAAAGTGCCTTTTACGTAACAGTCTTTGATTTTGGAACCGGCCCGTTTTACTGCCCTCTTATATAATGTGAAATCTGTATTTGAAGGATGAGACATAACACTACCCTTTTTTCCAGTAAGACCTTGGAAGTAGGCTACATGTATCCACTCTATTACACATTTACTGGCAGTAAAAGCTATCTCACAGAAAATTATTAGACAAAATCATTATAAACACTGCCTCTATTTGTGTTAGAGGTCATTTTGTGTTTGCCTACAACAAACCACTTCACATTAAACCACTCTGAATGACTTAATATCTAAACGACCAAAGAATTCCAATTTTTTAAAAAACTTGTGGAATTCCCCTTTAGTAATTGTTATGGCTGATGATGTTGGTTTTCACTTGTGAAGGGAGCACTGAATAGTCCTGAAAATGCAGAGATTTTGCAGGGTTTTTTTTCTTTTTTTTTTTTCAGAAAGCATCATTGCAAAGATCCACCATTTCAATCAGAGGTTTAAGCACAAGCTAAAACTGTGTCTCCTAGAATAGACCCATATCAAACACTCTCAAGGCTCGAATAACCAGCACCTTTTCCTGCAACCTTGGAAGCTAGAAACATAATCTCGTCCAGGCTGACTGCTGGCATACTACATGTCTTTCCTGGAAGTTTTACCTGTTCTGCTATCTCCTGCCGCTTCAGCTCCAGAATCCTCTGCTGCTCATTAGTGTGGTCAACAATGTTCTTTCCTCCAACCAGCAGCTTGCTCTCCATAGCCTTAGAGCGAGGACAGGAAAAAAAGGTTTCCAGGAAAAACGTTACTATCCAAGACAGACAAGTTCTCTACCAAAACAAGCCATAAAGATGTAATGTGTGCAACACCATTATCCCTACCTACCTTCACTTTTGCTGACAGCATCTCTGATGCTTCCTTTTCTCGACGCAGATCATCCATCTTCTTCTCCTTCTCCCTGAGCAGTCGCTGTTTCTCCTCTGCGACCAAGCTGTGGTCCTCCATGATGGCCTTCCTCTCCTTCTCCAGCTTCTCCTGCTGTTCCCGCCAATAATCAGCAATGTTCTTGTCCCCCTCTGCCCCGTCTTCTTCCTCATCATCAACCTCATCCTCAACATCATCATCATCCAGTTCTTCTCCTTCCTCCCCAACCCTCCTCCTTCTCCTTTTCCTCCTCTTCTTTCCTGACCGCTTCTCCAACTGTTCCTTCAGACGGGCGATTTCCTCCTGGAATTCCCGCAGAAGGGCATCCTTGGGGTCTTCATTGATACGAGGCTTGTTCTTGATGTTTTTAGCACGGTTAGAGTAGCGTAGTGTGGTGAGAGTCTCCTCCACATTGTAGGAGGCTGGTCCGATGTTAGCCACCATGACTGTTCTGGCATTTCCTCCTAGCGAGTCCTGGAGTAGTCGCGTGAGTTTGGAGTCTCGGTATGGAATGTGGGTGCTTTTTCCATCCACCAGTGCAGAAATAACATTACCCAAAGCAGACAGGGAGAGGTTGATCTTGGTTGCCTCCTTTAAACGTTCACCCTGAGCACCTGTCTTAGTCTGCCTTTCGCTGCCTGCCAGGTCAACCAAATTGAGCTTCCCAACCCGGATGTGGTTTTCTCCATCTGGGCCCAGCTCACTGCACTCAATAGTGATTACAAATATGGCATGAGAACGGGAACTATGCTCATTCATGTTGGTGGCCCCAACTGAACGGTTCTGGTTACCGACATTCATAACATGCTCGATCTCCCTAACACTTTTAGTGACAAACGACGAAAGGTCCTTGACATAGACTCCTGTGTCAGGCCGCTCCTTCAGCTCCAAACGGCGTGACTGGTCCTTGGATAAAAGGTCCCTAATCTCTTCCTGGTAGATCTCCAGGTAAGATGCCCTGACCAGGTACTGCTGGTTCTGTGAGCGTGAGATGTGTGTAAAAATGTGCTCAAAGGAGTTGGGTATGACTCCTCTCCTTTCAGGGTCATTGCGCACCCCTTCCATGGTATACGTCTTCCCTGTGCCAGTCTGTCCATAAGCAAAGATGGTGCCATTGAACCCCAGCAAAACAGAGTCCACTAACGGCCTGAACGTCTCATCATAGAGGTCAATCTGCTTCGAGTTCCAGTCATAGACAGAGTCAAAGGTGAACACTTTGGGGTGTTCATGAGCGGATGCACCTCTGGGATTACGCACCGCGACCTGGCCAAGCTTCACATCCACAGAGACCACCCTCTCAAAGTTGGCAGCACGCTCCTTGTCGTTCATGGGGCGACAACGCACCACAACCTTCACAGACTCAGAGTTCTTGCTCTTGGACATGATGGTTCCCGTCTGCAGCCTGATGTATCTACTGGCTTCTGTTTTGTTTGTGTTTGATCTGTTATTTCACAGTGATGGCAGTGCCAGCATTAGAGTCTGTAAAAATAATAATTAAAAAAAGAATAGGCAGTTGTAATTTTTTAACAAATAATTAATAGCTTTGAGAAAGGCCCGAAAAAACAATTACAAGGCTTGGTTCTTCAGTTACAACGTTAAGATTAGGGGTCGACGCCCAATAAACCGCTGACTGTACGAGTTAATCTAAAATCCAATCAGGATCTCTAACTTGAACGGCAGCGTTGTCTTCACAAATCCAAATACCAACGTGCAGTATTCTGAGATTAATCGAATACACATGAACATGACCAGCTGAACAATAACAGTATGATTATCAGTCGATTACTGCATACTAAATATTAGTTAGCCATGTCATTTTAAGCGAACTCGAGGTCACCTACCGGGAAAACATGTCAGGCTGGTCTCTTTGGCTCATCCTAACGCTGAACGTTAAGAGATAACTTCGACTTCGAGAAGTAACCCGAATGTTCGCTCGCTGGCTGGCTAATCAGCTAACTAACCTTGCGTTAGTACTTTAGTACCAAATGTCAAGTATTTTACAGCTGTACTATCTGTAGTGATAGTGTCACTTTGTCAGCTAGCCTACTGAGTTTATAACAAACATGCAACCACCAGTGCAGTGATTCATCGAATTAGCTACCTAGCTACCAAACATTATCAGTAATACGTAAAGCTGATAAATATAATGCGCTAGCTAAGCAGGTTTGGCTAGCAACCGTTTTGTGCTAGCTAACCCGGCTATTTTGTGAGTTAGCTGGGTTAGCTAAGATTATTTATAAGGCGGATATACACAGACAGACGGTCCTCTTACCTCAGACACCCTAACAGAAATCCCGTCCACTGTTGGAGTGTGGCTAACTAAGGAATACCGTCCGTTTCTCGTATAAATCTTGGAAAAGTCGCATGACGGCGTTTGAATGCGGGGCAATCAAAGCTGAGCTCCTCAGCAACCTCGCTCGAGCGGCCTAGCAACGGCAAACACTCCGTTTACGAGCACAGCGGCTAACGGAGCTCTGCTAGCACGGCTAAGAACACCGAGACACTTTATACCGCACAGCAGAGTGTCTTCCTGAAATGACCACTGTGTCGCCACGCTTCACACCCGTCTGTTCAGACACAGCTCGCATCCAAGAAAGCAGAGCTAACCTGAAATGATGAAGAACAGTACCCGTGTTTGAAAGCGCCCTCTCCGTCAGCCATTTCTGCCTCCTCCTCTTATCCGACCACTCGCCAGTGAGGGGGCTGTTTCACACTGTCACAGCGAGCGGAGCTGTTACGGATTCACCTCTCACTAAGGCAGTTACATTCCACTAGCAGTAAAAAGCGAACCGTACACTTTCTAGTATTTTATTTCTTACATATTTATTTATTTATTACAATCTGATCCACTTTTACCTCCATTAGCATTAAAGAGACATATAAATAGTTTAATTCTGTAAGGTCACAAATGCAGTGTACCTAGTAAAATACAGACATTTCTAGCTAGTGTTTGGAGTACAATACGTACATCTTCAAATATTGGCTTGAAACTGGTCAAATTATCTGCCCATATCGGCATGATTCTGGCATCAACAGTTCCCTCAGTTATATTAAAGGAGCAGTGTGTAACCTCTAGTGGTGAGACTGTGTATTGCAACCTACAGAACCCCCGTCATTCACCCCTCCTTTCCCTACAAACTATCCGCTTGCTAAGTTTGACAAACGTAGCCATTTCCAGGCCCAAAACATGTCCGCAGACCCCCAATCCAATGACAATCACAGAACTTGTAAACTTTTTCACACTTGTGTGTCCTTGTTTATTTAGGCACTGTTACGGGTTAAAAGGGTCTAAATATTTTGCTCTCCATTCTACTTGTTAACACATCGAGCTCTGAACCTATACTGAGGCTCTTTTCAGCATGCCGCAGCACTGTGTATCTTGTTTAAGTCCAAAAAAAACAAAACGACTCAGTTGTCATTCTAGTGCTTTCCTTGTGATGAGAAAGAGAAGAGGAAATGTCTGTAGCAGATAAAGTATGTTACAACGAATGAAGAAAAACAAAGTTCTGTGCCCCTAGGCTCATTTGCTAGCTAGTGAGTCTAGCTAACGTTAGCACCCACTGGCAAAAGCCAAGCTGGCCCATTGGGGATCTCCTGTATATAGACTATGGGTTTTATAGGTTGTTTCCTGCTTTGAACCTACATCTTCGTGTTCTGACTGTTAGCTGTTTTACATGCTGACCAGCTAAAGGAAATATAACTAGCTGCAGTTAACTATCTCCACCTTAGCTAGCTAGACCTAGCTCTGCATCTCTCCAATCTCTCATTATTTCTTAGAATTAAACAGGTTGAAACACTACTTGCAACTGCTGTAGGCTAAATGTGTGTAAGTATGTAAATATGATTTGGCTTCCAAAGGTTCGTAGCTTGCATTTCATTTAACTCTCTTTCTCTCTCATAATTTTATCAGCATCCCGTTCTACTATTACAGGCTGTACATCATTTGTTACTCTGCCTAATTTGTTATCCCCCATTTACCCAGTTCTTTCAGGACCCCCACAGAGCAGGTATGATTTGGGTGGTGGATCATACTCAGCACTGCAGTGACACTGATGTGGAGGTGGTGTGTTAGTGTGTGTTGCGCTGGTAAGAGTGGATCAGACACAGTAGTGCTGCTGGAGTTTTAAAACACTGTGTCCACTCTATTAGCTGGTCCACCTTGTAGATGTAAAGACGGTAGCTCATCTGCTGCTGCACAGTGCAGTGTTGGTCATCCTCTAGTCCTTCATCAGTGATCACAGGATGTTGCCAACAGTATGCTGATGGTTTTTTTTTTTTGAAATGGTGGACTTTTCTCCTTCCAGCAGTGATGCTGAAGTCTTAAGCTCCAGGAGCACTGCTGTGTCTGATCCACTCACACCAGCACAACACCCACTAACACACCATCACCACATCAGTGTCAGTGCAGTGCTGAGAATGATTCACCACCCACAAAACACCAGCTCTGTGGTGGTCCTGACATTGGGAGAACAGGGTAAAAGCATGCAAAGGTATTACAGTCAGTAATTTTACAACTACAAAGTGCTCCAATACAGTTAAGAAAACTGAATGTCCTTCTTCAGTATAAAAGGCATCTTCAGTAAAGGACCAATCACAGTAAGGCCACACAACAGTGCATCTACTTCACTGTTTTTTTTTTCTGACTCTCTATGACATTTAATATAGAAATCAGGACAGACGAAGCCAGAAACTGCATAAAGTCAGACCCATCAGTTATTCTAATTATGTGATAGTAAATATAGCGATTCAGAGCGAGGTCATTTTTAAAATGCCGCTTCTTGAACCGATGAAACCTATTCTTGGAGGCAGGCTGTAGGGTGTACAGCTGTAATATGATTGTAATATCTTTACTTACTCTGGGTCAAAACTATCTGCCACTCTACCCATGCAAAAGACAGACATGTGAAGATATGTACTCTTTTCTTGAAAATTTATTTATGTGGAATGGCATGTTAGAAGGTGCTTGAACACAAGCTACTTGTAGTAATGTAGGTAGCTCATGGTATTACAAAAGCAACTGCTTACAATAACTTTCCCATGTAGACAGCATATCACCAAAAAAACAAAAAACAAAAATATAAAACCCATGACAGGAACAGCGTAAGCACCCCCATCCCCCCCCACACCCTTAAGGTCACGAGTCTTTAACAACCTTTCCTGTAGTGTGCGAGCTCATTTTAACAAACACAAACCAACAGACTAATTTGGGACCCCCACTTCACTATAATTAGCATACACAGATCATTTACTGCACCCCTAAGTAGAATCATTTTCCATATGTAAGGATAATCACATAACTCTTACTCCCCAAGTGCTACCTTTGCATGTTATTAAAGCTACATAGTCTATAAATTAGAAAAAAGTTGTCAGTGGGATTCTAACATGCAGAATGTCTAGAAATCCAGAGCTAGGAAAAAGTACAAGAGCTATGCCTCCACTGCGGACTCATAGGTCACTGCAGGAGACATTTGAGCTCCTGCTAAATCATCTGGCATGCTAAAAGCAAAATATAACTCGCGTACCGTTCGTGGGCACACCACTTGAGGCTTATATATGAAGTTGCCATTTTGCACTGACTTGTCGATTTCTGCGTAGCTAAATTGTTACGTCATTCAGAGTTTTGAAATGCTTCATTTTAACAAATTTACAGATTCAGAAACGTTCACAGTGGTGATGATGGGAACCAGACCTCCAAGGCATTTAATGCCATATAAAAGCTCTCTCACACAAAGATATCACATGATTTCATTAGGATGTTATTAGGATGTTGTTGTCCCCAAAGAAAACATATTTTTGCAGATTTACCATTATGAATATTACATAGAAAACACAAAATATATCCAGAACATGCATGTAGGTTCACTGATCATCCTAAATCAGGGGTGTCCAATTTTATTCACAAACCGTCAATGTAGCTGCAGGTTTACATTCCAATAAACCAGGAGATCTATTCAGCAGTTTAAAGACTGAAATGAACTGATTAAAAGTAGAATCAGATTATGCTTAAAATATAAAATAGCTTTAGCTGAAGACCTTGCAGTCTCTAATTCCAATCACCACCACTGTAATTTGAAAACCTGTCAAGTGTAGTATACAGACATTTTCTTTAAAAAAGCAGTGGAATTCGCTTTAACCAGCAAAACCATCAAACTTTGACCATCAGCATGGAGGTACAGGTAGTTATAGCGAACACTATACTCAGAGTTGCCAGTTTATTTTTAGGTTCACTTAACATGTATGCTCGTTTGTCATTTCATCACATACACCTACCATATAGATGCACTTTATAAGTTTACACGTACTGCTGCACGTGTTCTTTCTTATACACTAATTCCAGTACAACGGCCTCCAAAATACCACTACTACGTCAGCGTCATTGTTGCGCTGAGAATGGACCGCCACCCAAATCGTATCTGGTCAGCAGTGGTCCTATAGTGATCCTTTTTCTACTGGTGGACTGAAAAGAAAGAGGCTGATAAACAATGCAGTAAGAGAAACAGTCAGTATTTCCAAACCTACTAAGTGCACCCACATGATAGGTGTACCTGGTTAAATGGCCAACAAATGTATGCATAAGCTGCTCTACTATTAAAACTACAGGACTTTGTTTTGTGAATAAATTTAGTTGAAGGTAAATGTATAAAATTATTAATACATTAGTCCTCAGCACAAGCTTTAAATAACAGGTAATATAGCCGTGAGCTAAGAAATTCAGAATTCCTTTTATTTCTAAAATGACTGTAAGCAGTAAACTATAGTATTCGATTTGACCTTTCATAATTCTGGTTGATTTCAGAATACATTCTGACATTTAGTTAATAATACTTGAATATACACTGTATTATGTATAATAATGAAGGTTTAACTTGACAAGTGATTTTAGACTTGAAAATACTGTATAGGTGTGCTTAATAAACTGGCAACTACATTGTAGATGGGTATTGCTTTTGCTTTACAACCTTACTGGAACAGTCCATTTTGCACATTACTGATCTGCCACCAATTCATATTTTCCATACTTTCTGATTAGATGAAAAAAAGAAAGAAAGAAAGAAAAAAGAAAGAAAGAAAGAAAAAAAAAGAAAGAAAAAAAAAAAAGAAAGAAAGAGAAAACGTGTCCAAAAATTCATTCTGTCGTCCTAAACTTCTTGTGCTTTCTACTCTTATTAAACAGTAAATCAGTTTTCTTTAAAAACCGTGCAGAGTCGTACTCTTCTGTAAACACAAACCAATCACCTGAGATTTCCACATACTTCAGTTTTCACAGTCAGAAACAAAATGAGTCCACAACTCCGTCTACAACTCGTCTTTTTTCTTTTTGCCAGGATAGTCCATCCCAAAGAAGGACGAGGGCCTGCCATGGACATCTCTTTCCCTCTTCACAAAGGCAGAGAAGGACGAGACACAGTTCCCTATGAAATGGTCAGCCTGGCCCAGGACATACAGGTCCACCTGAGCTACATCCGGACGAAGACTGACCACCTTGACCTGTAATCGAAGAAGGAAAACAAGAAAAACAAAAAAAGACATATAAATGTTAAAGCCAGAATTACATTATAACTAATCAATGATGACATTAACAACTACATATATCACAACAACAACAACAACAACTCTACCACGTACCAGAAACCTGTTTTATTCAGAAACGTGTGTGTGTTTCTGGTTTACCCTTTCCTTTAGTGGTTATGTAGCTTTTTATGCATGTAAAGGGTCTGCAGATTTACAAAGCTCAATGTACACGCTAGAGGGAGAAACTCTCTCACAGCAACCACTTTTCTCAGCTACCTGAAACTCCTCATTGTAATTCCAGACCTTTTCCTTTGTTACAAGATGATGTAATCTCATAACACAATTCTACTGGCAGGTCCTCACATGACACATAGCAACTACTGCAGGTTGGGAAGTGTTTGCTCAGTTTTGTATCCATGTCAAGAAGATGCAATTATAACAGATTGGGTGAGCAGATTATCCAGAGCACACTGTACTCAAAGACACAGGAACTCTTAATATAGGGCATCACATAGAGGGTAAATATAGATGTATCGTCTGAGAAAGTTACTGTGGAAGAATGTGAATACATCCTAGTAGACCCCAAAAACAAAATTATGAACACCGGAAATTAACATAATAATAGGACCCCTTTAAGTGGATAGAGATCTTCAGCATAAATATCATACGTCATAATACTATCCAACAGTATGCACTGTTGACAAGCAACATTCCTCCCTCCATCATCCATTCAAACAGAATTACAGTTGTCATTAAACTCATTTCATTAGGCTTACTGACCTTCCCTTTGAAGACTTTCTCAATGTCAGCACTGTGGGACTCCGAGTCAGTAGCGATGTAAACAGACTGAGCATTCGTCTTTTTAACCCAGAGTTTGACGGCACGCAGAATCTCCGTCAGGTCAGGCAGACACATGGGGAGGGTGAGAGCCAGTGCGGTCTGCCGGTCATAACCCACACACTGCGGTGAGGCCATGAAGTGAGGGCCCGCTTCCCCCGACTGCAGCAACTTGCAGGCGTTTACCTATGGGGGTATATGGAGAGAGAATTACATTAGAATCACACAACTATTCAAAAGTTTGCAGTCAGTTGTGCTTTCCAATATATAAGAAATATGGCAGCAGAAAAGTGTACATTTAAAAAGAACAGTCCTGTGCAGATTCATAGATTTCAAATAATTAGCAGGGAAAAAAAAATATATATATATATACACACACACATATATATAGTTTTATGTCAACTCAAAATCTAAAAATACATTTTGGCATAGTGGTAAGAATTTATCTTGATACATTAAATTTATTCTGCTGCTATCTCTTAAGTAGTAATAAACAAAAACAATGGAGCCACATTTAAAAGTGTTAAAACTTAATAATCTAATAATAACAATTTAAAAAACTTTTTATTTTTAAATTTAAAAAAACCCCTTTATTTTCTGTAACATTTCACATTTAGAGTTAACACTGTACATTTCAAAACGTCTGATTATGTAAACTAAAGACAAAAATAGACCTTATTATGCACTTTTTATAATGGAACATGCAGCTGTTCAGTCTTTTAGAGGTATTGACAATATC